>SRSM01000329.1:1200000-1520000 GCA_019593545.1 Apocynum venetum | reverse complement strand
GAAAGCCAAGAAACGAGCACTCCGGGATATTTCCGACCAACTTGAATGTCTGGATTCACTTCCATGGAACCAGGCTTTCTCGGAAAAAGACGATTCTTTTCCTCTCCTTGTTGGTTCCAATGAACTTGAAGGAGGTGCCTATCTATTTCCTTTCTCGGGAAATTTTGAATTCTTGAGCTTTGACTTCTTTTAGGTTGTGTTGTCAATTTGGGCAGGATAGTTTGGCTAAATTTTGGACAAAACTGGATGATGTTTGTGTTAGATGGATTGATGACATTAAATTTTATGCAATGGGCTCCTGTTTAATTTTCAGAGAAAGTAGAGGCTATATTTGGACACCAACTCAAAAGCACTTTTCTCATCTACTATCAAAATTATCTCAAAACACTTTTTTATCTCCAAATTTTAATTCCATGCCAATCAAATTTACCTCTTTCCTTTAGCATTTGCTTTCTACAACTCAATTTGTTCAGTTTTTCTTTATCATTTTGGGATACAATTAGTGTTCTTGATGGTTGGTTTGCCTTTTATGTATGTAGGATTTTTGTCACTTGAAGAGATTGATGAAACAGACTATGGTTTGGGAATTCCAAAACCTCAGACTAAAGGCCGCGAGAAAAAATTGGAAGGGAGTAAAAAACCAAAGAAAAGAAAGAGAACTGGAGGTGATGACAGTTTTGGGGATTCAAATGAGGATGCAAATGAAGAATTTGAAGAGGAAGAGGAGGTAAAGAATGAAGTGAAACAACATAAGAAGAAGAACAAGAAAAAGAAAAAGGAGAGTAAGGATAGTAATGAAAATAATCCAGTAAATAATGGCGCTGAGGAAAATGTAGAATCAGCAGTTGGTAAGTGTTACTCTAATCTTTGTGTCTTCTTGAGTTGATAATTTGATATTGTGTACCTGTTGAAGGTTTTGACTGTCCTTAAAAGATTATTATCTACCGTGATTCAAGTGTCAAATTGATGTATTTGAGTAGATGTCCTTTTTGACATTTCTTATAAGGTGGTGAATTTTCTTAATTAACATTTGTGTGTAACTTGGTCAGGCTTGCAATGGAATTTTCTATTGGAACATTTTATTTCCTCATTTTGTAGTTAGGAAGGAACGATGATATGATAATATGCTGCATGTTTCCGTATAATATTATTTTGAAGGATGGAGATTAATAATCCCTACTAAACAGTTGTCTGATCCTTAAGGCATACGCGTGGGGACATTCATAAGTTGTGAATATGTAATTCAAAAAGAAACTTTAGGCTATATTTGGACTGATTCTTAAAACCAGTTTTCCAATTCTCCATAAAAACATATTTCAAAACACTTTTTTCTAACACTACACATGGATCCCACTTAATCACATAAACAATATATTTTTATTATTTTTTAATTAAAATTACAATATCAAACAACTTATTAATTATATTTTATACATTTTATAATATTATCAATCACGTGATACCCAAAACATATCATTAAACTTTTAATTCCCAATAAAAAAAATTTCGTATCCAAACATAACTTCATTTCAAAACAAAACAAAAAACACTTTCAAAACCCAATCCAAATATACTCACATATTCAAGTTTCTTAACTGCTTAGGAAAGTATGAAGCTGGCATGCAAAGATAAGTCATTTATACAAAATACACTATGATGTTAAGGTTGCAGCCAAATTCATAATATGAATCCAGAAATTTCATTGGTTAACTGTAAAAGTAATGGGTTTTTTTTTTTGTTGGACAAGGGATTGCTTAGATAAAAAGTTGGCACATTATTCCTAAATGCTTAGAGCCTATGAAAGTAAACGAGCACTTGCATCTGCCATAACGAATGTGTATACATATGATGTATTTTCTTACGTTTGCACTGGACAGGTACACATGATAGTGTATGGTGCTGTTTGAACATGTCATGTTATACATACATACAAAAATCCCTTTTTGTGATTCATCGTTAGCTGGGATGTTGTTTGAGGTGATTGTAAATATGCATGGGGTGATTTGTATCAGATGTGAATTTTATCACTGGTATCTTGACATTAATTATAACTGTATTGCATCAATGATGTCAAACTGTTCTCCACCAATATGTTTAATAGCGTACCTGGTAATCTTACATCTGGTTATAGGATGTATGCTTCCATTGAACTTTGGCTTTCTTTGTACGACTAACTTCATGTTTTGGGCATAAACTCATGATTCCACAATTGCCTGAACAGCTTGCTATAGTGATGTTTTTTGTTGAATTTGTTTGATCTGAACTCATCAAATCTGAAGGATTGATTGCTCTGAAATGATTCCTTAGTTACTCACAGCAAGGATCATGAAATAGAAGATTTAGCTGATGAAGGTGAATACTATGCCTGGAATGAACTCAGGCTTCATCCCCTGCTTATCAAATCAATAATGAGATTGAAGTTCAAAGAACCAACACCGATACAGAAAGCTTGCTTTCCTGCAGTGGCTCATCAAGGAAAGGTTAACCTTGGACTAACATCATTTGAAATAATAAAAGTGCAGGGAGATTTATTGGCTGATATTATGGACTTCTCCTTGCAGGATGTTTTTGGTGCCGCAGAGACAGGATCTGGAAAAACACTTGCATTTGGTTTGCCTATTCTGCAGCGGCTTCTTGAAGAAAGAGACAAAGGTGAGAAGATGATATCAGAAACTGGAGAAGCACATGAAAGAATTGTTTCGAGAGGCTATTTAAGGGCTCTGATTATTACTCCAACAAGAGAGCTTGCTAAGCAGGTACCTGTATATACCTTTTTGTTGTTTCTGATTGTTTTGTGCAATATAGCTAAGGAATAAAGATGACTTATATGTCATATTTGCATTTTCTGAGGTTTATTAGGCATTCATTATGGCAAATTGCACAAAGGAGCTTCAAAGAATGTGTTGAATATCTGGAGTATATGATACTCCCTCCATCCAAATTGAATTTCCCTTCTTATCTGACACGAATAGTAAGGAGAGTATTTTGACCGTCATTAAATTATCACATAATTTTTATTAATTTAGGTGATTAGTGGTGAGACTATGAATTAGTGAAATTCTCATTCCTTAAGTTAAAGGAGGGTATTTTTGGAACTGTAGATGCAAATTATATTTATTTTAAGAAAGTGAATACCTTTTTTTAGACATCCTAAAATAGAAATCCGACATTGAATTTTGAGTTTTGGATGGAAGGAGTATATCTACTCTCTAGTTAGTCAAAGAAAGAGTAAGCCGTAGATGTTCTTGAAAATAAAGGAAGGTGTTATGCTCTCTTTACTCTCTTTGCTGCATACTATATACAACAATTTTATGCCCTTGAATTGAATGTCCACAATTTTATTTTGAGATTTTCGAAATTGAATATTTACTTTATTAAAATAAGCATATTTTTAATTTAAAGTTTCACTAAGAATCTCCTTAATTTAAGGGATTTACATTTAACTAACTAATGATTTTTACGACTAAGTTAATTAATAAGATAATGAGGTGAATTCCTTCAGCTCAAAAACTATTTTTAATTTGTTGACTAAATTAAATGTGGACATTTAATTCCGGACGGAAGGAGTATTTGCTTCCTTTGAGTGGTCTCATTTCTCTTGATAGGAGGAAAAATAAGATAGTGCTGCTGTATACTCGTTAAAATTACCACATCATCTAAAAGTTTAAGCTAATATGGAGAAAAATATTTTATATGCTTGACAAGCCCCTTCAGTGTGGGCCGGATAAATTTTTTTAATAACAAGCCCTACACTTGAGCAATAACTTATTAATAAGAGGCAACAAGATTTGGACACAGGACTTTCTGTTAGTATCATGTCAAAATTACCGTCTCATTGAAAAAATAATGCTCATTGAAGGGAATAATTTATATGCTTGACATTTCTTCAAGCATATAATTCTGTATTTGTGCACATGCAATAAAGTTGGTTATAGCCTGTAAAGATTGAGCTATTGAAAGTGTTACATTCTATTTTTTGGCTCCAGGTTACTGATCACCTCAAGGAAGTATCAAAAGGTACCAACATCAGAGTGGTATCGATTTTTGGTGAGATGTCAATAGAAAAGCAAGAAAGACTTCTTAAATCAAGGCCAGAAATTGTTGTTGGCACTCCAGGGAGATTGTGGGAGCTCATGTCCGGTGGAGCCAGTCAACTTGTGGAGGTTAGTGTTAACCTGCCACAAAAGTTCATTATAATAGCAGGTCATTCTGTTTGGCTATATAATGGGATGCTAGTCGTCCGCGTATTTGAATATTCAATCTTTTTATTGTTTTATTTTCTCTGCTCTATTCTGTGCCAGTGTTTAAATGTGGTTTAGTTTCTGAGTGCCATTTGGAATACTTCTTCACCATCCCTGGTAGTGTTGACATTCTGACAAACCATGAAGTCAACACAGTTCTTGGCTTCTTTTTGTTTCCTTTGATAAATTGCCTTCTCTTTTCTTCTTCCCATTACTAGACAAACAACAAGAGATGCTGCACATATGCAAGGAGTTATTAGTAATTGGATAACAGAGGTAAATAAATATCATAGATCAGGAATTGAGAACTTAACTAATATGCTGAGGACTTTTCATTCCTTTTTCCTTTTATGGGGTTGGGGGTGGACAAACTAAAGAATGGGAAGGGTAAGGTTTTTTTTTTGGGTGACTGATGTAAATATAAATCTGCTAATTCCTCAGAAAGAGAACAATTATATAGTTTCTTGTCCATCTACCCACCTACTGTTTGTCTCACCAGAATACCCCTTTTAGTCCAGACATGTATAATGTGATTAATTCATGTGTTCAGCATCATGCTGAGTCTAGCTATAGTTCTGAATTTGCTTATTGGAAATGAACCTGGACTACATGCCTACTGGGGCCTCTTTTGCTGTGTCTTTTTTGCGACAACGCCCTTTTATGTTCCTTCTAAATGATATTTCACAAAATTAAGGCATATTCTCTGGTGCTACATGGATGATTCTTTTACTTATATTTTCTTTCTTTTTTTAATGGGTTTTACAGCTGCATTCACTGTCATTTTTTGTGCTTGATGAGGCTGATCGCATGATACAAGCAGGTCATTTTCCTGAGTTACAGTCACTAATTGACATGCTTCCTGTGGCAAGCGGATCAACCAAAGATCAATATCAGAATGCAGAAAATTGTGTGACAGTTTCAAATATCCAAAGAAAGAAAAGGCAAACATTAGTGTTTTCTGCTACCATTGCCCTCTCTGCTGATTTTCAGAAAAAGCTAAAGCGTGGATCACAAAAATCAAAATCAAACAATGCTTTAAATTCAATAGAAGCTCTATCTGAGCGAGCAGGCATGAAAGCGAATGCTGCAATTATTGATCTGACAAATGTTTCAATTCTGGCACATAAGCTTGAGGAATCATTTATTGAGTATGTTATTCTATGTTTTTTGACTGTTGGCATTTAGGTTGAATCTTTTCCTTTCAAATGCCAAGACATATGACTATTTTCTACCTCAAAAAAATTTACTAAAGGATGCTCGTGTAAAACTTCTTGGTTTTTTGTGTCTACTATGCGTATGAGTTGGATTTGTCAAGCATCTTATAAATCTCTGAATAGCTTGAGTGGGGCAATCTTTAGATCCTCTACTTTGCGTCTATCTCCTAATGCCATGCTTAGTCACTTTGCTATAGCTCTGAGATTGCACATCTATCGTCTTCTAGATTACTGATATGTTTTTTGTTTGAATTTAGCATACAAAAAGAAGAATCTGCCTCTTTTGAGTGTTTATAAAATATAGTTGCTTGGAATTTTGTTTTCTGGGCTTGTATAACACAAGTGATAACGCTTTTATTTGATGATTCTAGTCATGTTTTTGGAATTATAAGAGTAATATTAAGAATGATTCAACTGCACTAAGCAACTGTCCATCACTATTTCAGATTGACTGTTCCTTTTCTTCTTTCTTGTACCATCCAGGTCTTTTCTTCACTAATCCAATAGTGAGTAGTAATGTCACTTCTAACAATTAATTTGAAGCTTTATTAGTTACTTTTGTTGTATGCATGATGGCTTCTATCACCTTCACTCTAGCAGGCCCAATAGAAAGCCTCAAATCAAATTGATATGCACAATACTTAGCTAAATGCTAAGACTTTTAGACTTTCATTCCATGGTAGAATGATTGTGCTTCCTCTCTGCTATCACACCTAGAATTCTCTCGTTCTTTTTCCCAATTTATTACAATGAAATCGACTCTTACATTTTTTGTTTCAGATGTAGGGAAGAAGATAAAGATTCTTATTTGTATTATATCCTAAGTGTTCATGGACAAGGACGCACCATCATATTTTGTACATCAATTACAGCTTTACGTCGTATTTCTTCCCTTCTACACATTCTTGGAGTAGATGTTGCAACACTCCATTCCAAGATGCAGCAGCGAGCACGTCTGAAGGTGTTTCCCTCAATTCTGGCTTTTCAGTTTTAGTTGCTCTTTATTTAGTCTTTTCTGTTTTTCTATATTCAGCCATAGGGAAGTATATGTGTTTATTTTTGCTTGTGGCTTTCTTTTTCTTGGTAACCCTTATTGATATCGTTTCGGTGAAATTCCAAAGAAAGTGATTTTGGTTCAGACATTCAAAAGGAAGATTTTAGGTTTTGTGGGTGAGAATTTGCATTAAAATAGATTAAGTGCAGGAATTTTATTTATCTATTTATTTTTCCTTATTGGGTTGCATGTGCTGTTTCTTCAAATAAATTCATTAGCAGATTTTGCAGAGTTACATAAGATGTTCTCGTGTGACGTCTAATTTATTTTATTATTATCTCCTCATCCTCTTCATGAATCTCTTCCATAAACACAAGTTCTTGCTTGATCCCCTGAGGGAAGCATCTAGTGAGTTTAAGATAAATGGAAAAGCAATTGTTTGTAGTGGAATATATGGGTCCATTTCTTTATTTCATGCCATACCTTTGTCTTCTGTACTGACTATACTACCTTATTAGAGAAAATCGCCTCTTGATGTGTAAGAAACTTTAATATGGTAAGCTATTTTAGGTGGTAAATCTATATGGAATTTATTCTAAGCTAAGTTACAAAAATGATTTGACATGATGGAAATTAATTACATTTTTCAATGAATCAATGTCTTATGTGATACTAACTTTTTTATTAATAAGTAAAAGCTTCTCATTAATTTTAATACTAAGCAAACATAAAAATTCAGTTTAAAGGTAAAACTGAGGGATGAGAAAATCATATCTGATACAATGGAAAAAAGCAGTTGGGACCTTGATGCGTATTCAAATTTGAGCTATGACTGCATGAATGAAAAACAACTATTCTCACTGCTGAAATAGAAGTGAAATTTTGTGAATAAATTACGTGGAACTAAAAACATTCTAGGTCTAGTAGCCTTCTAGTTATGGGATTTGGGAAGGGGGAGAAGGTAACATGTGGTGTGGTATGTTGGGTAGCTGAAGATATATTGATTAGCAACATATTGTAGATTGAGACGTGCTATGAACACTTGAGGCAAATCTGAGGAAAAAAAACAGACTGATGAATAACTACATTTTTGTTATTTAGCATTAGAAGATATACAAAAGGAGAATCTTGGGTGAAACCATTTAGGTCCATGTAAATAATCATTAAGAAGAGTTGCTTTTGCACTAGTATGACAATGCTAGTCATACCAAGAGAACAAGAACAGAATTTTCTTTCTGTCCTGTTTCATAAATGGAAGGGGAGGCTGGTAGAGGGAAATGATTTAAGAAAAAGAAGAGAGGAAGGAATTCAGTGCCAACTATTTGTATATAGTTTTGAAATTGTCTACTCTTTCTTTAGTTTCATGCTATGTTGCTCTTACCCCTCAAGTTCCATGCAGGCAATGGATCGTTTTCGCACACACGAGCATGGCATACTAGTTGCTACTGATGTTGCTGCAAGAGGGCTTGATATTCCAGGCATTCGAACTGTTATTCACTACCAACTTCCACACACAGCTGATGTGAGTATAATCAGTTCATTTTTGGTGGTGTTCCCTTTTTGGAAAATATTTGCAGTGCTTACACTGAATAATGTTGTCTTTGCAGGTTTATGTTCACAGGAGTGGACGAACTGCCAGAGCATTTTCTGATGGATGCAGCATTGCTCTAATCTCACCAAAGGAGACATCAAAATTTGCTGCATTGTGCAAGTCATTTGCAAAGGTATTCTTTTGATGTTTCTCATCAGATGATTGCATGACAGATGGAAAAAGATGAGTTTCCAAAAGTGAAGATAAAGAAAATGACAAAACAAACTACCTGGGACTAGATTTTCTTTAATTTTTTTCAGTCTCCGATGCAAGAAGTCTTCAAATACCTTTTACATGCAAAAGTCCTTTCCAATTCAAATTTCAAATCATCCTCCAACTCCACATGTGGGTTCTACATGTTCTTATTAGTTTTACTCTTTTTACCACCTTTTATTCAGAAGTGCCCTGTGAGTAATAAAAAAAAATTCACAAAATATTTAACAACATTACCTAATAGGTGGGGTCCAATCAAAATCACCTCAAACATTACAGAACCAGTAATTCATTTAATATACTCTATTTTTTATTCTCAAAGCAAACAGAATATATAGCCAAAAAAAGAATCTAAATACTGCCTATATTTGCTAAAGGATGGCTAGTAACAAAACATGTGTTTCATGTTTTATGTTGTAGATGGAGAATATGTGACTTGACCTTCTTAGTCGTAGAAAGTATTAACACTTTGTCTTATTAGGCAATATTGCAATATCTTGTGTTTGCAATTAAAAGAACAGAAGTGAGAAAAACTTATGAAAGTGGAAAATGACCATAAGAAGCAGTTGAAACAATGTTTCTACATCTTCTGGTTCTTAAAATAAAGAAACAGGTGTAGGTAGTGTCTGTATATATTTCTTTTGCTGTTTTTTTCCTAATTAGCTTGCTTTATCGCCCTTCTCACCCCTATTTTTCATGAAGTTTTCAAATGGGAAGTTAATAATTTTGTTACTAACCAATGATGGGTTTTTTTTTCCCCCCAGGAAAGTTTCCAGCGATTTCCTACAGAACTTTCTTACATGCCGGAAGTTATGAAACGATTATCTCTTGCGCGTCAAATAGATAAAATTTTACACAAGGACTCTCAGGTTATTGCACTCTCATAATGACATTTTTGGTTTCCAAATAAAATGGATTTATCTATAATAGCTCCTACCTAAGCTGGCTAGCTTCCCTGTACTTATTGATTTGCATCTGCATTCTTATTATTAATTCTTTTTGGACAAAAAAAAAAAAAAAGGATTTTGGGGCTTCATGCATATTTTTCTTAAATAGTGATGTTGTATATTGTAATTGCATCATCCTTGCAAGTCATTTCTATTGTCTCTATTAGTTGTTTCTGTTTAGGGGCTAATGAGTTACCGGATATTGCATGCAAGAATATCTTCAATTATGTGTAAAATTTCTTGACATTTGGAAACAGCTGTAGTTTCTTTTGTTTTTCTTGTTTGTACAATCTTAAAATGGTCTACATATTCCATTTTGTTTCTCCTTGGACGTTTTGGGTGGCTTGAATTTATTGGAAGCTGATATATTTCTCTCTTCCCTGACAAGAGTTTAGAATCATAAATCCTTCATATTCAAACATAGGACCAGCTCTCAACCTCCAATATCTTTTCTCTTGGTTTGAAAATAATATATAGGAATTTCAAACTCTAAAGTAAGGCAAAAGTAAAACGGAGATAATGATTTTCCTTCTGAATCAGGAGTCCTCCCAATCGAAGGTCCATGAGTTATTATAAAGTTTGTTGATTTTGATTATGTTTGCTCAGTGGCAGTTCTTATTTTATTTCCCGTTCAGTATTTCATGTACCTAATCACGCTCGGTCTTTGGGTTTTTACCAAGTTTAACCCAATTTCTGAAACCGACTAAAAAATGTCTGTTTCAGAAATGGACTAAATGTGTTCTTAAAAACTTGGGATGACTCCAACAAAATTCCGCATTCAACAATTGAGAATGCATTCGGCGGATTTGTTGTCGAGTTATCAAAACTTAGGAAATATGTCAAAAACCCTCATGCTTTAGACATTACTTTTTAAATAAATGTATAGGAGCCAAGTTATGAGTGAACTTAAGAAATGGTATTGTACATTTGGCTATAACTTAAAATATCTTCTACAGGAAAAGGCCAAGAAGAGCTGGTTGGAACAGAATGCTGAATCAGTCGAATTAGTTTTGGATGAAAATGATAGTGAAGATGAAAGAGTGAACAAGCACAAGCAGAAGAGAGCCATTTCTGTTCAGTTAAAGAAGCTGCAGCAGGTCTCTTCCTCTAATAATATTTTAGAGCACCTCTCTTTCATTATCAATAGTAGTTTGTCCTACTATTTCTTTGCAAATAGTAATCAGTATTTGACCAAATGAAAATTTGTCTTGCCAGATTTTTTTATAATCACTGAAGCATTATTGGGAATTAATTGGAGGATCTTTTCTCTTGTATGCCATATGTATATCCTATATTCACATTGTTGCTTTGGGCTTTTGCCCTGTTTGATATACTTGATGTTTCATATTATAGGAGCTTTGTACTGTCCTCTCTCAGCCATTGAAGCCAAAGACATTTTCAAATCGTTTTGTGGCAGGGGTAAGTACATGATGGTTATCTTCTTGTTCTCTTTATGTATATATGTATGCACATATACAAGTTCAAAAGTATGCTTGCTTGTACATACTTGGCAAGTGTATGCAATATGGTATATTTTTAAAGTTATAAATAACTTGATCCTGAATCTCTCCCATTTGGTAACATGACGAAGATTTTGATTACTTTCTTTGTTTTTTGTGAATAACCCTCTAGTAAATTTTTCTATCTTAAACAATTTATTTCACTCCTTTAGATTTCTCCAAATTCTCAGATCATCAAGCTGCTGTTAAAATATTTGCACATCTTTTTTATGCTAGAGTTCCCTACTATGCAAGGGCATTCCAAATTCATGTCTTCTTTGTTATCTTTGGTATGGTTGAAGCAAGTGACAAATTCCAGTGCCATAATATTGACTATTCCAGTCCCATTTATTTGGATTGGTACTCCAATCCAAAATTTTTCTGCTATTTATTCTCCCATTCAAATACCTTTTACCTCCAAAATTCTAATTCAATTCAAATTCAAAATTTTCTGAATCCCACATGTAGGTGTAACACATTTACATTAAATACCTACTTTTAAATACTTTTTAGTCAAACTCACATCTTTAAACAATCAACTAACTATATATAACTACAATAATGTGGGTCCCAATTAAAACTAAATCAAACCTTGAGATATAGAACTCGGAAACTCATTTTAAATACATTTCTTTCTAGAAACAAAATAAATTTTCAGTTTAAACTTCAGTTAAAAAATTTCATGTCTCAAGGAGAGGATTCCTCATTCAGGAAAAGCTTGAAAAGAAAAATCACTTTTAGTCTCTCTCTCTACCTCTCCTGTGTATTACATTCCTACTCACAATACATTATTACGTAGTTACTGTTCAACTGTATATGGTAATATTTGGATTCCTACCTAACACTTAACGTTGCAGAATTTACAAATGGTTCTTCCTTTATGTACTGTAGTATACATAGTGCAGTATATACAGCTCATAGGTGTACTTCCTTCCCGGAGAAACACCGGCCTGTAGTGTGCATACAGATATAAATACTTATATGGGTTTATAGTACTTCAGTTCAAGTATATGAAAGTCATCTGCTGATGATGCAAGAATTTTTCTCCTCATTTTTACGGGCTAACAAGTTGTAAGCTATTTGCTATTCCTGTAGACCAACTAAGATTTTTTACAAAGATGGCGCATGCTAATTGTCATATTTTTCTTTGAGAAACAAAAACTGATCCATCCAACTAAAGAATTTAGAGAGCTATTAGATGATTGTGAAAGATATGATCATATTTTTTATGATATAATGCGCATAATCTTGGTTGGGCTTTGTCATCATTTTACTTGTATTTCTCAGGCTGGTGTATCGCCTCTACTTCAGCACCAATTTGAGGAATTAGCAAAGCAAAAACATGGTGATGTAGAAAGTTCAAGAGATAATAAAAGGAGAAAATTGGTAGTCATTGGTCAGGATTGCGTGGAACCCCTGCAGGCACTTAGGAGAGCTGGTCAGGAGGTAATGCTGCAAAAAATGCTGATATCTTTTTACCTTTGCAGTGTTTAAGTTGGTTTATCTGGATTTCTCTGTTTATTGAATTGCATCTGTCCATTTCGTTTAGGTTGGTTCTAAACGTAAACTGTACTAGCAATTTCTTTTGCATGGTTACAAGCAAGTACTCCCTTCTTGTCCCATGATAATAAAACTGTACATGCATTTGCTTTTGCATTTTTACAAGCAATCGCTCCCTTGTCCCACGATCATAGAATAAAATACATATCTTTGTATTTATGTGCTCGTCATATTCATATAGTCTCCAAATTGAATTGTGGTTGTGGCCTTCATGTTTAGGTATGTGTGGATCTAAAAGGGATTGCAGACAAAAGAAGAACCAAGGAAGACTGGAGGAGGAAGAGGAAAGAGGAAAAAAAACGTATACTCTCTGCTTTGATTGTCATAATCCACTTTATAATTGTCATCTTATTACTATACTTTCCATCTTTGAATCCATCAAGGTAAGGTTTCTGATATCCTGATACTGGATTACACTTCTTCAGGTTTGCATGATCAACGGCGAAAGCAGAAGAAAAAACTACAACGGGGTAGTTAGTACAATGGAGCTGGTGAAGTTTTGGCCATTTAAGATCAGGAAAAATACAAATCAATCATCATTTTGGAGAAATTAATTTAAAATCTTAAAGGGCAATTTGTGGTGCAATGATGAGGAATGATTGAATTGACAACCATGGCTGGTTTAAACTTTTTGTAAGATTTAATGATCTAGGTGAGCATTACGTATGGTTCTCCAACTTTGTAAGAGAGGATACATTGAGATCCCCTCCCCCCTCCTTTGTGCCCATCCTGCATAGATCAGAGTTTCTGCTTGTACTTTCTCTATTGTTTCTTGTTGAAAATACCATACATAGTTATCATCGTGATTGTTGATTGGTAGCAGATCATTTAACTTCCCATGAAGTCATGTCGCTATCTATGCACATGGATAGTGCTCCAAGAACAGTGCCTTTATTCTTGCTTTAGGATTGGCAATACTTTGTGACCAAACATTACTCTTTTGGTGTGCTTTCTTTCTAGTTTGCAGGTTTGGCATACACGATAGTGTTTCCATCAACTTTCTCAATTGAGAATATCAAGTTTGTACTTAGATTGCACTCTCTCTCTCTCCCATATTATGCAAGTAGTAAATATGTTAGGGTCTCCAATGCACACATATATAATAATAAATGTATCAATGGTAGAAGTTAAAATGCTAGTGTGACAAATTTTAATATAGTTATAACACTACACCAAGAAGTTTTATGGTCTTTATAGCCACCACTTTTGATGTCAATTGCCCAGACAAAGAAATTGAAACCTCAAATCTTTTGAGGTAATAACGTTCGGTAGGATTCGTCACAAAAACTGTAAGATCGTGAAGTGCTTTGTTTGTGATTCTAAGTGTAGATTAAGTTGTGAGGAGAAAATTATTTTTGTAATTGTTGATACTAAAACAAATTCCTTTGTGTTTTTTATTTATATTTTTTATAATGACATTCCTATGGTGATGTGGATGTGGATGTGATTCCATGACTGCAAAAAGAAGTGAGAAAATTTCGAGGCCACAGAGCTAACATGGCGGAAAAGAGAGCACAAGAAAACATTTTGTTCATGATAATCAATGGCAAATCAAAATTTGATATTCAAATCATTTTATTGTACAATTGTTTTTTCATCTTCAAAATAATTTCCTTCCAGAATTTATTTTAAGAGGGTTAGATTCATATTTCGTTTATAATTTCTAGTGATTTTATTACTCTTATTGATTTTTTTTTTACAAAAATATCATTTACAATTCTTCCTTGGTATAATTTTCTTGCAAGAGTTACTAAATGCACATTCTCTACCAATTTTGCCCCTTATCTTTATCTCTATTTTCTCATTCTAAAAAAACTCTCTCAACACATTGAAGATAGATATGATCTAAAAGTCAATTTTGATTACAATTCATGCATTGATGATGAGATATATTATACATTTTTTAATCTTGAATTTATGCATTTTGAGGAAAATGATTTTGTTCATACGGTCAATTCGAACAAAGTGAGTTTATTCAGAAAGTCAATCTCGACAAACTCACTTTGTTCCAACGATCAATTCAGATAAAGTGAATTTGTTCGGTTGGTCAATCCAAACAACCTTATTTTATCCAAACGTTCAACTCAGACGAAATGGATTTCTCGGAAGGTCAACTCGAACAAACTCACTTTGTCCGGACCGTCAACCCAAACAAAGTGGGTCAACCCGAGTAAAAGAAATTATAGTTTTCCCTTAACTTTTAGTCATTTTATTATACATTTAATTAATTGATTTCATATGTTATATTTTTAAGAATCAATTGTTTAAAGTTAATATTCGCATTAAGTTAATATTTGCTCTAATTAAAATAAACTAAACTTAAACAAATACTAAACTAATAAAACTTTTAAAAAATGGAAATCTTAACCTTGTACTAAACTAATTAAATTAAATTAAACTCATACTTGTTTTCATTAAACTTAAATAAATAATTCTAAATTTAATTATATTAATTTAAAATTTGTTCAACTAAATTACTCTTAACTAAAGAAAATTAAACTTAACTAATTAACACTAAGTAATTAAATTTAACAAATCAAATGCAAGTATTAAAACAAAAAAGAATTAATTAAATTAATATAGGAATTGAAATTAACTAAACAAAAAAATGCACATGCCCCGCCTAAGCAGCCTGCTCGAGCTGCCCACCCAAACAGACGAGTTCATCTGACCTGGTCAGTCGAACGTAAATAATCGAGACTTATTTTTTTTTCAATTTTCATTAATTTTACATCAAATTTAATTCATATAAATATAAATATTTATATACAAATAATGTCTATTCATTAAAACAAAGTTTCATACATCAAATTATAAGAATTTTAGTAGAGATTTAAGAGAGCATTGAATAACAAAGGTAAAATTGAAATTTGAGGTGTATTTAATAAAAAGAAATGTGCATTTAAGAATCACTTTTTCTTGCAACTTTGTCGCGCCCGGGGGGTCACTACTTGCCACTAACTTTTAGCCAACAAGAATGGTGGATGATGCAAGAAACTTGGCGAACCAATAGATATGGCTGGTGTTGGAGCTTGAGAGGAGAGCGAATGACAAACATTTAATCAAGTGTAGTTTTCTCCTACGAAGATGATAAGATAAGATGTAACAAGTCTATGATTTTCTCAGCACAAAAAATACCAAAAACTTTGAAAACCTATAAAAAGACAATGTTGTGAAGTTCACTTGTCCTTTTGCAATATACATGTGGTGTGTCTTTTGTTTTGTTTGAACATTTTATTTATTTGAATTGGAGTTTTAATTTTTTAATTTTTTTTTTTGCTTTGAAAATAAGAAGGGTGAATTTTGTTTAGATAAGAATTTTCTCGGAAAGAATTGAGAGTTTGATATGTTCTTTTTAAGGTCTCACATTATTTTTAATATTATAAAATGTATAAAATATAGTTAATGAATTATTTGAGAGAGTGATTTTGATTAAAAGTATTGACACAAGTATTGTTTATATGAATATTAATGACTTATATATGGAGTTGAAAGAGAATTTAAAATTTAGACGTAATATAAATTTTAAATGTATAGAGAAATAAAAAGAAAATTTTGGTAGGTGATGAGAAAAAAAATTCAAAAATTATATCCAAATTCCTATTTTAAAACTTATCTTACTCGATTCTGAATTTAAAAGTTAAAATCATACTTACATTTCTATTTTAATTTGTCCAAAATTTAATGTCAATTTTTTAAAAATAAATAATTTTTATCCAAAATTATATTAATAACCTTCTTAATTTAAAATATTTATATCTCATTAACTCATGAATCTCACAACTCCTCACATTAATTTAAGGAGTTTACTTTTTACTATTTCATAAATCTTATCATTTATTACATTAATATAAATAATAATTTAATAATTTATTTAAAGTTAATAGTGCATGTTTAATTACTAACCAAAGTGTATGTTTAATTAGGGACGATAGGAGGGGAGCATTTCTTTTTAACATTTAACATTGAGATAAGTTACTTCAACTTGATATTCTTTAATGTGCAAGTGATTTGATTATTCTTTTACTGGTTTTGCACGTTTAAGAATGTACTCATTATCCATTGACAATTGATGGGATATATTATATTTGTAAATTACTTTTAACCTTGCTTGATCTAGGTCTAATAATCTTGTTCTTTAAATATCGCATAAGTCAACTTGATTCACTTCTTTCTTTTTTTTCTTTTTCTTTTTTCCCTTCTTCTATTAAAAAAAAAATGATTTGATAGAATATAAACTGACCAAGAGGGTTCTAGATTTGACTTTTATTTATATTATTTGTAAAAAAGCAATAAAATATTTTAAAAAGATTCCTTGAATGGAAGCTAGAATCCTACATGTAAACAGTGAGCTGCCCTAGAATAGATTGCATACGCATTTAACAATTTCATCAAAAGTTTGAATATCATATGATATTCTTATTGCCTTTTGGTAACAAAGTTTCTATTTGTATTGGCTTAGTTTGTAGAAACTCTTTTTACCAAAAATGTAAACTTTACTAAGTGCATATCCATTTTCTTTTTTCGAAATACTCAATTAATTCTTATCTTTTTTTCTTGAGTTTTTCTTCTTTCTTTAATTGGCATATATACCCTAGTTCAAACTCAGATTCAATATGAAGTTTTGAGAAATTGCCATGTTCTTTAAGCTCAATAGAAATCAAGAAGTTTCATTGAACAAAGTTATTATCCCTCGAAGGAAAAAGGAGTCTTTTATTTTATTTTTTATCATATGGGAGTTTTCTACATGTGAGTAACCAGAAGAAGTTTGCAAGAAAAACACAACTGAAATGTTTTGCCTAAATGGGTTTAGTTTTCTTACCCAGAAAAGATCCTAATTACATTCTGGACTTGGAGAAGAGACAGAAGCAGCAATAAAAGGTGGATTTTTGTTAAGGAAAAGAACTATAGATTAGAAAATGACCATCAACCCACTTTTGGTACAAAAGTTATATATATATATATATATATATATATATGTATTCAATTCAAATTCAAATTAAAGGTACAAAAGTTAAGTAGGGTAAGGTCAGTAAAATTATTTGTTCATGTTTAAAATTAAACCTTCATTTTTTCCATAATGTAAAAAATTTTAAAAATTCTTTGATAGGGAGAGAGAGAGAAGCAAGACCACGAAACACAATGTGCGGTGAATAAGTACGGAATTATAGCCATCAGCAGCTGCTATATAAAGGTACAAGTCAACGGTACTATATATACAGTACGTCAAACTATGCCTGCTCTCTCTCATCATAATTTTAATTTTGCTTGAGGATTATATTATTAAAGCAAGATATCAACCATTAATTATGCAATGTCATTGCTAAAATAATGAGCATTGTCATTAGTCAAACATGGCTGACACACTAATGATTCTTCCTAATCATGCTTATGTTTTTCTTTTTTATTATTACTACTTTGTCGTCAACTATAAGTAAATTTTTTTTATACGGATAATCTCAAGGTTACGCACTAAACTTTTAACCTTGGAATTGCTAAGCACTAACTGTTTTTTCCTTCTAGACTCTTGTATTAATATAACATTTATTTGCAAAGCTTGATTCTTCGATAAATATAATTCATTTAATGATTTTTTATTATTTAAATATATAAATTATTTACAAAATTTTATAAATATTTGAGTATTAACTTTCAATATTACTCTTATTTATTTTCATCTCTTATCTTGCATCTTTTTTATCTCTAAAACAAAATATTTATATTTTATTATTTTCAAAACAATATATTTTTCTCATTCTTATTTTCAAGACATAATAATTAAAAATATTTTTAAAAATAATTTTTTTTAAATTTGTGTAAAAGTTTGCACAACTAATGTGAGTGTAAGGAGTAATATATATTTTCACTCATGATTTAAAAATTATGCATTCAGGTCATACTCCGTTATAGTTATTTAATAATAATATTAATAATAAAGATTTTTTGTTAGTAATTGAATATATATTTTTGACTTAGTTAAAAATTTAAAAATGTCATTTAATTTTAATTAATTTATCAAATTATCACTAATATAAATGTAATAATAGATATTGAAACTTATGAGTTAGTAATATATATATATATATATATATATATATATGATTGAACCATAATTAGATTGGTTTTTAGGAACTTAATGTGTTGTTTATTCAAATAAAATCTACCTAATTGTGTGTTTATGTGCTTAAATTGGTTCTTTACACTTTTATCTTTGTTTGCAGGTATTTTGAAGGTATTTTAACATGTTTAGAAGACATTGGAGGAAGATAGGAGCTTTAAGAAGTTGTTTCGCAGGAAAAATGGAGTGGACGCGCCTCAGAAACCAATTGGACGCGCACTTGAAGAAGTGGACGCGTCACTATTCATCCACGCGTCCATTCTCAGTAGTTTTGGAGCCTCACGCGTCCACTTGGACGTTTCTGACAGCCTCGCGCGTCCACTTTTGACAGCACGCGCGTCCACTCTCAGAATTGAAGATTTTGGGCAGTTTTTTAGTAGTTTTGAATTAGGACTCTTATGTAACTAACCCTAGGACCTTTTCTAACTATTTATAGGCCTTAATAACTTAGTTTAGGGTGTCAAGCACCTTAGATATTTTCTTCCCAAGCATTGTAGGAGATCAAAGGGTTGGAGCTTCTCGGGAAATCGGATTTCCGACTAATGAGTTTTTCTCTTTCCCTTAATCTTTTTATGATGTTTTTCTTTATGTTTTGTGAGTAAACGTTTTTAGTTGGCAAGGACATGTATTAGGTTTACTTTATTCGGGAATATGAGATTTACGTTTTGTAATTAAAAACCCGATCTTTTCAAGGAATCATTACTTTTATTTGAGTATTTGAACAATTCTTGGTTTTATTCTATCAATTGTGTTATTTCAATTATTATTGGCCATCTTAATTGTTTTGCATAATTGATTAACTAGGGTTATGCAGAATCGGTTTTCGGTAACCAAAAGTAGTAACTATTGATTAATTTAAATCTGTGTTTGATTAATTGATAGGGAATTGTTTGAAACGAATTGCATGATTTTAATCGGCCATTAACTTTATGTAATTTGTGTTGATGTTGTCCTCGAGCTGAATAACTTAATTGACTATTTTATGCGAGCGATTCGGTAATTTAGTTTAATTAGGTTAAAGTTAATTTGCCATGCTTCTCGGGAATTAACCTAACTATACAGGAATCGGAATTTGCTGCGCTACGCGGAATTCTAAGTCACTACTCAAATAGGTTATTATCAATGATTAATCCCGAATAAGTAAAACCGAAATACAAAGTCCTTGCTAACGCTTTTCTTTTCTTTGATTCTTAATTAATTTGTGAGTAAATTTATTTAAAGTTTATTCTTTTAAAATTAAAATCAAATCTTTCCCCCCTAATCTTGATTAGTTTACTTGTTCTAAAATTTTACAAGTCTCTGTGGGTTCGACCCTTACTTGCCCTAACTATCACAGAGACTTGTAAAATTTTAGAACAAGTAAACTAATCAAGATTAGGGGGGAAAGATTTGATTTTAATTTTAAAAGAATAAACTTTAAATAAATTTACTCACAAATTAATTAAGAATCAAAGAAAAGAAAAGCGTTAACAAGGACTTTGTATTTCGGTTTTACTTATTCGGGATTAATCATTGATAATAACCTATTTGAGTAGTGACTTAGAATTCCGCGTAGCGCAGCAAATTCCGATTCCTGTATAGTTAGGTTAATTCCCGAGAAGCACGGCAAATTAACTTTAACCTAATTAAACTAAATTACCGAATCGCTCGCATAAAATAGTCAATTAAGTTATTCAGCTCGAGGACAACATCAACACAAATTACATAAAGTTAATGGCCGATTAAAATCATGCAATTCGTTTCAAACAATTCCCTATCAATTAATCAAACACAGATTTAAATTAATCAATAGTTACTACTTTTGGTTACCGAAAACCGATTCTGCATAACCCTAGTTAATCAATTATGCAAAACAATTAAGATGGCCAATAATAATTGAAATAACACAATTGATAGAATAAAACCAAGAATTGTTCAAATACTCAAATAAAAGTAATGATTCCTTGAAAAGATCGGGTTTTTAATTACAAAACGTAAATCTCATATTCCCGAATAAAGTAAACCTAATACATGTCCTTGCCAACTAAAAACGTTTACTCACAAAACATAAAGAAAAACATCATAAAAAGATTAAGGGAAAGAGAGAAACTCATTAGTCGGAAATCCGATTTCCCGAGAAGCTCCAACCCTTTGATCTCCTACAATGCTTGGGAAGAAAATATCTAAGGTGCTTGACACCCTAAACTAAGTTATTAAGGCCTATAAATAGTTAGAAAAGGTCCTAGGGTTAGTTACATAAGAGTCCTAATTCAAAACTACTAAAAAACTGCCCAAAATCTTCAATTCTGAGAGTGGACGCGCGTGCTGTCAAAAGTGGACGCGCGAGGCTGTCAGAAACGTCCAAGTGGACGCGTGAGGCTCTAAAACTACTGAGAATGGACGCGTGGATGAATAGTGACGCGTCCACTTCTTCAAGTGCGCGTCCAATTGGTTTCTGAGGCGCGTCCACTCCATTTTTCCTGCGAAACAACTTCTTAAAGCTCCTATCTTCCTCCAATGTCTTCTAAACATGTTAAAATACCTTCAAAATACCTGCAAACAAAGATAAAAGTGTAAAGAACCAATTTAAGCACATAAACACACAATTAGGTAGATTTTATTTGAATAAACAACACATTAAGTTCCTAAAAACCAATCTAATTATGGTTCAATCAATATATGTTAAATTAAGTTGATGAGTATAAGACATATGAATTAATAAAATATAATTTATATATATATATATATATATTAAAAAATTAAAATATTTAATTTCAAACAAATTAAAATATATAATATAACATCAATTTCAATCGCAATGAGTAATATTTATTTTTGTTTTATCATGAAGTAGGGTATGTTGTAGTATTTCGAGATCCTTATAATACACAATCTTTAGTAAAAAAGTGATATTTATAGGGAATATAATTGAACTGCACATGCAAGGGTACATGATTGAACACTAATTGCATTTGGAAATTGGAAGAAACTACGTTTAGACCAATGGTAAGTAAGATTTTTTAAAATATGGTGAATATAAATTATTAATTCTTGATGAGTTGTACTATAATTCTATAATCTCATCCTCCAAGTTGGGCACTTGTAATACGTTGCTAATTAAGTATTAAATTTTTTTATTACAATAATCAAGCAATATTTAATTCTTCGTGCATTTTTTATTTATTTATGGAGTCTTGGATGATAGAATCTTGGTTTATTAAAATAAAATAGCGCAGCAAGTTGTGTGGCTAAATCAATTCAAATCCCATATCAGAATCTTTTGTGTCCAAAGTTAGCAAAGCAAAAATTGAAAGTATCATTTGGATTCATTTGAGTTGTAGTTCAAGAAAATTAAAATTGATAAATTAATTACCACATTTAGTGTGTGTGTGTGTGTGTGTGTACTTCCACACACCATATATTCTAAAAAAGAATAATAAATTTTAATAATCTTGAAGTATTAATAAACTAAATGACTAAATAAAAGAGTTTTAAATAAATAAAGAATTTTCCTCCAAAACAAAGAAAGAAACATTCAGAGGAGTGAAGTGAAATTTTCAAGAGAGGTTTCTAAATTATGATATTATTACAATTACTAATCATCTTTAGGTTTTAAATTAATATATCGAAAGTGTTATCTCTGGCAAAAAGTTTTTTTTTTTTAGGAAAAAGAAGAAATTCATTAATAAGAAGAATCTACCAAAGTAGCAGTGCGTGTATGTGTATGAGTTTAGGGATAGTAACTTTTCTATTAAAAGAGGGCTTAAACTGTTTTGGGTAAAAATTTGTGAGCTCAATTATGAATTAGAAAATAGGAAAGCTGAATTTATTTATTTTATTTTATTTTTTAAAAAAGGAAAGCATGAAAGGAGAGGAAACTCCCTCCATCTTTACATATTCTTTCCGATTAATAATCATCATTTTTTTTTCCCTTTGTGTTCTTTTTTTTTCTTGAAAATAATTTTTTAATAAACTCTTTTTAATTGCTTGCAAAAGGAATGCTTGTTTTCTTAATGGAAATTTCATTAAAAGTCATGAAGAGAGTACAAGTGTACAACAAATGTGAATCATAACATACCTTTTAGACTTTATTAGAGATTTTTTTTTTGCTTATAAAAGATTTATTTTTACTTTTTTTCTATTTTTGTGGTGCATAAGCAATACCTTTTTCTTTTTTCCCCCATCTGCTTAGCCAATTTACCCATTTGGAAATGAAGTGAAGGCAAAATCATTATCACTTTGTCTGTCAGATACTCTGAAAGTGAACATTGAACTCAAATTCCTAATAATAAATAAGAAATTTTATCTTCTTTTTTATTTTATTTTAAAAAGAACACTAAGTAATACTCATTCCGTATATTTTTATAAGATATTTAGGTAATTTAATGCGTATTAATAAATTATTTTACTTTTCAATATATTTTTATTTATTTTAGTCTTTCTTAAAAAAATGAAATATTTATTCTCTTTTTTTCTTTAAATAAAGTATGAGTAAATTTAAAAATAATGTATAAAATAATTATATAAAGTAATAAAATATCTTATAATTATATACAATAAATTTTATTTAATACATATTATAAAAAGAAACGAAAAGTATTATTATTTTACCAACTATTTATTCCGTTACATCTACTTCTTGTTAATATTATATATATATATATATATATATATATATTCTTATAAATTCTTATAATTCCGTATATAACTTTTTAATTTGGACTCATCTGAAAAATTATGGAGTTTTCTGAGTGGAAAACTGTTTTTAAAGTGGTCCACTTGTTCCAACAACGTCTAAAGTTCCATTCCCATTAAAATGCATCCAAAAGATTCATAATGAATCCTCAGAATATACTTCTCCTTTTCCCAAACCACCAATTCCATCCTTTTTTCTTCTTTTTTTTCCCCCCTTCTATTTTAAGTACGGAGAAAGCAGACACTTTAGCACGTTCTGAACATTACACCAAAAATATCAACTGAAAGTATTTTCTTTTGTTTTTTTTTAGCAGAAGAAAAATAGAATTATGATTCAAAAATGAAAAGAAAAAAAAAACCAATAGCTTCTGAAAGAAGTTTGTAAGTAAAAAAATGAAAAATCATGTCAAAGTTTAAGCTCTTTACGCATTCTTAATCAACTATTTGACTTTTTTTTTTTATAAAAAATAAATTCATTTTTATTGTCCAATTTGAGTGAAACCGGCTTCTTGGATTCATATTAAGTTTGAAATTTCAAAAGTTCCTCATTGGAAAATATAGTTGATTTTTTTTTATTAAAAAAAATCTAACATTACCTTCGTCCCAAAATATATAGCGTTTTATCTGAACGTTTTCTGCCAAATATATTAATCATTTTATAATTATAGTACTTTTTTTTTATAAAAAAAAATGTTACCTCTACTTAATATTCTTTACCAAAAGGTAGTGAAAAAACTAATCATAAATGGCAAAAAAATAAATTTAATGATATTTCATGTATAAAATATTCACATCTAAGGGCATCTCTAGAAGTCAAAATGACCTATTCAATTTTGGGAGTGAGATTAATCATCTTGTAAGGAAGGAAATGAATTTTCATTACACATGCCAAATATTATATGTAATGTAAAGTTATCTTTCCAATGCAAGCTTCGTATCTGAATCAGATTCTGATTCTGAAAGCTGTTAGTATCATATACTAGCAAATTTTTGCAAGTTTTTCTCTATCTCCAAAACTACATTTTCTGCTTACGGTTTTTAATATTAAACCTTAGCTCCTTTATTAATAATAATAATAATAAACTCCAAATTATTGACTTTGTTTTGGTCAAATACTAGTACTGAAAAATTAAGCATTCATACTCTATTTTGACTTCTTAAAAACTCAATAAGATATTTGGATGAAAATTAGTCAAGGAGTCTTATTAATCTCCTACGTATAAATATTGAAACGTCAATATTCAATGCACTAATATCACAACAATTTTCATATTCAAATACATTTTAATTCATTTTTATCATATGACGTAAAGTTTTTAGAAATTCAAAAATTACTAAGTCGATTTGAGATGGTAATTAGTAATAAATCATAATCTCATAATGAATTCCTTGTTCGATAAAATCATGTATATTTTTTCTTCTCTTGACAATATTTCTTGTAGGCTCTTACCTTGCTTATGCCTTAGGTGATTTGCTTATATAGGCTTGTAGTCCTTCAAATATGATTAGTCTTCCTTTAAGATACCTTCAAATGGTTACATACCTTTTATATCTTTATGAATCACAATTTATTTTGATAAGAAGATCTCTTTTTAGTAGTATCCTTGTATAAAATAAATTGCTAAATACTTCACTTTAATTTTCATAACTAATTCTTAAATAAAAAAAAGAAAATAAAAATATGTATATGAAAATAATACATGCTCATTGAATCCAAAGTATTATTTACGAATCATTTCACTTAAAATATTTAAACATACAAAGTTAATTCAATAACTTAACAATCAAATAATTGTCATTATTAATGTAAAAATAATTTTGGTTATTTTTTTTAAATACAATTATTTGTAGATTCAAGAAGCGTACTAATATCCAATTCTAAAATGAATATTCGATTTAATTTAATTTTAAATTTTTAAATAAATTGTAAAATAATTTATAATCCAAGGAAATAAAGAAATTTTCGAGCGTTTACCAGGCGCCGTTTAACATGGGAAAGAACTACTGGGCCCCAGGAATCTAACGGGACTTACCATTTCAGCACCCAATTAAAAGAAAAACAAATTTACAGCAGTACAAGTACAGCACGTGTCAGTATGTATCTGGCCCACGAAAATATTCAAAGCATGTAAATTACCAATGTACAGCTAATTAGTCCCTAAAATTACATATAAACCCCTGAAGAAAAGTCAAAGTTGATGTCCCTATAAAATGGGATGAAACAATACCATCTCCCTTAGTTTCCCTATTGAAACTCTTCTTCTTCTCCTCTCTCCATTGAAAGTTCTCTGTCTCTCTCTCTCAGAGTCACCTACCAATGGCTTCCCAGACTTGTTCAGCGGATCAACTAGCACCGTTTTTTGGTCCCAACGCCACCGATGCGGCCGCCGCCGCCGCTTACATCTGTGGCCAATTCACGACTGTCTCGAACAAGTTTACAGATGCCGCCTATGCCGTGGACTCTGTTTATCTCCTGTTCTCTGCTTTCTTGGTGTTTTCCATGCAGTTGGGTTTTGCCATGCTCTGTGCTGGCTCTGTTCGAGCCAAAAACACCATGAATATCATGCTTACAAACGTCCTTGACGCCGCTGCTGGTGGAGTTTTCTATTACCTATTTGGATTTGCCTTTGCTTTTGGTACTCCTTCAAATGGGTTCATTGGAAAACATTATTTTGGGCTGAAGAAAATCCCATCTCAGTTTTATGATTATAGTTATTTTCTTTATCAGTGGGCTTTTGCTATAGCCGCTGCGGGAATCACTAGCGGCTCCATTGCTGAGAGAACCCAATTCGTGGCCTATCTTATTTACTCATCGTTTCTCACTGGCTTTGTTTACCCTGTGGTTTCGCATTGGTTTTGGTCTCCTGATGGATGGGCTAGCGCTAGCAATACCGGGAATCTCTTGTTTGGTTCCGGTGTAATTGATTTTGCCGGGTCGGGTGTGGTGCATATGGTGGGTGGAATTGCCGGACTCTATGGGGCCCTCATAGAAGGCCCGAGAATTGGCCGTTTTGATCATTCCGGTCGCTCTATCGCCCTAAAAGGCCACAGTGCATCGCTGGTGGTTCTCGGCACGTTTCTATTATGGTTCGGATGGTACGGGTTCAACCCGGGTTCGTTTACGAAAATTTTGGTTCCGTACGAAAGTGGAAATTATTATGGGACATGGAGTGCCGTGGGCCGCACGGCGGTGACCACCACTTTAGCGGGTTGCACCGCCGCGTTGACTACACTATTTGGGAAGAGAGTATTATCGGGGCATTGGAACGTGACCGATGTTTGCAACGGACTTCTTGGTGGATTTGCCGCAATCACAGCGGGTTGTTCGGTGGTGGAGCCGTGGGCGGCGATAATCTGTGGATTCGTGGCGGCGTTGGTGTTGATCGGATGTAACATGTTGGCTGCGAAGCTCAAGTTTGACGATCCATTAGAAGCGGCGCAATTGCATGGGGGTTGTGGAGCTTGGGGTATCATTTTTACGGCATTGTTTGCTACAGAGGACTATGTGAATCAGGTCTACCCAGGAAAACCGGGTCGACCATATGGGTTGTTCATGGGTGGGGGTGGAAGGCTACTGGGGGCTCATATAATCCAGATTCTTGTGATATTCGGGTGGGTCAGTGCTACAATGGGCCCTCTCTTCTTTATTCTTCACAAATTGAATCTTCTGAGAATCTCCCGTGAAGATGAAATGGCGGGCATGGATTTGACCCGACATGGTGGATTTGCTTACGTTTACCATGATGATGAAGATAGCTCACCCAACAAGAATGAAATTCCAATGGCTAAAATAGGACCCGGCCCGACTGGTTCAACTTAGATTTTTTTTTTCCTATTTTTTCTTCCCTTTGATTTTATAAATATGTATGAACCAAAAAAAAAAAAAAGGAACGGTGGTTTAGTTTCTATTTTTACTGTGAGATGAAAATAGGTATGGTAGTGGGTGGATGGGAGTGAAAGACAGAGGAAGGAGATAGTATGAACATGGATGGACTACATTTATTTGGATTCTATCTTTGACTATGAATACATTGATGAATTATGGTCTCATAATTGGTAGTGTATTTGAATTTTGAAAAGCAAGAATTGACTTTTTCTTGCTTACTTTGTGGCATTTGTTTCTCTTGGAAATCCTTGGCTGGATTCGTGGAAATTGAATTGAATACAACAGTACAACTTGGTTAATTTTGAGAAGGGACACTTGAATTTGGATTGGTCGGCATCATGGCATGCTTTATCTTTGTTGGATGTTGAGATGATTGTGGTCCTTTGGTTTTTATTTCTATTAGTAGCTGTGAGATAATTGTCTCCAAATCTGAATCGCCAAAATTTCCCTTAGTTCTAGAATATTAGTCAATTATATTCTTCATTTAATGAACCGTCAAAAATTTTAAAAATATATAATCAAGAATATTTTAAGCATAAGAATACGCGTAAAAGATTCAAATATTTTAGAACAAAAATCTGATTAGGGATTTTTTGGAATTATTTGACGAGTTTTACTTTTCATTTTTCATTGATAGTAATACTATTTTTTATTCATAGTATTTTTTTAAAAAGAAAATCATTTTATCCATTTGATTACTTTTAAAAAAATTAAAATAAATTGAGTTATATTATTAAAGGAGTTTACATTATTATACCTAACTAACTATAAGTTTATATTATTAACTATGTGAATTCAAATGAGATTATATTATTGATTAATTAATTATGAATCATATTATTAAAAATGTAAATTAAATAATTATATTATTATTTATGTAATTATATATGAACATTAAAAAAGCTATATAACTATGATCATTAACTATATTGATTTAAATGAGTTTATATTATTAAATATATACTTAACTAACTATGAATTATATTATTAACTGTATTGATTAAATGAGTTTATATGATTAATTATGTAGATTTAAATGAGTTTATATTATTGACAAATTAATTATGAATCATATTATTAAAAATGTAAATTACAATAGTTATATTATTATTTATATAATTATATATGAACATTAAAAAAACTATGTAACTATGATTATTAACTATAGATTTAAATGAGTTTATATTATTAAATATATACTTAAGTAACTATGAATTATATTATTAACTTTTAAGGATGAAATTATTTATATTTATATTAGTGGTTACATTTGATATATGAAATATTTTATTATTTTGTATTTGAAGTTTTTAGCTTGGAAGCTTTATTTTTTTACTTTGAATTTATTGAGATACAAGTATTTAAATTTTAGTATGAGACATGTTTCAATGAACTCATGGCTTTATATATGTAGTTTACTTGAATTTTAATCTAGTGAAATATATATTAAGTTTATTTTAGTGGTATGATAGAAATAGTTTTTTGTTTTAAAAAAAATGTAAAAGTTAAAGTGGAGTCAAATAGTATCAAAATAGGTCAAAACGAAGTTGAATTGAGAGTAAGGACGGATGTTCTAAAACAAGGTAGGAATCGCAGTTTCTCCAAAAATTCTAAAGCAAGAATAGAATAAGGGCGGAGATAACTATTTAGAAATGGAATGGAGTAGGAGACTTCGGTGCTACTTTGCCCCATTGACATCCCTATTGATAGTTGACATGACATGTTGATTGCTTAAATGAATCTTGTGTAGATGCAAGTAATTTAAATGGGATGATGGTCTTGGCTTTACTTGTCTCACGGGGGAACAAGAAAGATACCCTTTTATTATATCTGAATCAGAGTGAATCTTGTGATACTAAAGGAAAGGGGAAATGTGTTGAGAGTGTGTGTGGCAGTGCGGATGAGGCCATGCAATACAAGTGTCAAGCTAATCTCTTATTACCATGAATAAATGATTTGCCATCTATTAAGTAATGATGAAAACCCGAAGGCTGTTATAGTTTTTTTTTTTTTGTTTTTTGTAAGGGCTTTTGCCTATATTGTTCAACAATTTATTATTAGGAACATCTTTTTTAATGAGTGATTGACATAATTTATTATCTTTCACATATCAAATACACCAAATAATCATGATACTGTCTCCAATTTAATTAAAATTATTTATAATTGTTTTAGACTTTTATACATAAAATCAAAATCAAAATATAATGTATTTTTAAGTCCTAAGTCAAATCACTTAGGAGGGATTACATTAATTAAATAATAATGAATACTTATTAATTTTCCTAAAGACTTACTCTTAGAAAAATAGTCCTAAAGCAAATCACTTTAGTATATCTTGAAAAGGCTTTTTAATCCTGCAAGGACTGATACTGTATTTTGAAACAAAAGTAGTATATTTATAAAAGCATTTGACAACTAAAATAGTTTCATTGTACTTCATAATCCTCACTCTTAAAAAATTATTCATCAAATTTTCTTTTTTAATTTGTCTTAAAATTATTTTTCACTTTTTATTTCAAGTAATTATTTACAATTTTTGTGTTTCAATCTTACTTGTATTTAAAGCTCTCATATTAATAATTTATTTTTTAATACCACCAATATTCATATTGAATCATGCGAATCAAAGTTTATTTCTCTTTCATTTAATGGTTTCTTTTTTAAAAAAATAATAACTGAATTGTCATACTCCCTCTAATTTTATTTTATAAATATATGAAGAATTTGAGAAAATTAAATATAATTTTTCGAAATTGAATTGATAAAACACTTTCACCTAATTGTCTATAAAGCTTCAATGGCATTAAACTGTTACAGCTCAACTTGAGCTGCTACAATACTTCTATAATTAAATGCATCTATCATTATCTTAGTTGTGGTGAAAAGCGAAAAAAGGCTAACTTTAACTGACTCTTTCTTCCTCATTAGTATCCTTCAACTATCCTTATAAGATTCTTGGTATCTCCAAACTCTATGGAATCACAAAATAATTAATGCAAATATATTTTACAACTAGGACAACAATTCTCGACTACCTTTTAATTCTCCCCATATATAAGTCTCAAAATTTTATTGAATAATTAATACTTATCCATATTTTTTTATGTTATATTTTAATTGTACCGTTTTTAATTTCAATATTCACTTCACAATTATATCATTATTATTAATGAATGATTTGGATGATTTGTCAACTATTTATTGAATAATGCATTTTTTTAAAAAGGATTAATGTATATACATTAGGTATTAAATGACGACAATTTAAAAAAAATTTTAATTGTATAATTATTATTTTCAATATTTATCTTAACTATTGTGCAACTTCAAAGTGGACAATTTGAATGAGATAAATTTTGAATTTGAATTTTTATTTTATTTTTAAATTTTTCATGTCTTGCCTATTTTTTTTTCTAATTGCTCCTCATTTTATTGGTTTAATGGAGTAATAATTCTTTCATTCCAGGAATATAAATAATATATATAGCTCAACAATAATATTTTTTCCTAAGTCTATAAAAAGTGGCCCATATATGTACAGTATGCTAGTTGGACTTGTCTCTTTTGAGATTCTGAGTTTAATATCGGACAATTAAATTTATTTACAATATTATGGTGGATCTTTTTGAAATTCATTAAAATATAAGTTATTTGGCTAAAAATTACACAGATTAAAGATTTTTTTTCTTCCTAAAATGCCTCATATTTATTGTTTATTTGTTTTCTTGAAATTTTCTTTACTAGTATTTTTCTCTAATTATTACTCTTTTATCAATATGAGTAATATTGAAAACAATTTAATAAAAGATCCCTAAAATATTAAAACCAACTTATATTTTGAAACAACACAAGATTCATCAAATTTCAAGACATTTAAAGAATAACATAAAAATAATTCCAATTAGAAGTATCCACTTTTTCAAATTAGTAGTCCCTTTTAACTTAATAGTTTCATTTGAAATTTTTTATTGTTCCAAATTACTCCATAAAATTTCTATTTTTTATGTCATAAAATTAAGAGTGCATTAATTACTTTTTCTTTCTCATTTTACCTTTCTCTTGTTTTGATCTACCAATCTATGTTTCTCTTGTTTTGATCTACCAATCTATGTATAGGAAAAAGCAAACCTCACTACTTGAAGCAGTGCACCATAGCTTCCACAAATTCAACATTTGCACAACAATTGATCGTAGATGCAAAAGCACAAAGAAGTATATATATATATATATATATATATATAGGCCACTATGATCTCAAAATATTTGATATTTGATATTTGATACTGGGGTAGAAAGTGTCCATTGCCCTCAAATTTTTATAAATTTGATTTTTTGTCCCTCCAACTTTGTTTTTTCCTTGTCAAACTCACAAAAATGACAAAAAATTATCCTCTTTTAGTTTTATATGTCAAAAAGGCTAACAAAACCAACTTTTTTGTTCTAATTTTTGTCCTCCAACTCACAAAAATTCGACCCATCTATTGTTTATTGGTTTTCATTAAACCAAAATTTAGATTAATTCAGTCTTTTCCTCTTAAAACTTTATAAGTTTAAGGATTTCTTTGATATACTCTCTTCCCAATAATAGAAGATGAAGAAAGCAGCAATACTCAGTCGTGGGACACAATCATTTATATTCAATAACACCTACACTACCTCAATGACAAAATTTAGATAAGAAGTTTCATAGGGTATTTACAAAAGCATGATTTCGTGGTCTTTACCCTTTAGCCTAATCTATTGGAGGACTTAGTCAAAAGCAACCCCATACAAGAACTCAGTGCCTTGTTTGGTATGCATCAATGTCATCGAAGACTTTGAAGGCTGCTTTAGCATTAGCAGTTCCCATTAGTTTGACTGCCCAAAAAAAGGGTTTCTTATGCATTTATCAAGACTTTTTTTTTTTTTTTTTTTGCATTTATCAAGTCACTAATAAGCAAAGGATATAGTTTAAGATGATGCAATTGCGATGTCAAAAATAACATGGGCTACAAATATAGTATGATAAGAGAAAAACAAATACTTGTCGTTGATTTATTTAGTTGTCAAATTAGAACAAGTTAAGAATTGAAGAATTAAACTCTTCCAGTCTTAAAATATAATATGTTAGGAAGAAATTGTACACATATTAAAAATGTATTTTAATTTTTAAAATACTCTCATTTATTATATTTACTTTTTCTTTAAAACTAAAATAATTTAATACGAGAGATAAAATAAATAGAGATAATATTAAAAATAATACACAAAATAATTATAAAAAGTAATAAAATATCTTATATTAAAAAATATATTAGGATGATTAAAATAATCTTATGCATGAATACATTAATTTCTCTCCCTCTTTTTCCTATATTTTTCTTTCTCTTAAATGTTTTTTCTTTCTCATTATCTGTCTTTCCGAATTTTCATACTATATATTTGATGAGTCTATAAGAAATAACTAATGAATAAATAAAATTATGTATATATATTAATGGGTTGCAATATAATACTGATTGAGAAGATCGATAAATGAATAAGGTAAAATGAGAATAAATGTAATAATTGAACTTAATTTATGAAAGTTACATATAAAATAAAAGGTAAAAAGTAGAATGATTTATTTAACAACTTGAAAGCCCTAAAGCTTTTAATTTCTTAATTTTGATTAATGACAAACATTGATGAGGACTAATGTCTTATTTGTACAAGTGATAGAGTTTTTGGATTCATGATTTAATCCATGCAAGAACAAGATTTAAGTCTTCAAGGAAGTATACAAGTCAAGACTATCAAGATTTGAAGACAAGCTTTTATTGGATTAGATAGGAACTAAAGGTATAGTTTTAGAGTTATATATTTTGATATCTCTAGTTCTACCTCTAATTGAGTAATGGTTTCTAAAGGTTGCTCTATGAACTTAAAACGTTATTTCAAAATGTTTTTAATATGTTAAAATATATTTTGGTATTTCGAAAACCATGCATCGTGATTTCAAAACTTAAATGGTTCATAAACTCTTGTTGGATTGATACCATAATTTATATGTTGATTGAAATCATCATTTGTGTGTTAGAGTATTGTTGATACACAAATGAACATGTTTCAGTCAACCTAAAGTGGTCCAGGTATCATCCATAAGTTAGTTTATCTTGTGGATGCATGTGCTGTCAAATTTATTCATCTGCCAACCTGTGGACGACCATGAGGTCGACTGCAGGTGAAGTCCGATCGACCGGAGAATGAAAAATCTTCATCCGGTGGTTGTCCAGTGAGCTTGAGGATGATGGTGCGGACGACCAGTTTGATATGCGGTCGACCGCACTTCCTGAGTGGGTTTCCAACAGCTTCTTTTTTGACCGTTGGGAACAAACATTTAAATACCAAAACCTTTGGATTTCTTTCTAAGAAGATTTTTTGAGCAAAAATATTGTATATCTTGATCCTATAACATCTTAGAAACATTCCATAACCCTTTCTAAACATCAATCTTGTTAAAATCATTAAAGAATGATTTTTACATTCAAAGGTGAATTTTGAGCAATCTTGACAAGCCATTACTCAAAGAGGTGATTGTGATTCAAATTGATATATCTTCACATTAAGGTGATATCTATCAAACTCTCTATCTTTTATTATTGATTGAAATTGTATCAAGGTTGCAAGTAGCATAAAACTCTAAGTGTTATGGTGAGCCTTGTGTAGGTTGTTTTTGTATTCAAGGTTTGTTTGTAAAACCTTTGGGTAAACCTTGAATTGAATTGTTGTGTTAGGATTCACTAAGGAGAGTGGTGAGATTATTGTATAATCAAGGTTGTGTTGTAAAACTCAAGGGTTGAGTGAGCCTTGATTGGTTTGAGAGGTTATTTGTAAAACTCTAAGGTGAATTGGGTGAGCCTCTTTTATAATCTCATTTATTTGATTAGTGAAGGGATTTGATAAATCCTTGAGTAGGTAACTCAAGGTAGTGGATTAGGTTTTGTTGGATAAACCGAACCACTATAAATCATTGTGTTCATTGCTCTAATTTCTGCATTTTTATTTGAACACATTATTTCTCACACAACTAGCACACCAAGTGTTTGATATTTGTTGTCAAAGAGGTGTTTTATTGAATTAGGTTGAAAAAATCGGATAAAAACCTAACTCACCCCCTCTTAGGTTTTTCACAACTAAATTAACAAAATAAATACATTTCCATACTCTATTCTTTTTTGTTATTTTTCGGCAAGCCTTGAATACTTTAGAAGTCTCAATTTGGTTGCAATCAATTGTAAAGGCATGGGCTTTACTAGCAACTCCAGAAAATTGTCTAAAAAGGAAATAAAAGGTTGAGATAAGGTCCAAAACAGATAGAAATAGAAATAAAGAACTAAGAACCAATATGTTTGGACCAGATATTTTTAAATTCTTTAGGCATTTGAAAATGAATCTATTTAAAATGACACATTTTAAAAGTTTAGAATTTTCAAATTAATCGTTTGGAATCTTAAAAAATAGTAAAAGTTGTAGATTTGTGAGAATGCAAAATTTTGAGAATTATAAATTTATGAAACATTTATAAATATGATAATACATAAAAATAAATAAATAAAAAAAGATAAAGAAAGTGTTTATCCAATATCAGTAGTGGAATTTAGAAAAGACACCTATTTAGATGATTTTTCAATAAGGGTTTTGAGTGATTTAAAAATCCTTATAAAAAAACCTAGAATTTTGGAAAGCTACGTCATCAATTTATCCAAACAAGATTTTTATAATGTGAATTTTATAAATTCTGGATTAAAAGGAAAATCCCTCTTAAAAATCCTCAACCAAACACATTCTAAATATTTTGCACAAGATCATGCAAATAAGACATTTTCCAAAGACACTAAAAATAAAAAAACTACCAAAGTTTGTAACTAAAATTAGAGATGCTGTTAGATAAAAGATTAAAAAAAGAGCAATGTAAATATTCGATTAAGATCTAAACTGCAACACGTAAATCTGATCAAGGTTGAAATTGAATCGACGAACCAAACCGAAATGGACCGTGATCAACAGTTCAAAAACCGTTGACTAGGTTTACGATTTAAAATCGATTAACCAAACCGGAACGAATCGAAAGTTTTTAGTTTCGATTTTTCATTTGATGAATCATGAATCAGCAGTTTATGAATCGTTAAATCGACAGTTCAAACATTTTTAAAAAATTATATATTATAATTTTTACTTGCACTAGAACAAGTTTTTAGTGGTGAACGAAATATATTATAAAAAGATCAATTCTATTTGTGTTATGATTCTTTAGAGGTTCAATCTTGTTTTGATGATTTGGTTAAACCAGAAAGATGTCAACAATAAAATATTTGTCCCGAATTCATAAATTTGTTTGATGTTGACATTGAGGGTACTTCTAATAGTACTGAAGCCGGAAGTCCATGAATAATCCATTGAGGTAAGAAAAGATTTACATATAAGAGAACTACGAGAATTTTGATTCTTTCATACTATCGAAGGATACGTAGGTAGCTTAATTTTTCAAAACAAAAATTAAGTTCAAGTCCATTTTAATAACAAACTTTATTTATTTAACTAAAAGAAGTTATTTTGAAATTTTGATTTTTTTTTTAAAAATAAAAATAAAAATCGTAATCTTGTCGAAATCGAACATTATCGGAATCGTGAACCGACAGTTCATGAACCATGATCAGATCTACAACAGGAGCTAACATAGGAAGAAGACGTAGGAATAGGACAAGAAGTTTGCAACAGGTCCATCAAGGTCTCACAATTCACAAATGAGTATTTTTATACTTTTTTCATCCAAAACATTTGTAAAAAATTCCTTCATGTGTTTTTTACTTGTTATAAAATATATTTTTACATTTCTTAAAAAAAAGAATTCCTTAAAAAAAGAAGAAGAATTCTTGTGATTTTTGAAAGATGGACCAAAATACCTTTCATAAATCTTCACAATATTAATTATCTCTTTCTCTTTTATAAAAAAAATTGTGATTGAAAGTTTAATTAAACATCTTAGATACTTGTAATTTTTGTATTGAAAATGATAAATAGAATATTTTGATAATTATTTAAGAATGGTAAAATGGAAGAAAAAGGCACATACGTATTAAAATATAAGTTGATGAAAGTATTTTCCCAAACCCTAATTATAAATCATTATACGATCTTTTAAGTATATTTTATCATTTGTTCTCAATATTATCATTTTTTCTTATTATCACTTATCTCACATCTTTTTCTTTCAAAACAAAGAATTTATTCTCTCTTCATCTATTTTTTATTTATAAGACAAGTAAATAAGAACATTTTAGAATCTACAAATTCAGTCTTTTATCATAAGTTGCTTGATGACTTTTGTATTCTCCCAATTTATATGACTTTCTAAGGATTTTTTATTAATTATTTTCAATATTACTCATATTGATGCTTGTATTTCTGTCAAGTTGTTCTAATTCCAAAATTTTCAATAATGTTATCTTTCCTGAGTCTCTTTTTGTCTTGGTAAACAACTCCTATCCATCCCCATTAATGGATAGTCTTCTCAAACTAGCTTTGATCATAAAAGATGGAAAACAACATTCGGAATTGTCAAATGGATCTATCCATCCTTGCTTATTATTTTTTCCCTATGACTGGTGATTGAAAAATGGAGAAAAAAATAGATTTATCAATCTATGGCATTTACAATAGAAACAAGGCTTTAGACCTAAGATAAATTCCAAAAAAATACCTGAGTATCTTTTGTAACACTTCTTCTAACAACCAACAAGCAGGGGAGAACCAAAGTTCAGAAAATCTATAAATCTTGAAAGCTTGAAAACACCAGAAACTCATCACCAACTAAGAAGTTTGAGACTCCTACTAACTTCTTCATCTTGATGTGTGAAAGTCCTAAAACTTTTAATGTCTTAATTTTGATTAATGAAAAACATTGATGAGGACTAATGTCTTATTTGTACAAGTGATAGAGTTTTTGGATTCATGATTTAATCCATGCAAGAATAAGATTTCAAGTCTTCAAGGAAGTATACAAGTCAAGACTATCAAGATTTGAAGACAAGCTTTTATTGGATTAGATAGGAACTAGAGGTATAGTTTTAGAGTTATATATTTTGATATCTCTAGTTTTACCACTAATTGAGTAATGGTTTCTAAAGGTTGCTCTATGAACTTAAAACGTTATTTCAAAATATTTTTAATATGTTAAAATATGTTTTGATATTTTGAAAACCATGCATCGTGATTTCAAAACTTAAATGGTTCATAAACTCTTGTTAGATTGATACCATAACTTATATGGTTTATTGGAATCATAATTTGTGTGTTAGAGTATTGTTGATACACAAATGAACATGTTTCAGTCGACCTAAAATGGTCCAGGTATCATCCACAAGTTAGTTTATCTTGTGGATGCATGTGTTGTCAAATTTGTTCATCTGTCAACTTGTGGACTACCATGAGGTCGACCGCAAGATGAAAAATCATCATTCGAAGGTTGTCCAATGAGCTTGTGGATGATGGTGTGGACGACCAGTCTGATATGCGGTCGACCGCACTTCTCTTGAGTGGGTTTCCAACAGCTTCTTTTTTGACCGTTGGGAACAAACCTTTAAATACCAAAACCTTTGGATTTCTTTCTAAGAACATTTTTTGAGCAAAAACATTGTATATCTTGATCCTATAACATCTTAGAAACATTCCATAACCCTTTCTAAATATAAATCTTGTTAAAATCATTCAAGAAGGGTTTTTACATTCAAAGGTGAATTTTTGAGCAATCTTAACAAGCCATTACTCAAGGAGGTGATTGTGATTCAAATTGATATATCTTCACATTAAGGTGATATCTATCAAACTCTCTATCTCTTATTATTGATTATAATTGTATCAAGGTTGCAAATAACATAAAACCCTAAGTGTTAGGGTGAGCATTGTGTAGGTTGTTTTGTATTCAAGGTTTGTTTGTAAAACCTTTGGGTGAACCTTGAATTGAATTGTATTGTTAGTATTCACTAAGGAGAGTGGTGAGATTATTGTATAATCAAGGTTTTGTTGTAAAACTCAAGGGTTAAGTGAGCCTTGATTGGTTGAGAGGTTATTTGTAAAACCCTAAGGTGAATTGGGTGAGCCTATTTTGTAATCTCATTTATTTGATTAGTGAAGGGATTTGATAAATCCTTGAGTAGGTAACTCAAAGTAGTGGATTAGGTTTTGTTGGATAAATCGAACCACTATAAATCATTGTGTTCAATGCTCTAATTTCTGCATTTTTATTTGAACACATTATTTCTCACACAATTAGCACACCAAGTGTTTGATATTTGTTGTCAAAGAGGTGTTTTATTGAATTAGATTGAAAAATTGGATAAAAACCTAATTCACCCCCCTCTTAGGTTTTTCAATGTGTTTTATAGATATGGATAGAAAATTGGATGAGAGTCTTGAGTATAAAATTGGAGAAAAAAATCTGGAAAAGTAATTGATTGGCATGAGAAAACAAACTGGTGGGAAAGTTTAAATTCTAGATAAGAAGATTAATAGTAAATAGTTGGAAAGAGAGAAGTATGATAAAGAGAGTTTAGTAAAACAAAAGACACAATAAATAGGAACATCTTAGGAAAAAAAGTTCATTGAAACTGTATGAAATAAGTAAAAACTACATCTGTAAACTTTGGTCAAACAATTTATAATAAGAGACGAAAAAAGTAAAAAAAATCCTTAATATGTATGAATTGTGAATATTCTCCTAACAATTTATATTTCAGAATGAAATGAATATGTTCCAAATATAGGTCATTTTAACCTGGTGCACATATATTAAAAATTCTTGTAAGCATATTATAAAAAAAGTACCATTGAATTTAATTTTCTCTCTCACATTTTGACTACATATTACTCTTTTCGAAGTAAATTATTCATTCCAACACGACATGAATTCGACACGTTACTAACGGGTAGGGTTGGGGGTTTTTTTGATCAGGTTGAAATTGTGTCAACTTGATAAGCTCTTATTGTGTTCAAGTTGGAATCGTGTCTGACATGATAACACAATTCCAACCCGTCAACTCGTTTTTTATATAAAAAATAATAATTTTACATTTTAAGATGAAAATTAAAATGTAAAATTAAATAGGTAAAATTGTATTGTCATTGTTGCACGTATTAGAATTATATTTTTTTAATAATTTAAATAAGTAAATAATATATTTGGGGACAAAAAATGCAAATAAGTAGTAAATATTGTGTTCGTGTCATTAGCGGGTTGGCAGGTTGAGGCATTATATATTTTATTTTCGTGTTATCGTGTTCTTCTCGTGTTGACATGCTAATTTACAAGTCATGTTCATATTATAAATTTGTACACGTTTGTTTATCGTGTCATATTCGGATTGTCGTGTTATGTGTAATTACCTAGTTTGACACGATACGAAATGACACAACATGATACGATAAACACCTCTATGATTTTTAAAGTTCTTGATGATAAAATATTTGTAAAAGTACATTTTTTATTTTGAAGTGTCTTTCAGTTTTTGTATTGAAGTTTCTTCCATTCTTGGTCTTGAAGAAGACGAATAAGAAGTTTTTATTTGAATAAGTATAGAATAAGGAGTGAAATGATGATTATCAGGTCGAAGAAAAAATGTTTTTTACTTAATAGCAACCTCTATATATAGAGATAGAACAGACACACATAAATACATGTGTATATATATATATATATATATATATATATAGATACATACACACATATATCATATCATCTCTTTTTACATTTTGACATTTTGTCCAATTTTTCAAACCAATCAAATCAATTACATTTGAATATAATATCTCATTATCTTTATCAATTCATTATTTTGTACAATTTTTTCAAACTTATTTGAAATAATAGTTTGTCCCATTTTATCACTTTTGACTTTTTATGTCATTTTTTCAACACAGCTTGAAAAAAATGACATTAGAGGCCAAAATAGAAAAGAGAATGACACGTGTTCTATTTCTATATATGAGGGTTGTTATTAGGTAAAAAATCCTTATTCTTTAACTTGAGAATTATCATTTCATTTATTCTTCTTCTAAACTTATTTAAATAAAAACTTATTATTATTATTCTTCTTACTTATTTTACAAAATGGATAATTCAATTTGTACACTTCAAAATTATTACCCTTTACTCTCCATTAATGAATTGACAAAAATATATCACATGAGAATAGAAAGATTGTGATTTCTAATGTCAAAATGAATGTTCGATGACATTAGATGGTTAATTGAAACTAAAGTCCGTTTAAGTGGTGAACAACTATTTATTTTTTTCAAACGTCAACCTGATTTGAGTAAAAATAGTTTTGTCAATAAAATAAGAAGCAAGAGATTAGAAATATATTATAGATGTGTTAGGTGTAGTGCAATTGAAAATGTCGTTCACTTGAATAAATATATACAAATTAGGAATATAAAATTACTTTCATAAAAGATAAATTGAGTAAAGAGTCGGATGGCATTTGATTAACTCTTAAGACGCATAATTGTGAAAGTATTCAACAAGAATTTCTAAAATTATAAAATAAATTCAAAGATGAAGAAAAAAATTATAATATCGGAGATTTTACTATAAATTGTCATATATGCAAGTTTATACAAAAACTTAATTAAAAAAATCAAATATGTAATTTGAATATTTTTTATGAATTAATTTTATTTTATATTTTATATATGCATTTTTATGTATATTTTTCATTTATTAATGTATTATTTTTTATATGAATATTTTTTAGATAACGGGGATAGGCATGATGGTATATCCACATAGATTTTGATGGATTTAACCGTTAAAATTTATACAAAAATGAGAAAGGAAACAAATATATTATTTTCAACCGGGGATTGAATTGAAGAGATAGTTGCCCATTATATCTTATAACATGTCAATTTGTCCTCAATGTTTGAAGAACAAAACAAAAAACTTTTGAAAGGAATGTCACAATTACAAAAAGGTAAAGTTTAGAAAGGAAAAATTTAACAGTGCCAAAAAGAAAAGATATAATTGAAAAAACAAAACTTATAGATTTCTTTTTCTTTTTTTTGGAACCAACTTATAGATTTCTCCGTTCCTATTTTGTTTTTATTTTTTACTAAATATAACCTTCAACAGCAAATAACAGTAGCCAAAAAAAAGAAAGAAAAAAAAGTAGCATGACATCCAAATCCACGAGTGAACCTCCACCACTGAAAAAAAGCACCGCAAAATATTTATAAAACAATTATTTCCTATTTTTTGAGGAAAACTATTTTCTGTTATAGAAACAGAAAAAGTGCAATTGTTGAAATATATAAATTTATATTCTGTGGTTTGGAAGAATTAAGAAGCTCTATCAATTTTACTAAAAAAAAAAAAAAAGAAGCTCTATCAATGGACGTTCTTCTGGGAACACCTTCAATCTCTTCTCCTCCTTTGATCATTTCAAATGCCTACAAAAACCCCACTTTTCATTTTAAGGTACTTCTTAAGCTCATAGATTTATCATTTATGGAATCTATAGACAATTCTCCAACAAAGGAAAGAATCAATGAAACAGTCTTGATAAATATGCTAATTTTTTATTATTGCAGGTGCTACCATGGAACTCTCATCTTTTGAGAACTACTGAAAAAGCTCTGTCCTGTGGTCCCTTTGTATGTGTAAATAAAATTGATTACAAAGGGTCCCGAAAACAAAAGAATTTTCTCCACTCTGTGTGGCGGTTGAATGCAACATTTACATTCAAATTGACAAAATTCAATTTTGGACTTTACAAAGTTGTGAAATGTTCAAAAAATGGTAGTGGAATTTTTACAGTTTCTTTCTATCGGGTTATTTTTGGAGTAATGTTGGCTATGACATTGAGTGCTGCTGTCACCACAACCCCTTCTTGTAAGTGTTAAATGATGTTTTTTACCAGTAGCTTCTCAGATTTGTACCTTATGTTTGTTGCGTTTTTTATGTGTATTAATTAGTGAAGAATATGTTTGATGAGATTGATCACAGTATCTTGTACTTGTAGGGGCACTAAGTGAAGAAAATCTTCTTTTTCTGGAAGCATGGAGAACAATTGATCGTGCTTATGTTGACAAAAGTTTTAATGGGCAGAGTTGGTTTAGATACAGAGAAAATGCACTTAGAAATGAGCCTATGAATACTCGAGAAGAGACATGTATGTAATCTCATCTCTTTAAAGCATTTATTGCTGATAATGAGCTATCATATGCCATATCAGTTGAAAAATATAGAAAGAATGCACCATCTTTATATTCTTGACATGGTGTGACAATGTGCAGCTTGTCTAATAAGCAGCATCTTCTAATTTGGGCTGTTGGAAGGTTTTGTTATCATGATGGATGACTATTAGCAACAATGCCTTAGTAATAGTAGCATATTATTGTTGTTCTGCTTTTCACTGGCTACTTAAATTTGTTAAATTGCTATTCTCTCTGTTGTACAAGTTATGTATTTTTGGATTTGTTGATACGGAGATTGTTTCTCTCATGGGCACAAATGTGATGCACTCTTATTTTTCTCTTGATGTCATTGTACAATAAAGAAGATGCATCTCAGAAGCAAATTGAAGTTTATGGTTTCAAGATATCCAATTTTGAAAAACGTGCGGCATCAATAATGCAGGCCTTTAAGACCCTATTTTTTGTAAAAGGATCGAAAAATTGTATTGGTTGATTGACATTTGTTGAAAAACTGTTTGCATTCCTTAAATGTATGTATCTGCTTTCTAAATCTGGTGCTTTATTATTTTCAGATGCAGCAATAAGGAAGATGGTTGCCACTTTGGATGATCCTTTCACTCGGTTTCTAGAACCTGAAAGATTTAGGAATTTGCAGGTAGGGAGTAATTGATCTCACATATTCTGTTTGCTGTTTTACTATGGTTTCTGGTATTTAGAGATTTCTTTGTTTCAATAATCACCCCTATATATGGTAATCTATCAGAATGTTTTTTGAAGGCAGTCAGGAACAAAGAATGCTCTCACAGGAGTGGGGCTGTCAATTGGCTATCCTACTGGAGATGATGGATCATCATCTGGACTGGTGGTTGTTTCAGCTTCTCCAGGAGGTCCTGCATATAGGGCTGGAATATCTTCTGGGGATGTTATCCTGGCAATTGATGATGCAAGTACTGAAAACATGAGCATTTATGATGCTGCTGAACGCTTACAGTGAGTTATTTTGTATACCGACAGCCTAGTTAACATTACTTCCACATATTTCACATATGATTATGCTTTTTGAACTGAAAATTTGAAGGACAAAATTGATTTGCTGCAAAACAAAGATGTGAAATGAATAAAATGGAAGCAGTGCTAATTTTTCTTTTCTTTTGTTGACCAAATAGTTTAGAATAGCAATATTGCCAATGCCAAAAATGCCCAAGGAAAACATTTACTTATTAGAAAGACTGAAATACATAGAACAAAGAAGAAAGTTCAAATATTCAGTATTGCTAAAATACTTTATTTTTGAAGATTATATTTTTAAAACCATACATAGAATCATAGTTTTCATGGTTTGACAACATACAAGCATGCTAAGGCCTGGGAAAAAAAATCATGTATCCTAGAATTGAACTGTGAATGTTATTAAGCTGAAATACTATGGTACTTGCTTCTGAGGTATGCATCTTGTTTTGTGCATTTACAGGAGATGTGAATGTCATGTATCCTTTTGAAGTTTTAGGTAGTGAGACTAAAGTTCTTTGTTGACCTGCAATTTGTTCAGTGGAAATCCATTTTGTCAAAGACTTGGAAAGATTGGTTTTGTAATGGTAATACAAATGCCTTGGATGAACAAGTTAAAACATATCTTGTTCAGTTCCTAATCAAAACATGAGGTGGCTTAGGGCACCCTAATGCTGGGAATGATGTGGAGTTTCAATCATTTTTCTCTGTGGAAAATGCAGGGGACTTCCAATTTATACTACCTAATGAATGAAAATGAATTTAGATAGAAGAAGATGGGGAAAAAAGTTCAATCTTTTACCAATCATCCAAGATCGTAATTGAATTGTAATATTGTTAAATATTTAAGTTCAACCCCTTTCTATTAGTTTTAGATTTTAGAGCATCTGAAAATTTAACAAATATGATTACTCAAAACTATTTTAGTCTAACTTCAAGTTGAATGCAGGGGTCCTGAAGGAAGTGCAGTGGAAATTACCATACGTCATGGAGCAGAGACTAAAAATCTATCTTTGAAGTATGCTGACTGTAGCATCTTTTTCAAAACTTATGCTTTCACATTTACATTTCCTTATGAATCTATATGCTGTGAATATGGACCTCGAATTAATGGATATTCTGATTTATGTAGCTTCTATGTTGTTCCTCTGAACATTATTTTGGTTTCGATGCTTCACCGATATTTCAAATCGAGATATAAGTTTTAAGTTGGTCAATCATGTAAATATTTCTGGAGTATATGTATAAACTTTCAACTATGGTATTCTCCAGGGCTACAAAGTTGTAGATAGGGAATCATAACGATATTTTCCTTATAAAGTTGGTATTTAAAGAGCTAGAGTGCTTTTATTATGCTATTTTCATTTTGTAGCTTCTTTCTCCTGTCAAGCTCAGTGCTTCCTATTCCAAAGAGGGTGTTACATTTTTTTCACTTTGTTCAGGCATGAATTCTTGCAATATTTCAACCTAATACTTTCTTAAAATGTCTCGTTAAAAATCTCTGTTTTTTCAGGCGAGAGAGAGTCTCGTTGAACCCAGTGAAATCAAGAATATGCAAAACTCCAGGTTCGGGAGGCGAAGCCCCTCGGGTTGGATATATCAAATTAACTGCATTCAACCAAAATGCTTCTGGTATACTGTATACTGCTGCTATGTTATTAGGGCTTAGCAATTTATGTGCTTTTTACTTTCCATGAAGTTTACTTGTGGGTAAAATTGGATATGCAGAAGCTTGATACTGCTTCTATATGCAGCTCGTTGTTGACTTTTATTTCATTCTCTGATCATTTCTGTTCTTAGAATGACATCTATTGTTCAAGTTGAGGGCTATATGCTAAGCCAATTATGTGTAATATGTTATTTATTTAATTCTATGACTCTTTGCATGCTTCCCACTAATTCACATAGAGTTTACATTTTAAGATTCATGCTTTATACAGTTCAATTATGACCAAGGAATTCTTGTTGATTTGATCAACATTTGTATTTCTTGGGAATTTCATTCCCTCCATATTTTCCAACTTTAAAGTGGTACCCTTTTAAGTCTTGTGTTCTGTTGAGTATTAAATTAAGTTAGACAGCTTAAAATGGCTGCTATGTTTGGCAGCCAAACATGGCTGCTATGAGTGTTATTTATTCTACATTTGTGTGCTTGTGTAAGTCTATATATATAGGCACTTCTTGTAATCTACATGATCAAGTTATTAAATACATTTAACATGGTATTAGAGCCTCTTTTCTTGTGGCCTGAACCTTTCTAAATTTCAGCCTCATCCTTTATGAATTCCGGCTTCTTCAAGTATCTAGTTTTCAGCTTCTTCAAGCTTCACAATTCCAGCTTCTTTAAGCTTCACAGTTCCAGCTTCTTCAAGTATCTAGTTTTCAGCTTCTTCAAACTTCACAGTTGCAGCTTCTTCAAGTATCTAGTTTTCAGCTTCTTCAAGCTTCACGGTTCCAACTTCTTCAAGTTTCACAGTTCTAGCTTCTTCAATCTAAATTCAGTTTCTATTCTCTATTCTATTTTTCTGTCTATCTTACATCACTATTAGGCTCACCTCCACCTCTCAGAACATCACCCGAAGTCCAACGGTCAGAAGCTGCCGCCACGCGCCTCCTCACTCTCCGGCACGTGAGCCACACGTGCCACCTGCAGCAGTCGGAATGATGTGCCGGTTCTTCCTCGAGCTTCTCCAGGTTCTACTTGATCCATTCCAGGTGTTATTTGTCAGTTTTACCATTGATTTTTGAAATGTGTCACATTTGTTCTCTTGGGTCTTAATAACTTTTTGCTGCAATTGTTTCTTATCTCCAATTGGTCTATGATATAAGCAATATAAGATCTTAGTATTAGGAACAAAATACAAGTCATGGCTGAAGAAGAAATATTGAACCCCATTTCTCAATCTTAATCTGTTCAACTAAAAGTTTATGTGCCAAATTTATCTGGTACTATTGTTATCACTCATGATAAGTTAATAGGGTCTCAAAATTATCAAGAGTGGTCTTCTGCTGTGAAACTGTGGTTTATGGGACAAAGGGTAGTTGATCATTTAACTATCAATTCTGAGAAAATTCACTATGAAAGAGATGTGTGGGAAAGAGTTGATGCCCAATTATGCAGTCTTCTATGGCAGTCTCTTTCACCTGAGTTAGTTCCTATGTTCCGTCCCTTCATGGCTTGTGCATCCGTATGGGAACACGCACAATCACTATATACAAATGACATATCTCATTTTTATTCCATTATTAGTGAAATTGTGAATATCAAGAAGTCAGATATGTCGATGAAAAAAATTTTAGGCAAAATTCAAGGGCTCATGTCAGAATTCAACAAACTCTTGCCCATTGGAGGATCGCCGGCAGACCAGCTTGCTCAACGTGATAAGTTTTTTGTTGTCTTCACTCTTGCAAAACTTGAGTCAGATTATGAACAAGTTTGTAATGGAATTCTCGGCGAATGAACTGTACGAGTACTAAAGACATGTTTAAAAGACTTCTACAAGTTTCTTCTGTCTTCAAAGAAATTACATCCTCCTCTACAATCAAGCACTCTGCTCTTACTTTTCAAACTTAACATTACCGAGACAATAACAGAGGAAGAGGTCGAGGAAGTTACTGAGGAGGTCGAGGTGGTCGTGGTGGTGGTTGGGGCGGCCGTGGCCCATTTCGATTTTGTGATCATTGTAACAAACCTGGGCACACAAAGGAAGAATGTTGGGCACTTTATGGCAAGCCAATAGTGGCTAATGTGGTCCAAGTAAATTCAGATGCCCCTAATATACACACTACTATCTCAAACACCGAGTATCAAGAATTTCTACGACTTAAGGCTGCTAGGACCTCTGTCACTCCTGAAGCATCGCATACTGCTCTTGCTTCCCAGTCTAACTCTATGTGGATTTTTTATTCCGGAGCCACTGATTATCTTTCTGGTAATTCTGATCTTTTCTCCCACATTACCTACTCTAATTCCCTTCCATCAGTTAACTTTGGCGATGAATCAGTAGGTGTTGCAAAAGGCATTGGGAACGTTACTCTTCTTCCTTCTTTATCCTTATCTAATGTGTTGTATATTCCTAGATGTCCCTTCAATTTAATTTCCGTTTACCAACTTACTCAATCTCTTAACTGTTTTGTCACTTTTTCTTCTAATTCGATACTTGTGCAGGACCAACACACGAAGGAGACCATTGGTATGTGATATGAATCAAAGGGACTTTACCTCTTCTTATGTTCCAAAGTTGCGTGCACCGCTACTATTTCTTCTCTTCTTGCTCATTACCGTTTGGGACACCCGGGTCTTAATAAAATGCATCAAATCATTCCCAATCTATCAGACTTAAAATCTCTTGAATGTGAGTCATGTTAACTTGAGAAACATTCCAAATCTTCATATCCTGGTAGGGTTGATAGGTGTACTACTAATCCATTTTTTTTAGTTCACTCTGATGTTTGGGGGCCATGTCGTGTCCCGTCTATTCTTGGCTATCGGTATTTTATTACCTTTATAGATGATTTTTCTCGTTGCATTTGGGTCTTTTTGATGAAAAATCGTTTTGAGTTTTTTGATGTATTCCAAACATTCTATAATGAAATAAAAACTCAGTTTGGAGTCTTTATAAAAATCATGCGTAGTGATAATGCAAAAGAGTACTTTTCTGATCCCTTTACTACTTTCTTCTCCTCACATGGCATTCTTCATGAATCTTCATATGCTAGAACTCCAAAACAAAATGGAATTGCTGAGAGGAAGAATCCACATCTTGTCGAAACAGCCCGCACTTTACTTATCCATCAAAAGATTCCTAAACGTTTTTAGGGAGATGCTATACTTCACTCTTGCTACCTCATAAACCGAATGCCCTCTTCTGTCTTGCAAGGAAAAATTCCACTTAGTGTTTTACTCCCATAAGAACCTCTTCATAAGCTTGCGCTAAGGGTCTTTGGATGTACCAGTTTTGTTCATGACACTACTCTTGGACGAGATAAACTAGATTCCAAAACAATAAAATGTGTTTTTATTGGATACTCTCGTCTTCAAAAGGGTTTTCGGTGTTATTGTCTTAAGACTCATCGTTTTTACACATCCTTTGATGTTACCTTTTTTGAGTCTTCACCCTTCTTTTCTTTAACTATTATTGATGAGTCCGACTTCACTGTGGCACCCACTGGGACTGCAGAAATACTTCCTGTTCCTACCTCCTTTGAGTCATCACCTAATATGGTGCCTGAAGAAGCACTTTATTCACTTCATCCCCAGTCTTTGCCCCAAATTCAAGAAGAAAGACTTATGTCACCTTTCCCACACATATATCAACGTCGCATTCGTCAGTTACGTAGTTCACAAGAAGATCATGAACGTCCAGTTGATTCATGTCCTATGCCGTCGAATCCTTCTGACTCGATCCAAGATTCACCTATTGCCAACTGCATAGGTACCAGGTCTACTCGAAATCCTTATCCCATCTATAATTTTCTCTTACAAAAGCATCTTTCTCCATCCTATTGTGCTTTTATTTCCCACTTGTCTTCTGTTTCTGTCCCTAAAAATGTTCGGGATGCCTTATCTCAACCAGACTGGAGGCAGGCTATGACTGATGAAATGAAAGCTCTTGATTCTTCAGGAACTTGGGAGTTGGTACCTCTACATCTTGGCAAAACAGTAGTTGGTTGCAGATAGGTGTATAATGTCAAAGTTGGCCCAGATGGACAAGTGGATAGACTTAAAGCTCGACTTGTTGCTAAAAGTTATACACAGGTATTTGGTGCGTATTTTTCACCCGTGGCCAAAATTGCCTTTGTGCGTATTTTCCTATCAATGGCAGCCACTCGTAAATGGTCATTACATCAGTTGGATATCAAGAATGCCTTCCTACATGGTGACCTGAACGAAGAAGTGTACATGGAACAACCTCCAGGTTTCGTAGCTAAAACAGGAAGGAACTTAGTATGTCGCCTTAAGCGGTCTCTCTATGGTTTGAAACAATCCCCCCGTGCTTGGTTTGACAGGTTCAGTGGAGTTGTTCAACAGTTCGGCATGACTCGAAGTAAGGTTGATCATTCTGTATTTTACAAACATTTATCAAGAAAAAGCATCTATTTGGTAATTTATGTTGATTACATTGTTATCACTGGAGATGGCACAGAGGGCATAAGTCAACTTAAGGAGCATTTGTTCCAAAACTTTGAGACTAAAGACCTTGGAAATTTAAAGTATTTTCTTGGTAAAAAAGTTGCTCAATCACAACAAGGGATTTATGTTTCTCAAAGAAAGTATGCCTTGGATATACTTGAAGAAACAGGTATGACAGATTGTAAACCTGTTGACACACCCATGGATCCCAATGTTAAACTTCTTCCAAGATAGGGGAGCCTTTATCTGATCCAGGAAGATATCGAAGGTTAGTTGGCAAACTACTTTATCTGACAGTCACTCGTCCTGATATCTCATTTGCAGTTAATGTGGTTAGCCAGTTTTTGCAAGCACCATGTGAAAGTCATTGGGAATCTACAATCAGAATTTTAAAGTATGTTAAAAGGTCTCCAGGTACAGGCTTACTTTATAAGAATTATGGAAATACAGAAATTGTTGGCTATACAGATGCAGACTGGGATGGCTATCCTTAGGATAGAAGATCAACATCAGGTTATTGTATCTTGTTGGTGGAAATCTTGTGTCATGGAAAAGTAAAAAACAAGATGTGGTAGCTCGTTCAAGTGCGGAAGCCGAATACCGAGTAATGGCTCTTGGGACGTGCGAACTTATTTGTGTCACGCCCCGAAACCGGGATGCAACACGCCGTGATTATGAAGTATCATCTATAATCACAAGGCTACAAAGACTTTCAAATTATACCACAACCTATGAAATAAAACTATTTATTCAAAGAAATAAAAATATCCTTACATCAATCAAAATCGTCCAGAAAAAAAAAAAACTAAAATCCAAAACAAAGCCCAAAAGCAAGTCTAATAAAGTGTAATAAATTAATAAACTATCAACTCTTCTAATAACAAAAGTTCAAATGTCGATAATCTATTAGGAAATAGCCAAAACATTAATCTACCAAGTGTCATCTTCATATTCCTCAAAGATAGTCTCATCATCTGAAAACATAAGATAATAAAATAATGAGCATATATAAGCTCAGTAAATAGTTATGATACCTCTTCAAAATAAATTATTACAAAGATAAAAATAAAAAAAAAAAAAAAAAATTCAAAGCTTTAATTCTTAAACAAACTCTTTAACAGTGTTTATTAACAAACATAAGCTAAGTTAGTGTATAAAATCAATATATTATAATATTTTAAAAAAAAAGTTTAATTATAAAATAAAATCAAAGCAGGAAAGGAATAAGAAAAGAAAAATTAAAATGAGTCATGACCAGAAAGGAAAAGGAACTAGAGGGCATGACTATGTAAACAAATATTGGAAAATATTATCTCAATTTTGTGTCTTCAAAAATGTGGTTATCATACGTTTTGATATAAAATTTAAATTAAATTCATTACAACTTAAGTGGGTTTAGCCCAACTTCAAGTTAAAGAAAAATTAATTCAAGAAGGATAATTAAGTTAGGCCTAAATAAAATACTAATAAGTAAGGAAACAAAATCCAAGTTATTTTATTATACAGTACACAATTCTGCATCGGAGATCAAAACAAAAGAATAGATGACCTCAGCGGTAGCAGAATATTAGGAAAAATTTGTTAAGAAAGACCAGATGCCACTATAATCAGTACAAGAGTAGAAATTATATCATAATAGAGTTACTATCCACTACTCACAAGGTGCCCAAAACTATATATATATATATATATATCAAACATAACATATATTTAAATATTAAACTGATAGGATGATAATCTTCCATTGGTCCCAAACTCTGACGTCAGACCTAGCTGTACTCCTACTAGGACGACCAAATAACAATCAAAATTTTCCATATAAACGGAATTCATATCAATATTCGGAACATGTTCCCTCAACTTCAAATTATCCATATGAGTTCAATTTAACACACAAACAATTTCTCAAATAAACAGATTAAATCATATATATGAATATAGATTTCTAAGTCAGAAAATACTCAAACTCATTCCAAATTTTAATATAGGAAAATAACAGATAGATAAATATTCAATTTTTGAAAAAATATTTTTATTAAATCAAGAAGTATCATAGACTACTTACCTCAAACAGATGATTCTTCCTAACTTAGATAGTCTCCACAAGAATCGCTCTCACCTACTCATAAAATCCTTAAATTAAAATCACAATATAACTATATTAAATCATTAAATTCATAAAACTACTCGAGATTGACCTTACCTAGGGTTGAGTGGTTCTCAGAAGGATTATTTTGCCTAGCCGCCTTCTCTGTTTCTCCAGAAGTTATCTCTAGATAAAATAACGTAAAATAGAATAGTGAAGTAGGGTTAGTCTCATAACCATATATTTATATCATAATCCCTATAATATAAAAAAAACCCTAATAAAATAATTGTGGGCCTAATAAATAAAATAAGCCCACCCTAATAAAATAAACTATTGGGTTGGGTATTTACAATTTGGGCGAAGTATTTTCTCACAAAGCTCAAGTTCTGTAACTCAACTCTATGAAATTAGTTTATGATAATCAAGCTACTTTGCACATTGCATCTAATCTTGTCTTTCATGAGAGAACTAAACATATTGAAGTTGATTGTCACTTCATACGTGACAAGGTTGCTTCTGTAGACATTGTTACTACTTTCATTGGATCAAATGACCAATTTGCTGATGTCTTTACTAAATCTTTGAGAGGACCTAGGATTGAATACATTTGTAGCAAGGTTGGAGCATTTGATTTATATGCTCCAGCTTGAGGGGGAGTGTTGATTATTAAATTAAGTTAAGCAGCCTAAAATGGCTGCTATGTTTGGCAGTCAAACATGGCTGCTATGAGTGTTGTTTATTCTACATTTGTGTGCTTGTGTAAACCTATATATAGAGGTACTTCTTGTAATCTATATGATCAAGTTATTAAATACATTTAACATGTTCATACTTGGTATATGTTCTCTTGATTTTTCTGGCTAGTTGATATCCAAATATCTTACATAGTATACGCTCTACAATCAAATAGACAAAGTTCTTCAGTGAAATAAATGCCCATGAACATGTCCTTAAGTTCTTATCTGATACAGTTACTTCTTTCAATCACTCATGATGTCCTTTCTCTTTTCTCTCCATTCTGCTTGTTTATCATGTTATCTAGACTGCTATTTCTGAAACCCATTCATTGTTAAAATAACCCTTGCAGGTGCAGTCAAGGAGGCAATTGAAACTTTGAGAAGAGAAAATGTCAATGCCTTTGTATTGGACCTTCGAGATAACAGGTGACATCCCTTTGACATACTTCATCTTAAGACATTTTCCTTTGTTTCTATCTGATGAACTAAAATTGCTGCAGTGGTGGTCTTTTCCCTGAAGGAATTGAGATTGCCAAAATTTGGTGAGTTTCTCAACCGACTTTGTGCTCTTGCGTAAATTTTGAACTTTTTCCTTTACTTGATCATCTTGACTATGTTGTTTTTTTCATACGAATTCTTTCACTATTATTAGGTTTCTTTTTGCCAGTTCTAGTAATTTATGAAACCTAATTTCAGCAAAGTTCACAATTATTTGACTCTGGTTGAGTCAGATGGCTCTTATTTTTATTACTTGTAAAATGCACCTGTCTCGGGACATAAAATTTTAAGCATGAATCAGTGCTAATGCACTTGCCTTAATAGGCCATATCTTGTAAACAGTTCCTGTTCCTGTGTAAAAATCTTGCATAATAATCTTGGCTTCCTGCTTCATTTGGCCAATCAGGTTGGACAAGGGTGTGATTGTGTATATTTGTGATAGTCGTGGTGTTCGAGATATTTATGATACAGATGGAAGCAATGCAGTGGCAGCTTCTGAGCCCTTGGTAGTGCTGGTACAAAAAAATTATCTTCGGCTTTTTGTATGATCTATTAGGAATTTCAGGTAGTTGTACTGATTCACATCGTACAGCTACTATCATTTTTCATTAAGAGTCCATCCTATGGTAGTTCTTGTCTTTGACTCACTAAAATCAAGGTTACTCCTGTCTGCTTTATAGAATTGGTTTGCTCAGCATTTGTAGGACACTTATAGGTCTTAAAGTATTGCTGCTATAGTTGCTGCATCATATCTCTTCAGCTAGTTCATTCTCATGAATTCGTGCTTTTAAAACTTTTCCTTTTCAAGTTATCCAAGAACTTTTATTCTGCTGTTATGAATCTCTCTCTCGCTCTCTCAATGCTTCTTTTAGGTGAATAAAGGAACTGCTAGTGCAAGTGAGATCTTAGCTGGTGCTTTGAAAGATAATAAACGCGCAGTACTTTTTGGAGAATCAACATATGGAAAAGGGTGACCGTTTTTTCTTCTTACATTTCTGATATTTTTTGTGGTCTCTTAGAAAGAGGATATAGTAGTTTTACATTTTCTTAGGAAGCCTAACGATTGCTCTCTACAGGAAGATTCAGTCTGTTTTCAAGCTATCTGATGGCTCTGGATTGGCTGTGACAGTTGCTCGTTATGAGACTCCAGCTCACACAGATATTGACAAGGTCTCATTGCTGCACACAGTTCATTTCTCTAGTAAAAGAATGAAAATTCCTGTAGATCATAATTTGCTAAAAAAATATTTCATTTTTATTCATAGGTTGGCATAGTCCCAGACCGTCCACTGCCACCATCATTTCCTAAAGATGATGAGAGTGTTTGTGGCTGCATTCAGGATCCTGCATCTGCTTGTTACCTAAACAGAGTTGAGCTATTTGCCCAAAAATAGAATCCCTTCGACTACGTCATTTGACATTCTTTCACCGGGTTAGCTGTCCTTCAGATGCAAGTACAGCAATAAGATAATCTCTCTGTCATTGATATTCTGTCACAAGAATTTGTTCTTCACCGGCTGCAGATACATCATACCTAAAGCATTTGATTCCATTTGTTGGTTTGAAGAGAGAAATTCTGCTACCATTTTCGTATCAGTTGCAGGGAAAGCTTTGCCCACATCTTATTGCCTTCACCGGCTGCAGATACATCATTCCTAAAGCATTTGATTCCATTTATTGCTGGTTTGAAGAGAGAAATTCTGCTACCATTTTCTTATCAGTTGGTGAATACAGGGAAAGCTTTGCCCACATCTTGTTGCCTCGATCTCCTGGTTGGGAGAATAAGAAATTTGTCTCATTTAACACCATGGCACTGTTCTTTTGACCAATAGAGAAAATGCTTTGGCTGTTTGTCCTTTTGCAGTTACCAATTTATCATTCAGCATAACTTCAAATTCCATATAATTTCAATTTGAATTAAATTCTTTTCGTTTCTGAGGAATTTTGTGAGAAATACATATAATATTCTTTCTGGGGTTGTACTTCTACCAGAGAAATGTACTTCAAAATTGACATGAACCTGATGTAAATTTTGAAAGCAGTCTAATTCATATACATTTGAGAAATTGAAAGAAAAAATCGACAGATTTCCTCTAGCAGTCGTATCTATTTGTTGGAACGGATAAAATATGTTAAACTTTTATCCCTAGAGTTTTTGACTGATGAAGATTCATAGAATGATATTTTTGCTTCTCTTTGATTTGGAGGACTAGAGATGTTAAGTATGGAAGTAAGAAGAATACTGAAGTATGACAATAACATGGGGAAACAACTGTAATGCAAAATCTTAGATCTTCCTTCTTTGTAGATCTTCCAAATAAGAGACAAAATTTAACTGTGTTCAATACAAATCTTTTCTCTCATTCTCTCTTTTCAAACAAAGCCAGCAAGTTTAGAACAAGGTTCTGAAGAACGAATATGAGTCCTGGATGCTTTAGCCAAAAAATTGAGGTAAAGTATTCACCTAGTTCAATGTTTGGGAAAGAGATTGCAAATATACTCTTTCAAGAATATCTACGCGTATATATATGTATACTATATGTATCATCAATCTCAGGAGGCTGCATCTGGGCCAGAATATTCTCTGGAGATCGAATATTATGCAAAGGCATGCAGAGATCTGAGCTGTTTTTGGTACATTTAGAGCATCTTAGTCCAAGAACCCAGAAATGGAAAGAGAGCTATCAACAACCTCAACAATAAAGGTGTATCACTTTTGGTAATTCTACTACTCATACCACCCTCTGAAGGCCTCTTGTTTCTTCTGCTTTGACCTGAACTTCTTGGTGATCCCAGATCAAATTCACTGCCCTTATCTAGCTCATCCCATCCACCAAAATTTGGAAAATCCTTCTCATTTGCATCTTTTGAGCCCTCATCTTCAGGAATCCATGATGGGTACCCCATTTTCACATTTTTGTTTTGTTGATTTCTTACCTGGCTTTCAGCCTTCCTTTTCACAAACCTTGAAGAGCCGGCATGTGATCTCTTCTTAATCTTCGACTTGCGCTTTGGTTTATTTTGTCTCTCATTCAGCATCCTTTGGATTGCAAAAGAAAATGTGGATTGTCCCAGTGGAAGTGCTAAAGCCAACAGAAATGCTTTTGGACCTGTAGCTAGCAGCAGTGATATGATGATGAATGGAAGCGTCCAACCATACGATGCAAAGACCTGTACTGGCCAGAGAAAAAGTATTGAGGGACTAGGTTACAAAGTGGAGTACCCAATTCCATTTGTGCTGAAAATAAGAACTTTGATAATTTAATTGAATGGCTAATCTCTCACAAGCGACATGCAATTTAGGATTATTTAGATGAACCATCACATGAATACATTCTTCACAGGGACTATATATATTTTTTAACTAGAGTGATCCACACTGTAGAGCATGTCAAAATCTAGATGCAAAACATTATAGAGGATGCAAAATATATGCAGAACTTTATACTTTGCCAGATTTTAGTACAAAAGAGATAAACACCTCTGGTTCTTACTGTAAACTGAGAATATGGAATTGACATCTATTACTAATGAATAAAAAGGGATGACAAGAGGTGGTTTTGCACTCTATGTGGTGTGTTCTCTGTATCTGTACCTACAAACTAATGCAACAGGAAAGATTATTATCTTTTTACCACAATTAAGAAGTCATTTAAAGCTGTCTTTTCTTATATCCCTTAGTTTCATCCAAAATATTTCCCAATACATTTCTTCTCATACGCCAAAACCTAGCTATTACATTGTCATACCGGGCATTTCTTTTAGCTAACTGGCTACATACCACACAATAGAGTCCTTGAACTAGACCAGAATATTTTCTGGCCTAACATGTGTGATGATAATATCAAAATGCAAAATGCAACTCCTAAATTGTCTAGCCTAGAAGCTCATATAAATTCTTTACTAAATCAGTGAAGTATGTTTGTGCACTTATGTTTTCAAATTATGAACAAATAAAGAAAAATTAAGGGAAGGGAAGAACTGATATTTTCCTAAACTGACATAGTCCCATCAATTCGCTGAAAACCTGGACTGAGTTAATCCTGAATTCTCACATTATCCATATCCCAAATCATAAAATACCACAATAAAACAAAGAAAGAAACTTCAAGAAAAAGGAAAAAAAGGAACTATAAACTAACCTAGGAACATTTTCACCAAAATACTCAAGATTCACATATTCCAGGATTAATATGAACAAGAAACTCAAAGCTTCACTTGGTAAAACCCAAAATTAAGGGGGGAAAGGGGAGGGGAACGTGCAGATGAAAGTTTTTTTTTTATTATTTTAAAGATACCTTAAAAATCCAGATACTATCAATATAATCTTCGAGAACGTCATCCCATTGTTCCACAGTATCATCAGTTTCAACATCTTCATCCCCACCATCATCATCATAACCATAATCAAAGTTCTGGCTTCTGAAGGACTCAGCATTGGGATCCCATTTCCTGGCCCTGCAAATACAGAGTGGTTGGACAAGAAAATTGTGAGTAGGAGCTGCAGCAGTGGTAATGGGGAGCTGAGGCGGTGGAACCCAATGCCATTTTTGTTGATTGAGAGGGAGTAGGAGAAGCAGAGTGGAGGGACTTTGGTGTTGGTTTGGGTGGAGGAGAAGAAGACAGCAAGCTTCAGTGGCCTTCATTAGCCTTTGCTGCTCAAACTCCATTGACCACTTTTTCAAGTTAATAAGCAGTACAAGTTTTAACAAAGCTAAAGCCCTTTGTTTTGGAAGATTGTTGGATTTAGTCCCATAAGTTTATGTGCTCGGTATGTTTGGTCCTTGTTGTTCTTTTTAAAAAGTTTTTTGTCCTTTACATTATTACAAATGCACTAATTGGTCCTTTTGCTCAGTGGGAGAAGGGTATAATTGGAAACACGAGAATTATATACCTTCTTCTACTTCTTTTTCAAAATGAAACCCTAATTTGTGGTAGTAACAATTGTTGCCATGGCAGCTGTTGTTGCTAGTCACCATCACTTTTCTTTTCTTTTCTTTTATTAATTTCAAAAGCATGATTATGACATAAATAATTTCTAAATATATTGTTATATATTTTAAAATCAAAGACTCGTTCAACATCTCTTTTACCTACATCCTTAATCTTTAGTCATTATAAAACTCAAATTTATTTACAAAAGCTATTCTCAGTAACATTTGATACACATATAATCTTAATTTCAATAAATATCAACTCTATAATTACACATATTTAAAGATTTAAGATGGAAACTTCTCTAAGAAATATAGCAAAATAGAGCAAAGTATTCTCTAATTAAACCATTCCATAACGTTCCTTGAGTACTAAAAATGTTTTAAAAACCTTTTTATTATGATTGAATCACAACAAAATGCGAAAACCAGATTTTGTAACTTGAATTTTTTGGCAAAACTAGAAAAAAAAAAGTCTTTGTTCTTCATTGGGAAAATTCATCAACTGTTGAATTTAGTCCCTAATTCTAAATTCAACAATTTAACAAGAAGTGATAACCAACATTAAGAAGAAGCAGGGTTAAGCTAGTAGCCTGTGGACTTTACCTACAAAGATAAATTCTATAGTGTTATTTTGGGGGGGAAGGGAGCGAAATTTCCATTTTTCCATCCAAAAATATTTTACAATATTAAGCCTCCAAAATATAATAAAGCTAGATTTCGACAAAAAAAAATTAACCTAAAGCATCTAGTAATTTGCCCAAAAATAATTTAGAAATGAAAAAATTTAAAATAAATTCCAAGGACGAAATCTAAGAATGAAAAATAGTTTGTAGACTAAAATTTCTAATTTGTCAAAAAATAATAATATGGAAATTTTATTGTAATTTGTATTACTTGTCTTGAATTGAATGTATACTTTGACTTTACAATACTTAAGAAGTACATTTGACTTAATTATTTTCCTCTACTTGCTGTATCATAACCAAATCCCAAGCTTTTGATAAAAAATAAAATAATAAAAAGCGAGAAGTTCGAGTAAGATATGTAATATGAATACGCTTACACCTTACATAGATATAAGGTCTCATTTTAGGATTCATTTCCTTACTACTATGGCCAAAATGAACTCTCACCTCCATAATTTTTTCAAAATTTATGTTTCAATATATTCTTGTCATTTCTCCCCTACCCACCTTTACCTTTTGAGAAAAAAAAAAGAAATAGAGGAAGAGACTTGAACTAAAATAAAAAATTGTTCCAACGAAACCTTTTGCTCTACCATAGATTGGGTATAGATCCATAACCTAAGCCATTGTTCTTCTCTATTCATTATTCTTTTTATTACCAAATCAAATGGCTGCATCAAATCAAAGAAAGTGGTGAAAAGAATGATTTTCTTTTTAGGAATCAATAAATCCTATAAATGATTGCTCTCATGTATCATGAAAATTATTTGAAAGGGAAGAATCAACTAATTTTCTCTTTTGAAACAAAATATCTCTCATTTTCATCTCTAGTAGTTTTTTTTTCCAAAGAAATCTTGTTATGTAGAATGCACTAATACTTTGAACTCATAGGTGTCATCCCTTCCCCACAAAACAACGCTTTCTTTTAAATGTTTCAATCAATTAATGATGGAAGTTAACACAATATCAGTTATTATTAATTTGATTAGTGATGAATCATATGAGTTAGTGATATGCACATCTTTTAAATTAAATATATTACTAGTAATTTTAAATGAAAAATATATTTACTTAAATTCAATTTTAAACATTTTTAAATAGAAATATAGACAATCAATATCAAAGGAGAAACTATAATTTAACTCTAATCTTGTCTTGAGTTATGTGAATTTTTATTTCTTAAATACATTAAAAATTTATTTTATAATAATACCAAAACTTTAGGGGGCTAAATTGCAATTACCCTAATATTAATTTCCCTTTCTCTTGTTGGCGATGAAATACGTTTATATATAGTGTTTGGTCCTTCCATCATCATCATCGAGAAGTTTCCGACGACAAGAACAGAGAAAATAGAAAAATCGAAGAAAAAAATGAAGGCAATGCCGGTCGATTTCTATGCGGAGATGGAGGAGCATGGAACCACTGTGGCTATGGACGTTGATGATGCTGAAGCTCTCGAGATCTTCGGTGGCGCTGAGGGACCTATCGCTGTCTTGGACCACCGCCTAGCCGATGCTGATTTCTTCAACTCGTTCGAGGACGATTTTGATGACACTGACATCAATTGATTTATTTACGGGAATTTACTTGCTACTTTTAACTGTACCTAGTGCTCTCTTCCTCTTCCTTGTTCCTAGGGTTTTCGATCCTAAACCCTCTGCTTTGTCCCTTACTTAAGTGTTGGAAACTGTTATTGAGATGATGAAATCTCGAGTTTGAATTCGAATTATTATACAATGGAATCGTAGGTTGATAACCGCTGTTGGATAACATGTGAATGGTTTGTGCCGTTAGGTTTTTCTTTTCCGAACTATTATTATTTATTAAAGTATGGTATATTCATGTTTGAAATTTTAGGTGTTTCAGATGCTTTATATGAAAATTTAGCGGCTTCTACAATTGGATAACTAAATGCCCTGTTCGCATTATTCAAGTAGAATAAGATTTAACATGTTTTGGAGAAAGTTAATGCTTTTTACCCATGCAACTTTGATTGTGGGTGAGGCTGCAGCCGTTGTATTGTAGTTAAAATGCGGCTCTGGTGATTTTAACATGGGGTTTAGTATTGGTTAATTCTGGGGCTAGTAGAAAGTAAACTATACATGTGGACTGCATTTTTATTTTTTTTTGGCTGAATGATTGACAATGAAGATTTTTGGATACACTCAAATGATTTTGACTTTTCTTTTTGTGGAGTTTGAGTGTTTATTTGATATCTTCTCATAGGAAGTCTTCAGACTAATGCCTTGGCAGATCATGTATCTATTCTTTGGTTTTAGAACAAAAACATCTAACCAAACAACCCAGCTTGGCAAACTGGCTTTGGTAGTCATAGTAGGTTGATAGGAAAAATGGTAATAGCTTTTGAATAGGTTGACCATGGTTAAGAGCTGGAACACTGGAGTGAAGGGTATTAGAGTTTGATTTGGCAATATTTCTTGAATTAGATTTGACCATGGTCAATAGCTTATGGAGTGGACTGAAAAGGTATCAGAGTTTGATTTATTGTAGTGAAGAGATTGAGGAGTGTTTTTAATTCCTCTGTTTTGTGCAACGCAAACTGGATCTATCGTTATTATCAACTCCCGGAACATTTCATTGATTACTACACCCTTCCACCTCGTTTGAATCTCGCACTTTCACTTTTAATTATCATAGTTTGGCAAAATTTGCCCTCCTTTTGACTTTCGGTTGGCCGAAAAGGTTCAAGCATCAAGACTTGGTCCAATCTAGACCCTAAATTTTTGAGTTTAAATTTGGTTCGTGGGGAGTTGTTGTTAATGCTTATTTAGTTATTTTGACGGATGTTTGTGAGCAGTATTAATTTCCCTAAATACTTGACGAGTATCTGACTTGATTTAGAATATTTGAGGTAACTTGTGAATGGGTGCTGCACAGTTACAGTACTTCATCCTCCTGATCTTGCCCCCTGGCATACATGGAATGCATATATGGAATGATAAAAGGAGAGGAATGCAAACATGTTCTACTAATGAGATGGGTTTAATTTTTGGTGAAAATAAATTTATTTGTTTTATTATGGAATCATAGTGGATCATTTAGGAACTTTAATCAATTCAGATACATGTGATTTTATAGGATGCTAACTCTGAGCGATGGATGATATTATTCTTGATCAAGTTTGAAAATTGATATTATTATTTCTAATCATAATTAGGTACAAGTGTGAAAACCGGTATTATTATTTTTAGTCATTGTCCGATACAACTCTAAAAACTGGATTATTAAAAAAATAATTACAATGAGCTCTCCTAGAAGGTCAATACTTAAAATGGGTACTAAGATGTTAGAGTCACCGTACTCCATGCTCTGGACTAATGAGCTCTCTTTGAAGGTTAATGCCTTAATGGGCTTGGCGTTTGTAGATTATATGATTAAAAAATTGAGGAACTAGGTCAATTCAATTCTAATTAGATTAAACACATTGTGGTGATTTCTATGATGAAGATGGCGGCAATTATTTTGGAAAAAATAACAAAACTGTGAATATACCTAAAGAGTAATATATAAACACTTCCTTTTTGCTGGTCATAATAACTAGAATACCTAGTTATTCTAATAATCCAATATTAGAGCTGGCAATGGGATGGTGTGGGGCGGTTCATGGCAAGAATTTCTGTTTTAATTTTGAAAATAAAAATAGTAAATTTAGAGAGTGAAAACTATTTATTAATAAAAAAAGTCTGAATTTTATAATTGTGCACAGTTATATATCTTCGACTATTTTGGATGATCATTCTTAATAAAATTTGATTATCTTTTTTATTAGGGAAAAAATTTATAATAATATAAATTTCACCAAATCTTAGCCGTTGGGCAGGGTTGCTACAACTAGTTTTTAGTTTTTATATATTCACGCTACTTGGGGGAGTTCTTGTAAATCCTTATTGATTCAGAATTAGAAAACCCTTCTAAACAATGCAATCATATGTACTTTCAGGTTTGGACATGCATCTCATGGTTTATACAAGAGTTCTTGTAAATCCTTAATGATTTAGAATTAGGAAGTCCTTTGGAGCAATGTCTTCAGATTTACTTTAGGATCAGACATGCATCTCATATTTATACTAATTGATGATTCCCAAAACCATTAACTTACGACACTGCCTGAAGAATATGAAGAAGAAATATGCAGAGAAGAATCCAAAGAAGATGGTCTGATCTCTCCCTTGAATTGTTGGAGTTGATTGTTCTCAAGCTCTCCATTGTTGACATACAAAGCTTCAAATCAGTATGTTCTTGGTGGTACAATGCTGCAAAAATCTACCCTTCAGGACCGTTTCTGCTGCTTCCATCTCCTCAAGTGACAGAGGAGCCAAGTCTACAGATCTTGAGCGTTCAACACGAGAAGAAGAAAGTAGTCTACACCGCCAAGAACAATCTTGATAAGCTTCTCGATAATGGGTGTTGTTATGGTTGCTCCCACGGATGGCTATTTGTTCTTGACAAATTTGAAGATCCCTGGTTGCTTAATCTCTTTTCAGGCAGAGAAATTGAACTTCCAAAGAGGAGAACTTTTCCACACATCCTCAGCAATGAGACATGTGATATGGCCGCGGATGATTTTCAAGACAGCTTAATTCGAAAAGCTATCTTGACTGCTAATCCATCTTATGACAAAAACTACAAGGTAATCACAATCATATATGGTTTGCATGAGGGGATTTCCTATTGCAACAATGAAGACTCTAAATGGACTGTCCTTGGTAGTTCTGGATTCTATGGTGATGTCGTATGGCATGAGAAGATGCTCTATGCACTCTTGGATTGTCAAGGAATCGAAGTGTGGGACTTGAAAGAATCTGTTCCGGTGATAAGCATAAGCTTTTGGCCGCCTTTTCCGAAAATTCCTGATCTTGGCTTGAGGGTTGAGGACACTTCTCCATTCTATCTGGTTCCATCTAAGGAGGAAGTTCTGGTTATCAAGAGGTACATTACACGGTATGATGACGACGGTAAACTCTATGAGGATAGTCAGCCTATGTTTTGCCCCAACTGTAGAGTGATATTCAAGATTTGGAAGTTTGATTTGGTTCAAGGAACGGCATCAGAAGAAGTGAAATCCTTGGGAGATCAAGCACTTTTTGTGGGTAGAAATCAGACTTGTTTAGTATCAAGCAAGGATTTTGAAGGACTGAAGAGGGATTCTGTGTATTTCACTGATAACTTTCTGAGAGGGCATGATTTTGGGATATTCAGTTTACAGAGAGATAGCATTGAGGTAAGGTTTGATCCAGAGAGGACACAGCCAACACCATTTTGGGTGTTACCTTAAACAGATCCAACCAGAACCAGAAGACAGTAATCTAAAAGCAGCACCAGAAAACCACTCTTCCCAAACAAAAACTGCCTGAAACCAGAGGAAAGGGACTTATTTTTCGTTTTAGGGGGGGTCAATTTTGCAAATACTTTGATTCTTTAATTTAATTTCGACATTGTTTATAACATGATGAACGTGTAAATTTATGGTTTTTCTTTACTTAGAGATACAGTTATAATTTCTATACTCGTTATAAAATTCCAATCAGATATTTGATATTTAATGAAATCAAATAAAAAGTAAATACTCTCCTAAGTCCTAAGAATGATCCTTCTAAAATAAGTTCTATAGTAGAATTAAGAGAAATTAGTATATAAAATATGTGAGTCTGTTGATCTGTTTATGCAGGAAATTATTTTGGTAAATATTGATTCCTCTTAGGGCGAGCACATAGTTAGTGACAGTTGATCCTTTATTTCAATCTGTCCAAAAAAAAAAATTTATCTCAATCTTTTTAATTTGAGTAAACAGTAGAAGTTTTTAATCTTGCATCCCATAGCACAACCAAAGGGGAAAAAAGTGAAACCAATCGTCCAAATGGATGAAGAAACTTCTCCTGTTTTTTTTTTTTTTCCAATTTTGTTAATAGACAAAATTAGCTTTATGTAATGAAATTGAATAGTCAAATGACCTCTTTAACATGTAAAGTTTTCCATCGACCCAAAAAAAAAAAGAAGAAGAAAGAGAATGTGAAGTTTTCCTTTTCAAAAAAGAAAGACAGCCTTACATTATTTAATGTAAAAAAAAGTATAATACGTGAACATACCTGAATGTCAATACATAATATCAGCCATCAATTATATTCTTACGTGTCATTTGTTAATTTATTAATTTATTAAAAAATAATATTTTTATTTATATATATGTTGAGTTAGCATGACATTATGTTATAACATTTGCATTAGAGAGAAATTTGAAGACAACTTTGAAAATTATGTCATAATTTTTTTTGACATTGACATTATACTTTGAAAATGCTCTAACAATCATCAATTTAATTGTTAACAGTTTCTTTTATTTCTCTTTGACTAAGATAGGTATAGAAAGTCCTAAATATTTTATAAAAAGAGTAAAATGTGGGTTTTTTCCAGTTATGACCAACTTATCTCATTAATAATTTTGCCTATTTTCCTCAAAAGGAAAAAAAAAAGGTTTTTGCAATTGCAAGAACCAACTCAATTTTCAAGTAAAATGGAATGAAATCATCTAACAAATATTTATAGTTTTATTTCTAACTAATTTGTGGCTTAATTTCTAGCATTTTGAAGGTTTGATGCATGTAGTGGATATAAAATTTCATAGGAATATAGGATCACCTATCCCACACACTTCCTCTCCATATATGAAAGATGGTCAGTCCAGCCACGCCTTTTTGCAACCAAGAAGACACTAGATGGACTTTCCTTGACTATTCTGAAATATATTTTGACATTTTATGGCATGAAAACATGCTTTATGCACTGCTGAATTTGGGCAAAATCCAAGTATTGGACTTGGAAAGATATATAACTATTCCTCAAATGCAAAAAAAAAAAAAAAAAATCTTTTTGTTTTGCTAGGATAAATTGCTTACTTTTCACTAGTACATTAGTTGGAATAATTTCCCCACCCTCAAAAAATGGTGGATTTGGTAATAATTACATTAAGCAAAATAAGCCAAAACTCCAACAAGGGGTGCAGTGTTATAAGTTGCAGCCTCAGCTTGTTGAAAATTGGTTCTGTTGTCATTGTAAGAATCATCTTGATCAGGTCCTCCAACTATTGCCCCTTCAATAACATTAGGGTTTGGTGCATTCCTATAATACCAATCAAATCCTCCTTTGCAAGTAACTTTAGTTCCATTCACTTTAATCGACACAATTGATGCTCCTCTATGATGAACCTGTTGTGGATAGTTCGATCCAAACCCTATCATGTAACTCATCTCCCTCGGGTTAAGGCCAAGTATATAATCAACCTATAAAAAAAATGTCTTGCATACTCAATAAATAAAATATGAATCTCTACTGACTCATTTAATAATCTTCTGTGATTTGTGCATACCTGGGATTGGACAAATGTGACTAGTTCTTGTGGTTTAACTTCACCATAAGGACAATGCAGAGTCTTTTTGGCATTTAGGAGTGTCTGAGCATAAGTTATTATGATAAGATTTGCACTGTTAACATATTGAAGATTGTTGAAAGCTTGGTACCATAGAAGTCCTCCTTTGGTCATTTGCCAATTTTGACTTCCCTTTTGGATGCAGTTACAAATAAATTGTTCAGCATAGTCCCTGTATTTCACAGGCCCTGAGATATTATTATCTTCACGAAGAAACTGCAAATTTCACAAAAAGAAAAAAAAAAATGTTACTATAGAACTTTCTAAATATGTATCATATAAAGTGATAATAAATTACAGACAAAATCAGACTCTATATGTTTTACTCGCTCCATCCCTTTATATAAGATGTTTTAAGCAAAATTTCATATTTTTTAAGAAATTTTTTTTAATTATCATTATATCCTTATTTATTTTAATTTTTTCTTGAAAAAATAATTTTTTTTTTCTCTTTTTCTCTTTTAATAAAGTAATGTTAAATTTAAAAATGATATACATAATAATTTTAAAAAATAATAAAATATATTATAATTAGAGAGGAGAGAGACAAATTATTTGATTGATTCATATTATAAAAAAAAAGGAAGTAATATACCTTAGCAACAAGGATTTGAGCACCAACAAACTTGTCATCCCAAGAAAATGTACTTCGGACACCGCCAGGGTTTGTAAAATCACGAATGAATTTGAGGTATTTTTTGTCTTTGGTGGCTCGGAATAACCATGCAGCAGCCCACAACAGTTCATCCTATATCATATGTTGTATTGAGAGGTACAAGCCATGATGCATATATATATCATCTTTAATCTTTTTGCCTATATATATGTCTAAATTTATATAGAAATTCAATTAAAAAAATCTATAAAAACAGAAGAAAAATGAAAAACCATGAAATAGCTTAATTTACCTCAAATCCAGAACTAGAATAGAATTCCTCAGCCACTGGGATGCTATTCTGGTACAGGCCACGATACTTATCAGCAAAATCAAACAGCTGCCATTGGAAACAAAAGTTTAAAATAAAATAAATTTTAATGTAGAAAGTAATCATATGCTTAGTATTTTACAATCTAGAATTATTTCGGCACGTCTTAATTATATGTTAAGTACTTTTGATCATTTTAAAAAACTTAACTATGGATGTAATTAGTTTATGGTCCATTGCTGCCTCCTTGCCAGAAAAACTATTAGCACTTATAAATGTACAAATAGCAAAAACTAAAATTCTTGCTTCTGTGGAGACAAACAATCGAAGCTTTTCCCAACTGGTTTCTTATCCTCATTCTATCCCACAGGAGGGATGATTGCTCTTTCTCACTAATCCAATATTTTGTATCTAGTGGCATAACACGCCTAATATTTTAAGATTGATGTCACACTTCAAATGGGATTTGACTTAGGTTCAATCTCAAATTCAATGCATAATATGATAAAACCTAAAATTGTTTTATCACAAGTCTTAATTCTCTCACAAATAAGAGTTTATAAATACTCTATTCGTCCAGAAATATAAGTAGATTGACCCACTTTTACACATACAAATAAAAAAAAACTTTTTTTTTCTTAAAATGTCTTTAATTATTATGTTTTTGAAATAAGAAGAGAAAAGAAAGTTTGTTTTTAAAAGAAGAAAATATAAGAAAGATGTGAGAGGAGAGATGGAAATAAATATGAATAATATTGAAAGTCAATGCTGAAATATTCATAAAATTACATAAAACGACTTATATTTTAAGATTATGGATGAAAGTAGTATCATTTATGTAAATTCCAAATTTGAACAACGATTGTTCAAAATCTCAAAATAACAACACTCTTCCAAATATCTTGTATCTAGTGGCATAATATGCACAATATCCTAGGATTGACTTCTCTTTAAACACATAAACATAGAATGACGAAGCTTACCTGCTTTGCATGAGTAATAAGTTGAGCAGAGTATCGAGGGTTGCTTTTCCTAAAAGAAATAGAGGCAGCAGCAAATGCAGCAGCAGTTTCAGCAGCAAGATCAGAACCAGGACATGTTGCATTGATATTGTAGGCTGTTCTAGGAGTGGTCATGTCCTCTGGCCTCTGCCAGCAATCATGATCACTATGTCCATCTCCAATTTCACCATAAAGAACATAAGGTTTAGGATGAGCTCTAATGAAATAATCAGTTCCCCATTTGATAGCTTCCAAAGCATTTTCTAATTCATGGTTGGCCTCAAGTTTTGGACCAAATTCTACCACACTCCAAGCCAACATTGTCAGTGTAAATGCCATTGGAAATCCAAATTTCACGTTATCCCCTGCATCATAGTATCCTCCCACTAAATTAACCTGCATTGGACGTATAATTTCATGGTATTAATTAACGTGTAACAATCGCAATACCTTGGTAAAAAATTTTAAAAAGTTTTTGTCACAAATCATGTTCAAGATAAGTTAGAAAATGTTTTAATTACTTTTTCGGATTTTCCATCTGTTAAGGCAGAGTTGTCACGCCATTGGACCCTTTGGTCACTAGGTAACTTCCCTGATCTTTGAGCTTCGTAGTATGACAAGGACTTGGTGAGGGCCAAGCCATAGTCATGTGAAGCAAAACTAGGAAGAACTAAAAAGATAAGAAGATGAAAGCCAACAGCAATAGAGATCAAGGAAGACATATTAGATAGGGTATTGTACTAAAGTGCAAAATTGGATGAACATGAAGAGAAGGGACATGTAAAAACTCATTGATTGTATAGCTAATTCATAGGAGTCTTGTAAAAGCTGACCTGTACTTTTTAAAATTTCTTTGGACCACCCAATAAAAATTATAGAAACTGGAAAAAAAGTGGGGAAAAAGAAAGATAGGATTCATTGAGAGAAACTAAAATGCTTTTGGGTTGTTGTAAATTAATGAATTTCCCTCAATTTTTAACTAGAATTGAGAGTAACGTTCAAGGACAGACCTTAATTAATGAAAAACCGTTTCATTAGCTGCAGCGTTGAAATAAATTTGGAAAACTATCCTAACAGTGTTTTTTTACCACGATAAAGTATGAAATTTTCAATAAATTATGTGCAAACTGATATTGGATTACACTTAACTCTCACAATCACAAGAATCTGTTAAAATTCTGTTTCAATAGTAATTGCAAAGAATCCCACTTCATTATTGCACAGTTTCATACCCCTATTGCAAATCGAATCTTTTAATTCAAAGCAGTAACGTTGTTAAGAATGTCAAAAAAAGAACTTACTAGTATTATTTATGGATGTATTTGTCTTTATTTTAAGTTTAAGTGTAAAAACGAATGTCAGCATGTGTAATTAAAGAAGTTGAATATGCTAGTACTATCATTTACATCACAAGTATGGAGTTTGAATTGAAAAGTCAAATACTAAGTTTGAACACTTGAAACAAACCCCAAGAACTGGAGATTCAGCTATTTATCATTCCATGGCATTGAGGTAATTGGTCTGTAATACCAAGGGAAAGTTTTTGGTAGCCTGCAGAAGACCATACTTTTGCCCATTGTACATACTTTTTTTTATTTATTAATGATTCGATCCCCGCAGAAAAGAGAAGAAATTAGAAGCAAAAAAAAAAAAAGTAAACTAGAAATGAAGGTTTAACTCTATTTGATCTATTAATAGACACCTGAGTTGGGACTTTTTCACACCCATCAGGAAAACTCCAACCAAGAATGGAGATTCAACTTGGCATGTGCCATCACAGAAAAAACAGAAGCCATTTATCACGGTACACCAAGGGAAACCATATCCCATATTATTCTGTAAAGCTCGGTCTAAAATGGAGATTCAACATTGTCTATAGCATGCACCCTGGAAGTACTATAGATATCAACTACACCAAGGGAGAGTGTATCCCAATTTAGAGCTTTGTACCCAATCTCGCCAGAAATGAAGATTCAAACCCTAAGACTTGGCAAATGCAATCACAAAGGAGTGGGAAAAAATGCCCTCTAGATTCAACTATTCAACAATTACACTTGGGGCTGTTACACACGCCTGATAAAAAGTTCATCCATAAGTGATATGGTATCAAATATAAAAAGAACATTTCGGGGTTCACAGAAAACCCCCTTAAATGATAGAACGCCATTACATTTAGTAGCACTTACATGTTCATCAACCAAGTTTCCCTTTCCAAAATTAATAGGTAGTTAGGGAACCCTCAGCAATCAAATTATAGATATTACTGAACACAATAGCACAATATCAACAAAACAAACAATTAACAAGAGAAAAAGAAAGAAAAAAAAAAAAAGAAGAGATATTGCATCATCTATTTCGATTCTACTTCAGATGTTATGTGCATCTATCTGACTTTTGTGGTTTAAGTCATTTGATTATGTACGTTGAGACTTAGATGCAACTCCCCGTCTTCTCAACCAGATTATCCCGATGTAGACAACCACATGTAGGAAGCTTTCACGAGATATTCCCACTCTGATAGAGACAAACTAGACTCGGATGTCAAAAAACTTGAGTCTTATCATCTGTCATGCTGCAAAGAGAATGGTCTTTGTCAAGGAACATCAAGATATCTACACTGAACATATGACTTCTCAAGGCAAAATAATACATTCTAAATTTGACAAAGCCTATCTCCAGATATACAAACAAACACATATCCATGTCCACGAAGAATATACAATAACGCCATTTATGCTGATTCGGCACAAGAAGAAATGAGTGAAGAGGTTGAAGCCAGAAATGTTAAATGTATGTATGAGACTTCAAGGCCAAAATGTTTGTGGGTGGTGCGTTTTGCTAAGAGCCTCTGTTTTTTCCTCTGTTTTATTTCTTCTTTTTCTCTCCCTTAATTAAGTCAAAGGGGATAGATCAGTTTATGTAGAGACAGCTGTCAATGACCTGACAAGTTTGATGAGTTCACTCATTCTTCCACTTCTTCCTTTTTGGACTGCCTACTACTCAATGACTAGAATATTCTCTGAAACAGAACATTCACATTGTTGAAATCATCCAAATGCATTTTAAACTGGATAAATAGGCCATTGCATCATCTTTAAAGATACCCATTCATTGAACCAAATAAGCATCATATACAACAAAGAGAATTATATCTGGAGATGCTTATCAGAGAGCACTACCGGAAATTATTTAGTTTTGACATACCTTAGTATGTTTTCTGTGCTTGTTACTTTTAGCCCTCTAAAGCATATGTCGGGACCTACAGCAAGCAAGAATGACATCAATATACACAATACCACTGACTGTTCAAAAACATATAATAATCCAAGAACCTAAAATGGTAACACTCTTTAGAACAACTTTCTCATGACTATGCTACATCGACAAGATATCATATAAGTGGCAGAACATGATTCCCAAGTAAATAGTATCATCTGAATGCACCTATAAAGATAAACTTCACAATGATGTCATGTCACAGCCAAAAGAATCTTGCATATCCAAGTGTATTTGGACAGCAACTCAAACAGGAAAAAACTGTTTTTAAGAATAAAAGAAAAAAAAAAACTCATATGCATAAAGTTTTTTATTTTATGAATTTAAGATGCCGTGGGTTCCATATGTTAGATAATGTTTCAAATTTAAACTTAAAATATTTAAGAATGCATATTAAATGAGTGATGTGGAACCCATGTGTTTGGATAGAAATTTTACGGGAAAAGGTAGTTTTGAAAGATGATTAGGAGAGGAATTTTTTTTTTGAGAAAAATCTCTCCAAATACACATCCTCACAAAATATAGTTTCATTTTACCATCAGACACAATTAGAATCCTTGAAAATCCACTGCTTAGATTGCTTATTCCCTTAAACGGAAGATATAGATATCCTTTGCTTTGCGTGAAGAAAAATAGATATTTTTACATTAAAAAGGAAGGCTACATAACAATTAACAAGTCATTATAAAGCCTTCAACCATTCAACACCCTCCAAGAAGATAGTTGTACATGTTAATGATATACAAGGCTCACATGCAAAGGCCCATGTTCTAAAATTTAAACCTGGCATACTTGAGCTTTGGAAAGGGTCTCATGCTTCTCCCTTCGCCAGGCACTCTTTAAACATTAGAAGCTCATTGCTAAAACGCTGACTAAGAGTCAATTACCTACTAATTCATTCACATTATACCTCCAACATGTGTTCACGAGAAAAACAAGATGCTGTTTGGTTTGAGCCATGAACACTATTGTACTGAAGGATCCTTAGCTTTCCTTCCTGCAATATAGCAGAAAAGATTATGAAGTGACCTAACCTGATTGGAAAATTACAACAAATAATCAAGGGCATGATTCAGTAATTTACCTTGGTTCCGTAAACAAGACCACCACCAATTGATGGATGAAAACAAGCTACATTGACCTCATCCTCAGCACTGGGAAGCACTCTTACAAGTTCCATATCAGAAACTCTGTATACCTGGTAGATAAAAGCAGAGATTAGGGACAAAAAACATATTGGAGACTCACATAGTTGGAATTCTACTTATTCAACCACTTCGCTATCCAAACACTGCAATCATGATATCAACAATGTCTAAGCATATGTCCAAAAAGGCATACTTTTATAGTAACTCTTCATATCGAACACCTAGAATTACAACAGACCCAAAAGTACAATAGTATCTAAATTTGACATGATAGAACACCCAGAAATATCTAATACGAAGAGTGCCCAATTTCAGCTATGCCATTATTCTAAACCATAAAGACAGAAATCAACCACTTTTTAGGATTATAACATAAATTTGAATGAGGCTATATAAGTAATCTATATCTTCAAGTCAGAAGCATCATTGGTTGGGGAAAAGCTAAAATACAGCAGAGTAGCTGAAAGAAAGAAGTTTCTAAAGTACAGTGGGTAAGGAAACTGGTACTGGTTATAAACCAGTCATGTTTAACTATAAAATATACCTCGAGAATTGTATAGATGGGCACAGTCACATCTCCATCAATCACAACGCTTTTAAGAAGTGAATTGTGGCGACGACCGTAGGCAAGTAACAGATGCTCAGAAGTAGGAGAGAACTGTAATTACAGGAAAGTGAAACCATAAGAAATTCCAAAATCATTAAGCTCAAATAATCTAGTCCACCAGACAGCATATCAACTAAGGTGTACTCTGCAAAAATGAGTATGAATCATATATATAATGGACTTTTTTCTTAATAATTAGGATATAATAAGCTACTTGTACAATAAAGCACATAGTTTCTCTACACAAGTCACAGTGTTGAGTAACAAAATGAGCAATATTCAAGAACAGAAATCCCATTCTGGCAAACTAGTACACAAACATTAGACATGCACTGAAACATATCTTTATTGATCATAGTTTCAGTTATCCAGTCAAGGGTATCCTTGTGTAGGAATAGCTTTGCCTGCATATGTAATGTATGCACTCCTTAACCATGTAATCATCTAGTTTACTAAGTGCTAAAGGAGCACTAGCCCATAAGCAGAAAGAACACAGATTAACAAACCTTTCAAGATAGAAAGCAAATTTTGTCTTAACTAGGTTACCAACCATATAATTGCACACAGCTCGGGCAAACACTGCCTCACAGACACAAGCATTAAATTTTCTCTATGTTGTGTGAAAAGAACAACTAAATATGTCAAACAACATGCTGCCATTCTCATAAAAAGTACCAACCTGAATTGAAGTTAAACAATGAGCAGCTCTGACTGCTCGAGAAGCAAGTACTGACCCAAACCTAGACATAATAAACAATATGTAGCTTAGACAGACAATCATAAACTAAAGAAAAGACCAAGATAATAATAGTTCTAGTGGTAATAATTATAATAGTATTAGTAGCAATTCAAAGTCAAGTTTAGGGAGCTACGTTGACTCCTCAAGTGAATATATCCGCAGCTCATACAACACTTTGTGGGCTGATATTGGATGCCTGGTAGGGGATGTGGCAATCCCTGTGGCATCATGATTAACCTGTCCATGAAAACCAGGATCAGCTTCCATGTGTGGCAGAACACACGCAACACAGGCTGCTAAAAATCTCCCACAAGGTGAAAAGTGGGCGCCCATTTCACTGAAAAGAATGTGTATAGCTCATGTAAGTATCCAACATCAATTCAGCACATGTATTTTGCAGTTGTATTAGATAACAAAATAATCATAAAATACTTATGCAGTAATGGCCATCTTCCTAATTATCAAGTCCGGGACTTCACTCAAGTACTAGACTTGATTTCCACCTGGAACCACGATTGTGGTCTAAAAGTATATGGAGAAGCATACATATGAAAATTGGAAGTTTGTACAGCTTTTGCTAATGAGTAATATACTTTGATCTTTTATTTTTTTAAAAAGAAGTCCGGGACTTCTCACTAACTACTTGCAGAAATTCAGAAGATAAAAATGCTGACAATCCATACCTACAAAGAACTGCATGTGGTATGGTTAATCTACATCTTTCTGCATCAAGAGGTGCACAGGGATCTTTAACATCATGAGACCATATCCTAAGCTTCACTGTACATGGTAACTCAGCAGCAGCAGCTGCTGCCAAGGAAGTGGCAACCTCAGGCTGGACCTGACCCATAAAAGGCTGAGGGTTGCTGTCATCGTGCACCATATTATTCAAAGCAGCACCATCACCGGATCCAGATGTAGTTAGGCGTGAACGTGAAGAGCGATGCCGTGATCCAGATCGGCCAGTGACTCTAGAATTACCAGCATCAATTGGCATTGCAGAACTAGCAGACACAGGATTTTCCATATCATTGGAAGAAATGTTTTCAGCAGCACCGCCATTTTGTGAACGCAATGCTCGTAGACCAGCTTGGCTCTGGCCTATTAACCATCCTTGCAAAAATGGGAGTTCCCAGTATGCTGGATCACTAAAAGGGAAAAAATTATTGCTTCTCTCATCTTGCGGTGTGTCAGTCTCCATTGCATCAACTGGAGGCTGAGAAGTAGTACCTTCTGTTTCCCTAACCAGTGAATTAATTTGTTGATCTTCTTGCACAGGAGAATCATCAGGTTCCATCGGAGATAGCAGAAGTTCATATTGGCCAGATGGAGTTGAATATGTTAAAAGCCGCACTGAAGTGGAAGGATCCACTCTTTGTTGTGCACCATCAAAACCAGCATCTGTATCAGTCTGCTGAGAAGGTGTTCGTCCATCACTTCTACCAATTAAAGGCCATATTAAGAATGGTAAAGACAAGAGAGGCAATTCATTTGGCACATTAGATCGTGAAGTTGATTGAGCATCTGCCAAATAAACGGTAGGTGGAGGGTACCGCAAGTAACCAGGGGAAGTAGCAAGTGTCATTGAAGAATCTGAAGAATCCAGGTCATTTACCTATATAGCAGCAAGATTAGAAAAAGATCAATGCCAGAGAGAAGATGCTTAAATTCATATGCAGCTAAAGTGATACCTCAGCAGTCAGAAGAAATGGAGCGGCATAGGGATGGAAATGTACAGCCCGGAGTGAACGGCGTGTCTTAAGGATGATTGTTGGTGAGGATGCTTCCCCCATCTTATTGTAGTGCCATATGTATAACTGTACATTTTCAAGGTAAGACTAAGCATCTAATATCAAACTTAAAGCACTGGAAACCCAGAACTCTCACCTTGTGGCCAGAAGCTACCGCTAGGAATTCTCCTTGAGAATGGAAGGCGATCGAAGCTATTGGTCGATCTGTAGGCAAAGAAGCCCAGTAGTTAATCAAAAAGAAATGAAGCAGGCTGCTGAAGTTAGACAAAACAAAAATGTGACTGATGATTACAAAAGTCACGCGATCCAATGCACTCTGCAGTCCTTGCATCCCATAACCGAACTTCATGGTCCAAACTCCCACTTGCCAGAAGTTCAGGATAAAGTGGATGGAACCTAACCTATATAATCCCCATCCACATGTTAGGTAGCCAAGCAATATTAGCATATATAATACATTAAATAAATAAATAAATGAACAATATCAGAACCAAGAAAGAAAAGAATACAGAAAGAACTGTTCATTGCAGTTCAAGAGATATTGCTATTAAGAAAATCAAAACAATAATCAATAGCTACTACGCAGTAAAATATCTACATATGGTAATATTCTGGTCTAAGATTTCCTGAATGTTATAAAAAAGCAAATTACGTTGATTATCATGTATGAATTAAAGAATTACTTATTTTTTCTACTTTCTAAAACATTCATAGTAATTAGTAGCAGGCTAAGCTATCATGGCATATTTATTACTTCCTCATCCAAGATACAATGTCTACTTTTAACTTGAATTAAGGAGAGCTTTTGACCATAATTAAATTACCATATTAATATCATTATTAGTATGGGTTAATGGCGGAATCACATGTGTTAATTGAAGAAGATCTCTTAAATTAGAGAGGTTATTTGTGTGATTCTAGATACAAAATATGTTTTATCTTAAAAAAGTGGGCATTCAAATTTCGGACATCACAAATATAAATGTAAGTTATTCAATCTTGGATGAAGGGAGTATGAATTAGAGATGTGTAATGCAGGCAAACTTTTAAACCAAAAATTAATTAATAAATAAATTAGCAATAGCAAAAACTAGGCCGCAGAATTCTAGGACAAATACCGTATAGACCAACGACCAACTCATTGCAAGTGAGTTCAAATGCAATGACACAACCAAAAATGCACCTCTAGAAGTGTCCATTGTCCAAATATTATTATTAATGAATTGCAAATTCTTCAAATTGGTATTCATCAGTCAATTTTAGGAATAAAAGTAATTACACTAGATGTATGGAATGACAGAAGAAAGCCTTACCACCCATGGTGTCCTTCGATGACCACTCAACACCTTTAAGCATTTACCACTTTGGCAATCAATTATCTTCACAGTATGGTCACCACTATCAAAATAAAAACAAGAAAAAAAGTTCAGTTACAATTGTTCTAACAAAGAGAAATACGAATAAAATATTTTGAATTAAATCTTAGATTATACTTATATACGTGTACTTAAGCATGGGTAGGCGCAATCATGTTCGTGTTTCAGTACGAGTGTGTGTGTGAAAGAGAGAGAGAAAGAGAGAGACTTACTGGGTAGAAGCAAGAGTCTTCCCGTCAGGACTGAAAGCCGCAGCAATGGTTGACCTTGGAGGCGGCAGCAGTGGACAATACTTGGCTGATAAATGTTGCAATGACTCTGCCTCCACCCTGGACCAGCAAAAGCCAAAAATTAATTTCTAAAAGGATAAATCTAGCAGTGGCAATAATTCTCAAACCAGCCATTATGAGGGAAGCACAAAAGAAAACCTCTTCATATCAACGATATAATGATAGAAGCTATGACAAAGCAGTAGCAGATATGATTACCATGAGATAAGACCTCGCCTTGCATCTCTTGCTGACTCACATTTTACGCCAGAAGAATCTAAGTGACATGTAGAAGTCTCTCCCCAAAACTTTCTAGAAGAATGTTTTGTTCGAGGAGACACCTCCCGCCGTGCCACCAAGCGAAATACGTTACAACAACTGAGACATAGTAGATCAACCAAATCAGCAATTGAAAGTCCAGAAAATGTAAATAATAGTTATGACAAATTAAAATGAGAAACTCGCAATCCATTAAATGCAAGATAATCTAAAGTACAAAAAAAAAACACTGATCTAGGTCATTTCTTCCATATTATGTCCGTGACACTAAATCCCATGGAATCAATTAGACTGTCCAATCTAGAGAATATCGATAATGCATTATTGTTGGTCTTTTCTTCTATATCAGGTCGGTTACATTAAATCCTATCAATCCATATGATGACAACCCATATAGGACATCCTTACCTCCAAAGCATGCCATTAATCATCACATGTCCAAAACTAGAAAATTGCATAAATAAATAACACAATAAACCAGCATTAATCAACACGTGTACAAAGAGTGAGTCAAGCAAATCAGTCTGAATTTAAAAAGATTCTCATTCTATAGAATGAAAAGAGGCACTGATTAACATGTAACACTCTGATTTCCAGAAAAAGTAAAAAATGCTTCAAAAACATGAATTTTAAAGCCAAAATTGAGAAGCAAACTCATCGTAACTAGGAAATGTGTGATCTTTCTGAAATGTAAATCAGTCTAAACATGTCTATAAGGTGATTGCATATTAAAAGTTTCCAGAATAAGCAAAAGTCAAAGAAAAAGCCTCACTCAAAATGCAACCAAATAGCACATGTAATATGCAAAATGCAGATAGTTCAAAAACTTCTGCACTTTTTGTACAATGACTACCCCGTTTATACGTAACCAAATTAAACTGAAACAGGAAATCCTTACACTCCAAGTCAAACAAAATAACCACTTAAAACAACTTAACCTATTTAAAAGTTAAAAACTCTGAGCCTCATGTGTCCAAAACCATCAAACACCATGTACCACTCCATCATGTACGCCCACAGAGAACAGTACAATTAAGATTCAAACCACAGCTAACTATCCAAAAAGGTACAAAGTTCCAGGAAAAAACTAATTCTGTAGAACATTAAAAAAAAAAATCTATGATTCTCTGAATTTTAAGCCAGAACTCTAATCGAGAAAAGTGTGCACGTCAATATGAACATATACGCCATCAAGTACAGAACTTCATTAGAATTCTAATTATAAATCAGATCAAACCTCAAATTCCGCCAGAATTACGCGCCAAAAACTCATAAATCCGCTCTAAAACATGTAAATGACCACGAAATGAATAAAATTTCAGATCTGTGTAACAGATAAAGAACCAAAAGAACGAAATTCAGATAAATTATGGCGTAATTACTAACCAGTTTTTGGAATTAATCGTATGAGAGGGTTCCGCCACAGCCGCCGCCTGCAGATTCGACGACGACGGGCCACTGTTCGGATGCGAAATGGAATTCTCCGGCCATATCGACGACGAGGACCTCATAATTTAATTCCTCCAGAAATTTTTTTGCATGCTCAGGAAATAATTCTCTCTATATATAAAGTAGCTGGATTTGAACGAATCTCGAGAATGCCCAGTAGAAAATTGATAAATTACAGGAGAAAAATGAGATGCTTCCAGATTTCAAATGAAGGGTATAATGGGAATAAAAGTAGAACAAAATGGAAACTCAGAAGAAAGGAGGAAGAAGAAGATGATGACGAGGAAGGACGGTAGATGGAAAAAGTGGTTCCCGGTGGTGGGGGGGATGGATGCTTGGGAGTTGGGTCGGGTTTGGGGTTTTCCCCCGGTATTTGGATAGAGATGTATCTGATAAAACAGTTGAATTGACTAAAATACCCTTCTGTTCATATGAATCTGGATATAAAAAAGGAGTAAATCCAAGATAGGGCTAAATGTTTTTAGCTTTTGATGGTAATTTCCAACTAAACCCTTTCATGTTTTTTTTGTTTGGATTTAGATAAATGAAATGGTAAAAAAATGAATATTGTGAAATTTGGGGAGAGAGGAAAAGGAGAAAACAGAATCTCCTTCTCCCTCTTCCTCCAAAGCTCCAGGATTTTTTTTTTTTTTTTTTGCCTGAATTGAAAATTTATTCTGTTTTGTTTTATGATATAGAAAGAATTATTAAGCAAAAAAAAAAAAGTGGTGACTGAATAAAAATAAACATATAAAAAGTAGTTAACTTCCGATATATCAGAGAATATAAACATGTAAGAAACCTTTCATTCTATTGTTTTATTATTTAAAATACTAATAAATCATATTTTTAGTGGAAATAAAAAGGATCAATGATTTTTAGGCAAACATACTCACTTTAAATTATTGCAACGCACTAAGTAATTAAAATTATAACTATAATAATAAAGTGTGTATAATAAAGTAAATATAAAATTCGTAATCTTTTTACTTTAACGAAATTTCAAAAACATTTTATTCTTATGTTAATAATCAAAATTCAATATCACATTTTTTCGATTTTCTTATTTGTTTGATCTTCTTTCCCCGTCCCCCCTTTTCAAAATATCTTGTCTTCTACTCTTCAACTCTTGCCACAATCAAAACAAACCTATAGGTCATAGCACACTAAAACAAAAAATGGTTTATAAAGAAGGTGTTGGTTTAATCCAGAAAGGAAACCTGGCATAATTGATTTAATCTAAAAATACATGCAATAATAATTTGGAAAGCTTTAATTCATATTAGAGTACTTTTAGCATGTTTTTGTTCAAATGTTTCTTTTAATAAATAATGAAATTAAGTGACATAAATGTACTAAACAAACAAGAAGTTTTGTGTTCAAGAGAATAAAAAAGTAAGTGTGCATGAGAGTATATCATGTACGATTAAAATTAAAGAACAAGTTGTTTTCTTCTTTAAGTGAAAAAATAAATATTTTACATGCTTCATATACCAATATGACTTTGTATTGTTCTACTAACATTTATTTCCTAGACTCACTTCTTTTCTTTTATTTTCTTTTCTTTATTTTTCCATTTTCTTTGTCCTTTGTTTCATTATTTACTTACTAATAAAAAATTAACAACATTAATAATCTTAACAAAACCTCCAACAACATTGTGGAGTGTTTTCTTATTAGTTCTTATTTGTCTTTTGATACATAACCCTTAATCAGAAGGAGAAGATTAGGGTTAGAAAGCAAATTTATCTTGTCAAAAATATTGCAAATAATTTTGATCATCTTTTATACTTTGTATGTTTATGTTTATGTTGGTGATCACTTATCATTGTTTTATGGTCAACCTAAAGTACAAAAGCAACTAAGTTTATTTTGCCTTTTATGATGGTTGTTATTCCATTTAAGTTTCTTTGCCTTTTATGATGGTTGCTATTCCATTTTAGTTGTATATTGAAGATGAATGTCTTTAATATCATCTTTGTTGTAATTAAGTTGTTGTTCACATTCTACAGCAGTCATTTTATTTACCATATAATAGGAGGTTTGCTCAAAATTAGCATGTTGAACTTTGTCATAATGCAATTACCTCTTGCCAAAAGACTTTGCTTATGCTAGGAACAAATCTTGTGAATTGAAAATTTTGATAAAAGAAATTTTTCATATTTCAAATAAAGGGTTAAAGGGAAAGAAAAGTATACAAAATAGATATTTGAAGGAGAGGAAAAAGAAGATAAACGGTAACGGCTTTAGATGAAATTAGGGGAGGTAAGTGTGTGTTTAGGAGTTGGGTTCGAGTAGTAGATATTGATATATTCAGCAAAAGATTGAATAGGTTGAAATTCCCTCTTTGTTTATATTAATGTGTGAAAGCTCTAAAGCTTTTAATGTCTTGATTTTGATTAAATGACAAACATTGATAAGAACTAATTACTTAATTGTATTAATGTTAGTCTTTTAGGATTCGTATATCTAATCCATGCAAAATTGAAGTTTCAAGTCTTCAGGAAAGAGCGTTTAGTGCCAAGCGTTGAAGATAAGCAGTTTCTGGATTAGATAGGATCTAGAGGTGTAGTGTTATTTATTTATATATCTATTTGATGTCTTTAGGTCTACCTCTATGAGTAATAAGTTCTATAGGTTGCTCAATAAAAGTGAAATGTTTTTCAAAATGCATTTCATTTAGATAAAACATGAGTTGGGTATTTGAAATTATTCTCAAAATACATGCACATACTTTAAAATTCATAAAAATGTATTCCACAAACTCTTGGAGTTGTTTGGAATCTTGTTTTGTATAGTTTTAATGCATGTGCGGTCAACCTAACTGAAGTATGGTAGACCACAGATCATGCGGTCAACCAGACCTCTCAGCTCATCGTCCGCTAAATGTCCAGAGCTCGCTGGAACACTTGCGAATGATGGTGCGGTCGACAGGACTTCTCAGCTCATCGTCCGCTGTATGTCCAGAGTTCTCTAAAACACTTGCGGATGATGGTGCGGACGACCTTTCTAATATGCGGTCGACCGCACTTCTTCTTAATGGGATTCAAACAGCTATTTTTATAACCGTTGGTGCATGCATAAAAATACTCAATTGTTTAAAAAACTTAGTACCACAACTTTTTGAGCAAAAATCTGATTCTTACACTTCATAGAACATCTTGAGATCATCTTGAAACCCATATATAACATTCACATTGTGAAATTCATCAAAGTGGAGTTGATACTAAAATCATTGGTATTATTGAGCAATTTAGAGGAAAATATTACTCAATGAGGTATTTATGCTTTATATTGATATATCTTTATATTAAGGTGATATCTATATCAAACTCATATTTTTCATATCTTGTTTGTTTTGTTCAAGGTTGCATTGAGTTTAAAACTCTAAGGGTTAGAGTGAGCGTTGAATCATAGAAAATTGTAATTGTATTAAGAGTATCTACTTCATTAATTGTTGTATTAGAGATAGGTGTGTAATCAAGATTGTGTTGTAAAACTCAAGGGTTGAGTGAGCCTTAATTGGTTTGTGAGGTTACTTGTAAAACCCTAAAGTGAACTGGGTGAGCCTCTATTGTAATCTCTTGTACTAAATTAGTGAAAGGTTTTGTGAAATATTTAAGTAGATAGCTCAAGGTAGTGGATTAGGTTTTGTTAGATAAACCGAACCACTATAAATCATTGTGTCATTTGTATATTTCTTGAACACATTATTTCACACATTGTTTGAGCACCAAGTGTTTGATATTTGTTGTCTTAGAAAGCATTGTTTGTTTTAAAGTTAGAAAAATCAGTTAAAACCTAATTCACCCCCCCCCCTCTTAGGTTTTTCAATGTGCAAATATAAAAAAGCGAAAATTCAAGATAGGGCATTACATTTTGAGTTTCTAATGAAAATTTTTAACTAAACCCTTCTATATTTGGTGTTTGGATTGAGAAGGGATAGGTTTTAACTTAGATTTTACTTTCCTTTTTTTCAATCCATTTGATTGAGGGGATTTTCCAATAGAAAATGATAGGTCAACAACTAAGGTATCTACAATTTGGAGTGACAAATGACAATAAGCAAGAAGAAAAAAGTGTCAATGGTAGTCAAGGGATTTTTTTTTTTTTTGTAAAGAACAAAATAGGGTTTTTTCAAGGCAAAACTGCTCTTAAAAAAGTCTTATGTTAGTCATATGACTAACGAAATTAAGGGGGTTTACGATCTATAAATGACAAATGTCTAGATCCGAACTAAAAAGAATAAAAAGAAAATCATTATAAGTGTTGCATGAAAATAAGTTCAAGTACAAAATCTAAATTTTTAAAAAGTTTATGTACTATTTAGATAGTTTGTCCAAAAATGAACTAAAAGAAAAGAAAAAGTAAACAAAAATTGGATCTATTTAGACAATTTTGGGAAGTAAATCCCCCGTTTTGAGTTATGAAAACTATAATTACATAACTTTTGTTATTACATTACTAGATTTGCTATAAATCTCTCTCTTTAGACAACTATATTATTTTATCTTCTTCCATATGTTCCTTTTTTAGGGTATGTTTGGTTGGGGGGATTTGGAAGGGTGGTGAGGGAAGTGATGAAATTTTTTAAAAAATCCCTTATTTGGTTCAATTTTTTTTTTTTTTTTTTGGGTGAAGGAAAATTTGAGATTAAAATCTCTCCCCTCCCCTCATTTCCTTCCCCTCCAAAAGTGTGGGGTTTTTGGAAGGATTGGGAATTAAAAGCTATAAAATGTCTCATTTGCCCTTATGATCTTTTTATAATTACATTTTTTAATTTTTCTCTCATTCTCTCATTTTCTCATTTATTTCATTTTCATCTCATTTTCTTTTCTTTCTCTTCCTATTTTACATTTTCATATAAATTAAGAATCTAAAGAAAAATTTACAAAAAATAAAATTAATAAAAGAATAAATGCTTTAGGGATACAATAGCCAATTTAATATATTTTTCCTTTCCTCCCCTTACAAACCAAATAAGGTAATTTTATTTTCTCTCCCCTCCCCTACTATCTAATCAAACCAAACAAGGTAAAACTATTTTACCACCATTTCCTTTCCCTCACATCTCCTCTTTAAAATCCATCCCCTCCCCTCCCATATTTTGAGCCAACCAAACCCGATTTGTTTGTTTGGGAGATTTGGAGGGGAAAGAAGGGAAATAAGGGGATTTTTTAAAAAAAATCTCTCGTTTGATTCACTTTTGAAGATGGCAAGAGAAGGAAAATTTTGAATAAAAATCCCTCTATTCTCCTCATTTTCTTCCCCTTCAAAAGTGTTGAGGGAAAACATAAGTATATAATTACTAAATTACCTTTAGTAAAAAAATCATCTATCATTAGAATAAATATTACGATGATTTAATAATCAATTTAACTATTCATTTCCCCTCCACTCCTATCATTTCCTTCCCCTCAACTCCCTTCCCTCCATTAAAATCCCTCCATCCTCCCTCTCCTCCCCACTTTTGAACCAAATAGACCCTTATACCTCCTTACTACTATTCTCATTGATTATGACACCCGATTGCATTTGCGTAGATGATCCAAGCATGCCTAGTTATGTCTTCAAGAATTCTCTTAAAATAATTTGGACATATAATTCAAAACATGCCATATAGCACCATTCATTTTCAAATGTCAAGCTTCGTAATATACTCTTTTTTAAAATAAAAAAAAAGAGTATTATAGCCATATCTCATCTAGATCCATGATAGTAACAATAATTATAGTCATAACAATATATTCCATCAATCACATTAATAAATGGTCTAACTTAATGATTGAATGAGCATCTTGTCACATTAGAAAATGAGGTTGAGGGTTTCATATATTTTTAATTTCACCTTTAGATGATGCAAGACATATGTACATTTTTATGGGTCAATAACGGTATGATTCTATATATATTAAGTGACTAAGGTTGAAGTTCGTAAGCATTCAACGTCGAAAAAAAAAAGAAGAAAAAAGTTATATGTTTTGATTGTCATATATTAATGATCTTCCATGAATCTTTTAATATCACGAAACTCTGTGCATTTCTTTTTATAAGATATATTAAATAAACTTTCACGTTTCTAATTATAAAATATTTTGTTATTTGTTAGAATTATTGTATATGTTATTTTAAAATTCACATTTACTTTATTGAAAGAGATAACAAATATCTATTTTTCAAGAAAGACTAAAATAAATAAGGGTATAGTGAAAAGTAAAATAATTTATTAATTTATGTGAAATTATCTAAAATATCTTATAAAAATGTATAAATGGAGTATAAAGCATGATATATACATGAATTTATTATCCCTTGTATTCAATGGAATACATGAATGCATTAAATACCAGTTATTTCATTTATGTTTCTTCTTTTTTCCTAGATAAAAATAAAAGAATAAGAGTGTATCAATATAATGTTTTTCTCTATCATTATTCATTACAATCTATTTATTTCGTAAAACCATTTGTAAATAGATTAAATAATCTATTAAATTTTTTCATGTGTTTGTAGCAGCAAATTTTTTTTTTCTTTGAATATGAGTTAGAATGAATCTCTTAAATTAATAAATCTATATGTATTCATAGAGAAAAAATGTTTATTTAAAATTAAATCATTGGTATATTTAAATGAAATACAAATACATAATTTCGGATGAAAACAATTATTTATATATATTATAAATTTTGAAAAAAAAACACACTTGATTCTATAATTAATACATTTTTTTATTAATTATATACTGAGTGGATTTTATGAAAGTTTACATAAATATTTTCTAAATTAATGCATTTTACTGAGCATGTCTACTCTTTGTGCGGACAGTGTTCGGCTTGAAAGGTTTCATGAAACAGTAAAGTCAACATATTTAGGAAGATGAGAAATTTTTTACGGGTTTGGAGTTCGGCCTAGCCAAACATTGCTTAAAGCTCGAAACTCACTATGGGATAAACTTATTCTAGAAGAGAGCCCAATCTTAATTACTGGGCTTCACAGTCCGATTATTCAGCCCAATTTGAAGTCCAGTTGCTAGTATTGGCAAGTACAAAATACATTACTCCTCAATTATATTTCAGTTATCACCAAAGTTTTTGACCTTTTTTTTTCATTCTAAATTTTTTTAAAAACAATATGCATTTTTTATCTCCAGAATTTAAATTTAATTTTTTTTCTAACTTTAAATTTGGGTCCACCTAAATTCACATTAGCAAAAAAAAAAAAACTTATTTTAAACTAAATTTACCCTCTAAAATAATTATTAGTTATATTTCACATGTTTTATAACTTTTATCATCAATTATGTGGGACCTAATTTTAAGAAATATTTTATTTCTTAGGAAAAATTCAAAAAAAAACTCATTCTCAATAAAGAGAAACAATAAACAAATAAAAAAATCTAATTCATAAAAGTACTTTTAGTTAAGTTTTTTCCACCATTGATTTCATTTAATGAGGAACTATAAAATTATGCATAAATTCAATGAGGCAGATTAATTCTATTTTAATTTGTGCAAAATCATACGCTATACATATAATCGATTGACTCATATCTTAATTCTCATGCTTTACAAATTTCTTAAACTCATATTTTGTGGGTAAGCACATGTGTAATGAAATTATTTCATTTTTGTTTCCATATTAGAAGCAATTTCTTTTAAAAAATTATGGTTGAAATAATACAATAATTTGTTAATTAGGTGATAAAAGAAAAGGGTTTAACAAAAACTAACCCCCCTTTACTCTTAAGTTTACATAAATCTCTATGAGCTTTCCAAGCAATTTCCCTCTTATTCTTGAAATAATAAAATTTGATCATCATGAAAGTGATAACCTAGAACATATGCTTAGCTAAGATAATATAAGACACAATATAGATAAGTATACCCTAAATAACATTTTAAATAAGAACCGCCTCACCTGACTGTGACAGAGAGTTTTCTTTCTGCCCACCACGTTTTTTTTTTTTTTAAATTCAATTTTTCAATTCTTTTAAATAAACAGTGAAGTATTAAACACCCCTGCGTTTGCACTGTTGAATTGATCTAGAGGATAGAAGAAGGAAATATCTAGGAAGCAGAAGGCAAATGCTTTTTCCCAATTACAACTGTGGGAGCCTTTGAAAATCTCATAAAAATCCATCGAGAACATTTGTAACTACTGGAAATGACAAGTAAGATTCACAAATTCCTATGTAAATAAAGATATTTTTATTGCTTTTTTTAAATATAATTTATATTGATAAAAGAATAATAATTTAATAGAAAAAACTAGTGAAGAGTTTTTTTTTATAAAAAAATAAAGAAATAATAAATATAAATATTTTAGCAAGAAAATTTTTCTATTGACCAATGTAATGAGTTATATTTTGTGATGAAATGATTATTCTCTAGTCTCCTTTGATGATCTTGTTTTAATAGTCCTTATTCCACAAATTTAATGATAATTTTTGCTTAAATATCGTAATCTCCTTTAGATTTCATCATTGTTTTTATTTTAATTTTAATGTGAGTGAGATGAAATCAAGACGAGTAGGGTAAGTAAAGCCATCACTTACACTATTACCCACTCATTAATGTGATTTTTTGGATTCTCTATTTCTCTCAATTTTTTCTTTGTTGTCTTCCATAGTAGTATGATAAATGTCCCTTCTTTAACAATTTTTTAAGTTTACTTTGCAACAATTTCTAGACAATAAAGACATGATTTCATGTTGATCTTGTGTCTCCTTTCTTGACAAGTGTACAGTTTAAACTGAAGCTTATAGGACATCAAAACCAAATTCTTCTGTTCTTCAAATTTTCCTAAAATAAATATTTTTTATATATAAAGGTCAATTAACATCTTCATTGATTTAAAAGAGAATTATATTTTACTACTTCAAAAATAAAAATTATCAGATTCATTCGTATTTATCTTAAAATATAAATCATTTTATAACTTTTTATAAATATAAATCATCTCTCTCATTATAATAAAATGAATATGAGTTACAATAAAATATGTTTTTAATAATTAAAATCATTTTATAAACAAAAATTTATTAATATGTATAAAAATAAACTCGATAACTTATATGTTTAGACCAAAAATATAATCGATTCCTCCATTAATATATATATATATATATATATATATATATTAAAAAAAACTTTCCTTTGGGTCAAATTTATCCACACAATTCGGAGGAGGGAGTAATATATTTTACTAATGAAACAAAGACAGACGCAGGACACGCACAATGGGAAAAGGAAAAGCAGGCGAATCTTGGCTATATGCGATCTTCGCACCGGCCTGGTGGACTTTACATTTTATTTAATATTTACACATAAAGTAAAATGAAACGGCAATAACGTCCGGTGGTGAGTAGTGAGAAAATTCCTTTTAACCTTTTTTTTTAATAAGGGAGAGAGGATAATTTATATTTAATTTAATCAGGTGGTTGTAAATTAAAGATAAAAATTCATAATATTTTATTGAAAATTTAGTCCACATGCAGATTCGAATATGTGTTGTCAAATAACTTCCCCTCACATCACCACCACATGTCTTACCAAATTGACTATAACCCGAATACCACATTTCTTTATATGATATGATTAAGGCCTTAGACCTTTTAAATCTTTGCATTTGGTTTCTTTCGAATAATAACTCACTGACTTGAAGGCAAAATGGCCAATTCCGTCCCTCTGTCTTTGAGTTTCTGTACAGGTTAGTCTTTCATTTTTTTTTTTCAGTCATAATAATACTTTATTTATTTTTGAACAACTATGTTGATTCCTCATATTTATTTTCAATTATAGTAATACTTTATTTATTTTTTGATCCCTTATTTTATGGACTAAAATGGCTAAAATAATAATATATGAAATATCAAAATGATAGAAAACACAATACATAAATGATCTTAATGAATGAAAATAAAGATGAGAGATTAACATGATTGTTTGAAAATATATTAAGTACTACTATGATTGGGAAAAAAAATGAAGGATCAAAATATCCAAAAACTCAAAGATAAAAGGACGAAATGGGGCAATTTGGCAAGACTTGAATTATATTGCTGGAGCATGCGAGTTTCATGTGATATATTGAATAACACTTGTTAGTTGTTACAACTTTCCACCTCTCACCAACTTTCTCATCCCAAAAGATTTCGTGTTGATTCGGAATCTTGTCCCTTACCTCAACTCTAAAATTGGGATCAACTTGGGTTCCAAACCATTTTGAGAAAAACTAATCCCTTATTTAACCAACTATCAATTTCTTTGAAATTAAATATATTTTTTTAAAAAAATATATATTTTTAATTCAAAGTTCACTTAATAATATTTTTAATTTTAAAAAAATTATATTCTATTAACTTATAATTCTCATAATTCACAATTTTAATTTAAAAAATTTATATCACACTAGTTCATGAATTTAATCATCAATTATATTAATATGAAAGATAGCTTGATAAATTAATTAAAATCGATAAATTTTTTTAATTTTAAATTAATTTAAAATTTTAATATTCAATTTTAAAGGAATAAGGAATATAATTTATCAAAGTTGGTCCGCGCTTTGGTAAACTAGATATTTATGTGTTTTTTCCCTCTAAGTGAGAATTGTCAAATTTGTCCGATTGCGACGTGCGCTATTTTGGGCACCCCTCTCCTAATATGTATCTCCTAAAATTGCTCCAATGCTAATTTGATGTATGATAGAATACTAATAAAAAAAATTTATATTTTAAAAGAATATGTTATTTTTTAAAACGAATAAGTTCTCGTGTGTGTACAAACAACCCAAATTTATTCATATTGAATTAAAATTGAAAAATTGAATCATATACTCCTACCTACCTAATATGTGAAAAGCCCTCTAGCTAGGAGTAATATTTTCTTTTTCTTTTTTTGGATTGAATCTATGTTTAATTTTAGAATAACGTAGTTAGTTTTTGTTTATTTTAAATTTTTATTTTAAAAAAAATTAGAAACAAAAATGAAAATTATATTTCTACTCTAAAAAACTAAATTAATTTTATTTTATGCATTTGCTTATATAAAAATAAAGCTCATTCTACTTCGTAGTAGATGTCATTTTATCTTATTTACTCACAAATTAAGGGTTCCAAAAGTGATAGCTTTTTTAAAATAAAGATCTAAATATAACCTTAATAAATACTCATAATTATTTTCTCTCAATATTAATTACTCTTGTGTTCAAACTCTTTCCACCACTTATATTGGAAATTGAGTTTTTAAATCGTAAGTGTAAAATTAGAACAAACCAATTAATGATTCAACCAAAAAAAATGAAAAATGTTAAATATTTTTACTCAAACCAATTAATTTAACTCAATTTTGTTTAAATTTTATAAAAATCAAATCAAATTGTACTCTGAATCTCTGAGGTATATCATTTTGGGATTTCCATGGTCCCATCAGAACTCAATCAAATTGTACCTCCATGATCTTCCACCACAAGATCCCTCAAAACCTGATCAATATAAATTCCTTTCTTTTTTGTTTTTATTTATTTATATATATTTCAAGAATGATCACATACACTACAAATTCAACGAAACACAGCAAAAGACCAGACCATGTACGTGTCTTAAACTGATTGCCTGCATCACACTATCACCATACCACTTTCCACGTGTCTCTCTTTCCTCTTTCCGGCTTTCGTGGCCGTCAAAGCAACCTTAGAAAACAAAACGACAACATTTCATCCCACCTCTTATTTTTAAATTATAAATCAACCACCGCTCATAATCCCACATCGTGTGATTCCTCGCTGGTCTTCGCATCCCAAAAGTATATTCCAGAGTTGAAATTTATTTAAATAATTATTGTTAATTTTAACGCGTTTGGTTAGAAAGGAAAAGAGATAGATAAAAAGTACTGTAGAAATAAAAATTAATATTCTTTTCGTTATTCTGAATTTTCATATTTAATAGAAATTATTTCAAAATAAAAAGAAAAACATTCAATTATAAATATAAAGAATATTTATATTCATTTTGAGAATATTAAAAAACAAGTAAATTAATTAATTTAATACTTTGTATTGTAAAATTTTATAAACTTTATTAATACGTATTAAAATAGGATAGATAATATGCACTCTAAATTTGTCTAGAAAGAATATTCAATATACTTACAAATTTTATATGATTATACTTTTCAATATATCATTTCATACTTTATTTAGTATACCTATGAATATAATTGTGTTATCCAACATAATACATATATTAAATGCAATTGAACGTATTTATAAATATATACTAATTCAAGAGCGCACCAAATATAGCATGCGATGCGACAAATATAGTATGCTATTAAAATAATGTTCGATACAATTCACTAGTTTTGTTCTTTACACTGTATAACAAATAGTAGTTCTTTTAAGTTAAAAATTTAATATTTAAATTTTCGTTCGAAATATTTAAATTTAAATATTTTCTTTCTTAAAATAAAAATAAATATTCATTTACAAAGTTTCATAAATAATTAATTTTTAAAAATTCTAATTAATATAGATCAGATCAATATGTATTTTATGGTCTTAAATCAATTTTTGTTTGATTTAGAATCTCAAGATCCAAACAAAATTTGCCATTAATTTGAGCAAATTCATGTTCCATTATTGATACATACAATTTATTATTAATAATAAAAATAATATAATAACTTACTAATAATATTAAAGACTAGTATTTTGTACTTTCTCTATCCGGAAATGACTATTTGGCTTTAATATAATTACAATAACACACTTGTTAATAACATGGTTTGTGATGTTAAATTAAAAATGTTATTAATAAAAATTTAGATAAAAAATATATTTATTTTAAGAGATTGAACATTTAATTCTATTTGGAGAGTATTATATTAAATCAATAAAGTAAAGAAGTACATTATTATTTTATTTAACATAGGTTGTATACAATGTTGACAATTTATTTTTATTTTCTACAATAAATTTTTCTCAAAACTCTTTTTATTTTTTAAAAGTCTACCTCGTTCAAATTTTTAATCACTCAATTCTTGTAAAACCAAATTTGATCAAAGTGCCATAGTTATGAAATTGAGCATGTCAACTTTCTAAGCACGCTCAACAAGGAAGGGATTGTTTAGGTTTACCATCTCCTCCGTCCACTTATTATAACTCCAAATAATGGAAATGATCCAATTTGATCTATCATCTAGAGTTCCTCCAAATATTATTGAATCCGTTCCAATTTGATAAGTTTTTTTTTTAATTTTCAAATTATAAGACATTTTTTATTAATATTTTATATATTTATTAGTTGATTAAAATATTTTTATTTAAAGTGATATTATTTGTATTTAAAAAGTGCATTAAATTCAATTTGAAATAATAAATAGTGAAAGTATTTTAGGAATATTTTATAAAAAATATACATTTTTAATAATATTAATTATGTTTTCTTTATTGATATGAAAAAAGGAAAAAAACTTATCAATTTGAGTTGAAGGGAATAATTGAGATGGGGTATTCCATGTTATATAAAAACAAAACAAAAATGCCGTAGGAAATAAGAATAAATTTTCAATGTTATAGTAACTAGGGATTTTCAAAAATCGAACCGATCTGAAAAAACAATCCGAATCAATCTGTAATTTTAAATTGATTTTTAGATTTATTTGGTTTGGATATTCGAAAATTTTCAAAAGTATGATTTTGTGTTTGGTTTCAATTTTAGAAATTGTGGATAATCGAAAATCCGAATTTAACATAATATATTATTATTATTATTATTAGATTGAGATAGTAATGAAAAAAATGTCAAAACTCAAAACCCTAACACTTCAATTCAACAACTATAGTTTAATTATTGAGAAAAATTAGATTTTTAATACAATTCAAGTTTTAATTTTATGTTCTTTTTCTTGACTGATATCTTTGATGAATAAGTTTTAAAATTCATCAAATGAAAAGTCTTGTTTTTATTAAAATGTTATGAATACTTAAATTTCAAATTTTCAACTACACTTTTAATTTTTTATATATTTTTATTATAAGTACTTTTTATTTTTTTAATATCCATGCGAAATGGGAAGGATGAGTGAATCTAATATACTGTCAAATGGAGACACAATCCACCGTGCTGTCCTAACATTCACCTATTTTCTTGTTAGCAGCAGATTGCATCATTGACGCAGGACCACCTTTTTGTACGTACGCGGGCGCCCAAAAGTCATGTTATAATCTGCAGAAGCTTGGCGCAACCTTCCGATCTTTCGCATTAAAAACATCACCATATTTGATGGGTTCCTTCTTATTATCAGACTCAAGCCTCTGTAGCTTTCCTCGATCCATTTTATACTGTTATAATCAAGATGAGATTGAGAATTTGTGAAAATAACATATCGTTCAAAAACTTGGGAATTTATCAAAATATTTTTTTGAACAAATATATCTTTATTATTTTACCAAACACTACTTCCGCTTGCATTGACTTCGCTTAAGATAAATGTTGTATCACTCCTAAAAAAATATTGATTCAAAATTTAAATATAAATATTAGTGAGTTACATTAAGTGATCGTTCAAGAAAATTTTTAAAATGATATTCACATATAAATAAATTTTTATATATTAGAAAGAGTGGGTTTCACTCTTTATAAAATAAGCAAATTATTTTTTTTCTTATAAATTATCTTGGTATTTTAATTTTAATTTTTTAAAAGCCCACTCCTCTATGCTACATCGACAGTGGTAATATTACCAAAACCAAGAAGGTTAATGGGATTATATATGAGGTTAAAAGGAAATTTAAAATTTTAGAAAAGTTTAAAGATGAGCTCATTAGATTGGGGGTACATCTGTCATTTGGTTAACAATTGTGGCAGACAAGAATTGGATGGGTGAAATAGCAAGAAAAGAAAAAACAGAGTCAAGCTAACTATGGAAGTAGGAACCTTACTAGATACCTCATAACATCAATGCCAATAATAAAAGAAGTTATTTCACCTCATTATTAAAGTTTGAGATGTTATCAAAATTTTCTTTCTCATATAAATGTCATGAAATAGTGTAAAGTTGATATCTTATTGACAATGTCAATAATCTTGACATTCTCTTAATTGACTCAACATATATATAAATAAAAAATATTATCTTTTAATAAATTAATCAATTAATAAATGTATAAAATAATTGATTGTTAACATTATGAATAATAAATAATTTTTAAAATAAATCTCAAGTGATTTGGCATTTATCTTACATGAACTAAGACTTTAATTATTAATTGTCACGTATTATATTTTTTTTAACATTTGATGCATTAGAGATGCTATTAAAGTATAATATATAACTATAATTGTAATTGAAGATAAGATTTAGTGTGTCAAACCTAAATCAAGCTAATTTGAATTCTTTTAGAGATCTCATATTCTTATAAAATAATTGCTTTCTTAGTTTGAATTCAAAATTATAATTTTGACTTAATATAACAATTAATGATTTTTTTATATTAATAAAATTATTATTAATTTTTTATAAATGTAATTTATAATGAAACTATGTAAATGAGTAAGATTTAAGTTATACAAAACATATTTTATTTTTAAAAATTATTTCATTTTAAACATTCAAAAATATACATGGTGAAAGATAACCGAAGGTAATTTCGTAATTTCCAAGATTAGGTAAGTTCTGAAAAAGCATCCACACGCGAACCTTCACGCGCATTCGACATCCCACCGTCCTCGCACATGTGGCCGAGAGATCCTAGCCGTCGCCATTGGACTCGCCCATAACGCGCCACGTGTCCACATTCCACGTGGCTTGAAAATAACGGTTCATTTTAGATTATATGTTAAGAATCTTATCCCAAATTTTGTAAAGCCTATAAATACTGGACTTTCCCGGCCACCATTTCCAACTTCTGCAATCTTCTTCAGCTCTACATTGAAGGAAGCAAAGCAAAGAAAAAAATCAATACAATTTTGAATCATATTATTCTTGTTCTTGATTCAAAGGAGTCTCCACAGTTATCAACTTCTCGGTTTTTTATTTGGGAAGTTTGTGAATTTTTATTATGGCCATGAATTTGCCTCATCAGATCGGAGCAATATCTGGGGCATCAATATCATTGGAGAACGGAGGTGTACCGGGGGATACCTCTCAGTCGGCGACGACGGTGAGCGCATCGGCGGTGTGGAAGACACCGGAGACAAATCTCCGAGTGTCTGTGCAAAAGCCTGGAGATATAGAAAGGGTCTCACCATTGTCGTCTCCGCCGTTGAGTCCTGTAAGAGGCGGGATAATGAGGACGGATATGTCGGTGGCTTGCCAGGCTTTCGCGACTGAGACGAATACAGAAACTGTGTATACTTCAACGGGGGCGAATAGCGGGGACAAAGGGAAGGGTGTACCGGTTTTTGTTATGATGCCGTTGGATAGTGTGAAGATGGATAATACTGTGAATAGAAGGAAGGCAATGAATGCGAGTTTGCAGGCGTTGAAAAGTGCTGGTGTGGAAGGCGTGATGATGGATGTTTGGTGGGGGTTAGTAGAAAGGGATTCACCTGGGAACTATAATTGGGGCGGGTATGCAGAACTATTGGAAATGGCCCAGAAACATGGGCTGAAAGTTCAAGCTGTGATGTCCTTCCACCAATGTGGCGGAAACGTCGGTGATTCATGCACGTAAGCTTCTTTAGACTTTGCTCCGTTTCTTTTGTTTTTTCCCCAAATTTGTTGAATATTCTATTATATCGTTCTGTTTATATTCAGAAAATTGTTGGGATTCGATTGTTCTTGTATGATTCTGAATTTTATTTTATTTTTTAAATTTTGATTCTGGGATACTCGGTAGTGTTTCACATGGGATTTTGGATCTGGTAAAGGAAAGTGGAAAAAGTCAGAAGTTTTTCCCCGACCTTTTTTTGTTACTTTTTGTTCCTATTCCTGGGCCACAATAAGTCGGTGTAGATATTCAAAGGTGAGAAAGACCCAAAGAAAGTTTTAGCAGTGATGAAGCAACTCGGGAATCATCGAATCACGGAAGATATTCGAATCTAGTTTCATAATTTATTTGTTGGTGGGACTATTAAAGGTGAGATTTTTATAATTTGTGTAGGTCAGTAGTGGGACAGTGGGACTAAGAAAGATGAGATGTTATTTTTCATTTAGGCGGATAGGCTAATTCGGTCCTTGCCGAAAACAAGGAAGAAAAATTTGAAATGTTGATGTAATTTGATCACACGCACAAGCGTGATTGCTACAGTCTAGACCTGAAATTCCTGAAGTGTGTCTTTAAGATATTGCTATATTGGGTTGGGAACGTTGCGTGCAAGGAAACATCTTGCTTTGGGGAGCTTAGAACCATTTATTGATTAATGGAAAATGTAGAAAACTGAGGAGATTCTTAAAAAATAAATTTTATTAAAATGAAACCTAGATTAATGACAAGACAGTCATAGAGAAAAAAACAAAGTTTGATTTTAGTGCGGTCTGGTAGTCTTAAAAGATTATAACATAGATTTTTCAGGTTCACATGAAATATTTTTGTATATTTCTGCAACTTATCATCCTTTGGGTTTTTACTCTACTGTGATAGATATGGCATGTTTTTCTGAATAAGATTTTTTTTTTCTCTTTTAGTATTCCTCTGCCAAAATGGGTCGTTGAAGAGATTGACAGAGATCCCGACCTTTCTTACACTGATCAGTGGGGTAGAAGAAATTATGAGTACGTGTCTCTTGGTTGTGATATGTTGCCAGTACTCAAAGGAAGAACACCTGTCCAGTGTTATTCTGATTTTATGCGAGCTTTCAGAGGCAAATTTGAGCACTTGCTGGGTAGTACTATTGTGGTAAGTTCCTTGAATAAATATGTTTTGTTTGCTTGGGATTTCTTTCCTTTAGCATGACATTTGACTTATCTTAATGATTTCAATCAGGAAATTCAAGTTGGAATGGGGCCTGCTGGTGAGCTTCGTTATCCATCATACCCCGAGCAGAATGGAACATGGAGATTTCCTGGGATTGGAGCTTTTCAGTGTTATGACAAGGTAAATTATCTCTATTTTCATTCTTTCTGTAGTTCATCATTCACGGCCCTTTTTTGTTTTCTTAATTCTCACATGATTTTCATGTTATTTCTTCAGTATATGATAAGCAGCCTAAAAGCTGCAGCAGAAGCATTTGGGAAACCCGAGTGGGGACATACTGGTCCAACAGATGCAGGCCATTATAACAATTGGCCAGAAGACACCAACTTCTTCAGAAAGGACGGAGGTGGATGGAATGGTCCGTATGGAGAGTTCTTCCTTTCCTGGTACTCTCAAATGCTCCTGGAACACGGCGAGAGGCTTCTACAATCAGCTGAGGCAATTTTTGAGAAGGGTGTCAAAATATCAGTTAAAATTGCTGGAATTCACTGGCATTATGGATCAAGGTCTCATGCCCCTGAACTTACAGCTGGATACTACAACACGCGATACCATGATGGGTATATACCCATTGCTGAGATGCTTGCTCGCCATGGTGCGGTATTCAACTTCACTTGTATTGAAATGAGGGATCATGAGCAGCCACAGGATGCCCTTTGTGCACCTGAGAAGCTGGTTAGGCAAGTGGCTCTAGCAACTCAACATGCTCGAGTTCCTCTAGCAGGAGAGAATGCATTGCCAAGATATGATGATTGCGCTCACGAGCAGATACTAAATGCATCATCACTCAACATTGATGGTAAATCAAAAGATAGGGGGATGTGTGCCTTTACATATCTGAGAATGACTCCAGACTTGTTCCAAGCAGATAACTGGAGGCGATTTGTAGGATTCGTAAAGAAAATGAAAGAAGGGAAGGATGATCACCGGTGTCGGGAGCAAGTGGAGCGTGAGGCCGAGCATTTTATTCATGTGACTCAGCCTTTGGTGCAAGAAGCTGCTGTTGCTCTAATGTAATATGCTGTATTCTATAAGGAGTTAAATGTAAGCATAGCTAATATTCTGGTAGTAATATTTGGCAAACCTCTATAGCTTTCCTTGTAACATAGAAATCTCGGCACACTTTTATAGTGCCAATCCTCTGTATGATTCGTATTGTATTGCATAAAACATCGAACATGAAGCCTATTTCCCCCCTAACATTTGTTATTAGACTAAATATTAGTCTCTTAATTTTTTTTGGGGATCATTTTAGCTTTCGATGATTGTTTTTTTTTTCTTTGATTTTTATTATTATTTTCATTGTCAATGGTTATTTTGAATTTCTTTTTGTTCACATTGTAAGAAATTAATAAAATAGACAATAAAATTTGTTTAAGTAAAATTGGAAAACGATAACTAGCTTAAAAAATCGAAAGGTAGAAATCTAAAGCTCAAAAGCTAAAAGAAAAAGAGAGTCAATACAAGAAACAGAGGCTTTAACAACAATAGGTGCTATTCATCTCCATTTATGATCTTTGAGCTGAAGAAGCATATAAGATTAGTCTGATCCACATTGTCAGAAATTTATTGTATATACAGTACAAGTTGGAAACCATGAATAGCTTAGAAAACAAAAGTTAAACTGCCTGAAACTCAAAAACGAAAAAGAGAGACAGGTCATTACAAGAACAGAAAAGATAAGCAAGAACTTGTAATAAGCAGTATAGAAAGGCTTTAGCAATAGTACAAAGATTTACATTTCCAACCATTTGCAAGATGTCTCATAGTTCACCATTTGCTGACGAGTCTTTTACTGCGTTTGCAGCCGACCATAGATGTAATTGTCTTCATTGATTATTGACCATAGAGAGGAACTAGAATTTTGAATATAAAACTCAAATCAATCAGTTCTCTTTAAAGTTAATTCTGCCTAAAGGCTATAATTAGGAATCCTCAAAATCATTTCCATAACAATATATACACACATATTATATATGTATATATGCAATTATGTATATAGAGGAAATGAGTTCATATAACCCATTAAATGAGTTCATATAACAGTATCCTAATTGATATATAAGAAACAATTTCAAATAATCAAATTACACCGGTTGACAACATCCACCAAAAGGTTAGGCATGCAGGATGTGTTAATTCAACTCATGCTGAAGTGGCTAGAGTACTGCTGCTCTTTGAAGAACCAAAAAAGCTGGAAATTGCAGGATGTTTGCGGATATGATGAGGGCACTTGAAAAGTAGATCCTTTGCCTCAAAATACCTGCCCTCATCAAAGAAGGACTGAAACACATGCTGGTAAGCAGAAACAGATGGATATTGCTTACTACTTAATGCCCTCAGGAATTCCACGGCATCTTGTACAGACCCATTCTTTGAAATATACTGCACAAAAGGCTTCGCATCTGGTGGATAATTCTGTTTCTTCATCAGCCGAAGTAAGTCAAACGCTTCCTCTAGTTTCCTCTCTCCTAACAGCTTTTCAATCAAACTTTTGTATGTAGCTTGCCAGGGTACCAAGTGAAATTTGTTACCCATTTCAATAAGCAATTTACATGCTCCAACAGTTCTCTTCTGACTTAGAAATCCATTCACGAGTACATCTAAAAGATCAGCATCAGCCTGAATGTTCTTTTCCACCATATTTCCAAAGCATAATAGTGCCTTATCAAGTTCACTAGCATGACAGTACCCTTGTATTAGGATGGTCCAAGTCTTTATATCAGGCTTGCATCCTTGTGTTTCCATCGTGTCCAATATTTTACATGCTTCTTCTAGCCTTTGTGCTTTACAAAGTCCAAAGACCAATTGGCTGTAGGTGATGTTATCTGGTTCATATCCTGCATTTCTCATGGTTTCCACAATCTTCTCTGCTTCATCAAATCTTCCCACACTTGTCAAAGACCTTTGAATCCCATCGTAGTCAGCCTTCAACAGGCAATAACCTGCATCCTCATATTTCTTCACTACTCTAAAGACCAGATCCAAGTCTGGATCTCTACACGCTGCAATGGCACGCAAAAGCAAACCACATTCCTTTGCCAAGGGCTTAAATGGACTATCCATCATGTGCTCATAAAGTTCCACAGCATCCTTCAACATCTTACTCTTCTGAAACTCCCTTGTTATCTTCACATAAGTGTCAATATCAATCTCAAAACCTGCTGTTTTCATCTCCTTCACCACACTCCAAAATTCCTGAATTGATTGCTCTCGACAGAGAATTCTAAGTATCCCATTGTAAGTTACACCATTGTGCTTAAAACCTAAGCTCTCACCAACCCATTTGAAAAAGCTCAAAGCTTTCAAAAGGTGGCCTCTTGCTCTCAGCTCCTTTAATACCCTCAAAACAAGATTTTCAGAAACAGGAATTCCCATCTCTCCCAATTGTCTCTCCACATCAATTCCCCAATCCGATTTCTTCACCACCCCAACCACCTCCTTCACAACATCCTCCATAGCATTTTCTTTAATCATCCTATCATAAAAATGTTTCAAAGAAGTTACTTCATTAACCATTTTCATACCCCGAAATATAGTAGAAATGGATAAATATGTTTCCTCATCAATATAAAATCCCTTCTCTTTCATTTCTTTAATAGTAACCCAAAACTCCTTCAACGAATCCTTGTTAGCATAAATTCTAAGCATTAAACTATAAACTGCAGAATTGGGATTAAACCCATTTTTCTCCACTGCCCATTTGAAAAAGTATGAAGCTTTTTGTGAATCTCTAACTAATTTCATCAGTACATACACGACAGTTTCATGGCTGAGTTTCGGATTTGGTCCTATTAACACATCTTTAAGCTCTTCAGCCCAATCATTTGACAAAATATCCTTTACAATTTGTTCTGATTTTGTTGAAAACAAGAACTTCTGAAGGATTTCACCATGACTAACAGTTGAAGTACAGATTTGTTGGAAGAGTGAAGGAGAGAAGCGAGAGAACTGAGTCACCTGTGTGTGGAAGGATTGAGTTCTTGCAAGCTGAGTCGAGTGTAGTGAGTTGAAAACCCGGAGATAACTCAGTATCCTCTTGGCTTGATTCATGGTTGCTGAATTTGCAGAGAAATTTCGTTCGTTGGGGTTTTGTGAGGGTTTTACCAAGTTTTTAATTCGGGTCATCAGGGTGGGAGAGAGTGAGACCCTGCCCCAAAATTAACCCAACCCGAATTTATCCCCTAAGAATAGTTTATCCTTGGATAATTCACCACTTTAGTCCCTTGAGTTGAACCTTTGGAAATGTTGACTATTGGTTCTTTCAATAAAAAAATAATTTTTTTTTAAAATTCATTCCCTAATTAGGAGGAGAGTGAAAACATGATAGAAAAATGAGAAATTAAATATAATTTTGTTTTTTTAAGAATAATAAATAGTACATTTGACATTTTGTTACTATATTTTAACAATTCTTAAATATGCATAGAAACTACTCTCTCTTTCCTTTATTAATAAGTTGTTCTTTCTTATTCATAGTAAGACAAAATAAATAAAATTATTATAAGAACTTGCATACTCCATTGGCGTGTCTATGTGAAATTGCTTTTGAGGAGTTATAAAATGAAATGGTGGAGTAATTTTTCTGAATGGAGGGAATGGCTACTTTGGCAGTATGACATTTGATTTGTTTGCATATATGAAAAAAATCAATTTTACCTTTGTTCTTTCCTTCACTAATAATTACTGACTCCGTTCAGAATTCAACGTTCATTCTTTACTTTAAATAAAAATAAGGAAGATTATTGACTTTTAATTAACTTATAAAATTATTCTTACGATGAGTATAATGGATTGTGAGATCTATAAATTAGTAAAAATGTAATTCTATTAAATTAAGGTATTGAGTGATGTAGAACATTATTTAGTGTAATATAATCTTAGATTAATGAGGTTATTAATGAAACTTTACATAAAAATATGTTTATTTAAGGAAAATGAACATTTAATTCCGAACAAACTAAAATAGAAATGTGAACATTTAATTTCGGACGGAGTATATTATTTGTTTTTTTAAGCTTTGGCACAGGATAATTTGGTCCCTTTTTAAATTAAAGCTATATAATAAATTCCTTATAATCATAAGTGAAGCGCATTGGTTTTTAATTTTCAGTTGAATTTTTTCCACAAGGAAGCATATATCAACCGTCTCAAAATCAATTAGGAACAATAACAAAGGAATCTACTTACTGTAAGAGCGTTTACATTATTCCCATTTGCTTTGACTTTAACAAATTTCAGAAGTCACTTATTCTAAATATTCCAAGATGCACAAATGATGGTTACCACATCCTAATGCCCAAGTAACTAATTTCACGAGAATAGTCAAAATACTAACCTATTTATTTAAAGAAGCTTTAATTCTTACTCTATCTGTTTCATAAGTGCTATTGATTGGATTTAATTTTGTTTCATATTAATTGTATTTATAGCATTATTTATTATTATATTTTAATGAAGAGAAAATGAGAATGATCATTAATATAATATGAAGAGACAATGAGAAAATTATTTATAATATTTATTAATAGTAGATTTGAAACCTAATATTTAATTTTGTATTATTTTTCATATTCTTAATAAGTATGCAAATGTCTAAAATGACATTTAATACGAAATGGATGAATTATTATTTATTATATAAATAAGCTTTAATTCTTAACTGATATGAATAAGTCAAAATTAAAACATAATATTAAAAACGGAATTTCATGTTGCACTTATAATATCCTCTTTTCCCCTTTGATCTTCAGCAGGAAATTTATTAATTGATTTCTTTTCTTTCCAAGTCCAAACATATTAATTTAATGAATTTCGATATTTTATTGATAAACGCATGCATGCGCGCTCGTACACATATCTTGTTTCATCATTTTTTGACATATATAAACACACACACATATGTATATGTGTGTGTGTGTATATACCTATAATCATTTATGTCTACCCCATTAATTACCTCAAATGATGAATGAATGCCATCATTAAGACTGGAGGGTAGAAATAAATGATAAAAAAATAAAATAAGGATATACAAAGATGAAATAAAAGTTTAAGGATAATTTTGTATAATTAAAAATAGTGTTATAAGGATACAAAATATGAAAACAAAAAAAAAAGAATATATTAAAAGAAATGGAAATAATGTAAGGGCATTTTGAACCGTTCGTTTAGACACACATGTTACCTATCAAAAAAAAAAAAAAGACACACATGCAGTGAGGAAAATTCTTGGAGCATTTGAATTATCATCTTTATGGCTTGGTAGTTGGAGCATTGGACTTGGAGTTTAATGTTCCTTGTGGAAAATTTATAGCCTATCCGGGAAATGGTAAATGACTCTTGGAGCTTTTGGGTCGCCTACAGCGGAAGAACAAAGAAGGCAACCTACAGCCAGCTGCCCTGAATCCTTAATGGAGCTGCATGCAATTAAACTTACACCCCAAAAGAAGAAAAGAAGGCAGAAGGAGAGAATGTATAACCTAGCAATTACCTTCCTCTCTAAATGTCTAGTCTCACACTTTAGACTTGTATATTGTTGCGGGAATCCCATCTAACATATATATATATATAATATATATATATTGCTAAATTTTCAACTCATCTAATATAGGTAGATACAATTTACATATTTATCACGTCTTATATATGAATATATGAATTGACTACCATAAAATTTTCAATAACAAGTGAATTATGTGGACAATAACTATTTAGGGGATAAAAACATGATTCAAATACAATATATCGTGTGATCTAATACCATATTAAATTTTATCATAGCTACCATATTTATATGTATGTATATCATTATTGTTTTTGTTACCAATATTTTTTCTATATTTTTCTAGTTTTATGAGCTGAATGCAGCTATAAATTAAAGCTGAGCAAACAAGAAATCATATGCAGGCAGCCAAGATCAATAGTTAGTTCTTAGTATCTCTGGAAGTCAAGATAACTTCTTCTCTGAGGTTTGGCAATGGAAAGACGGAAGCTCCAGATCGTGTTTCCACCTGTGAGATTTTACAGGATCATCGATCATTCAGTCCTCCATCACCACAAACTGGTACCTGATTTCATTCTGTTTAAATTTTGCTAATAAGGGTTATGAATCCGAGTTTAAGTATGACTTGAAATGAACTGAGAGGCTAAAGAAAATCCTGAGAAAACCTTCATTACTATTTTGGGTTTTTGATAAAACAATAGGTTTGAGTTTCTGTTGGATCCAGTGATAATGTGGGTTTATTGTTTTCTTCTAGGCTTTCATGCTTTTCTTCTTTGGTAGCTGAACTGCCTTTTGTAGTACTACGTTTGTTTAGCATTTTTAAATATTCTAAAGGGTTTTTAGAGTAAAATATTTTTTTAATATTAAATGATTTACAAAAACATTTTTTTACTATTATTAAGATCCTTGTCCCACCAAATGAGTATCAAGATTCTATTTTTAGTATTAGGTTTTCTTAGTTTGTAAAAAGAAAGTATAAACATTACTCCCAAGATGTTAGCTTTGTCTGAAGGTCTTAATATGTGTGTGTGTAGTGCTCTCCAAGCATGACTAAAACTTAAACTTTCCCAAGTAAGAAAAAAAGAAGCTTTTCTCTTTATTTTTGTGGTATAGAATCTAATATATATATTACTGTTTTTACAGAGTTTGCCAGATGATTTTGTTCAGAAATATGGTGGTGAACTCTTGAATGTTGTTAGGGTTAAGGTTCCAGTTGGAGGTATTTGGCTGATTGGAGTAGAAGAAAGGGCTGACAAAACTCTATGGCTTGATGAGGGTTGGCAAAATTTTATGGATTATTACTCTGTTGGGTTTGGACACTTTTTACTCTTCAACTACAAGGGAAATTCTAAATTTGATGTTAACATATTTGACCTAACAGCTACTGAGATTGAGTATGCATTTGCTGCCAATAATTATTCCACAAGTCCTAATCATACTACTACTACTACCAGTGACAATGCTGACTCTGTAGAACCATTCCCACAGCAGATCCCCAAGCTTACCTACTTAGAACTTAATGCTTTACATGAAAACACTGACGAGGATCAGTTGCATGGTGGAAATTATACAACAGCTTCTCCAACTAATCCACAAACAGAAGTGTCCCCTAACCCTTCCTTTAAGGTCACCATGAAGCCATACCACGTAGAAACAGCATTCATTTTGGTAAGGCTTTTGATCTTTACTCAATATATGTTTACCATTTCAAATGTGTTTTCTTTTCTTTTTCTTTCTTGTTTTTAAGAGCATGCTATGTTTTAATTTTTATCTTATAATTATACTGTGTTAAATTTTCACTTCATTTTGGACGACCACTAAGGTTTTCAATAAGAGACCTATCACTGAACATTGACAATTTAATATAGAAAGGGTACACTTTATATACTTATCAGTACTTAGACAGATATGATCATCTTTTTGCTTCTGCAGTCCCTGCCAGCTGAATTTGTGAAGAAGAACATGATGTCAAGTAAGGAAATTAACTATGTTGAACTCCAGGATCCTAAAGGTAGAAAATGGCCAATTCGATGTCTTAAAAGGTCCGATAGGCCTGCATATCTGAGTGGGGGATGGCATGCATTTGTGCAGGCAAACAAACTGGTTAGAGGAGATGTTTGTGTCTTTGAGTTGATCCAAGGAAAAGGAGTCATGTTAAAGGTTTCTATATTCCCTGCCAAGAATTAATGAGAATGCAAGCTGATCAGACAAATTACATATAAATCTAGCTAACTATTCCTAGTTATAGTTGCTGAAGGAACCAGATAATCTTGTTTTGCTGTTTCAAGTTCATCATTTCAGGACACTAATGTTTCAATATGTTGTAATATGGTTGCAATATATGGAGTTCCAAGGAAAATTATGGTTAGGTTTTATATATTTGTTTATGCTTTGATCCAACATTTGCCAAAGAAATCTCCAGTTATGTGATGAAATTGAAAATGAGATTTGGAACAGATTTAGTATCAGAAATGCCCTTTGGAAATCAACTAATTAACCAATTAACATAACAATAACCGCATATGGATCACAAAGTACTTGTCATTTTTGTTAACTTGTTAAGATAATTAGTGATCAATAATAAAAGAAAAACATAAAAAGTGTAAATCAACTAAACTCTTGGTTTCCCTTTTGATTATTGTTGTTCTTTAAAATGAATGTGTTGTTTGTCTACATGTTTTTTAAAATACTAAATAGTAACTCACCAATTCAACAACAATTTTTATTTTAATTTAATTAGAAGAAAATGGTACAGCATTCTTTGAGGGTATATTGGTCTGTCCAAAAAAGGAAGAAACATCAAAAGAGTAATTAAGTTTTAATCATATTTTTGTTCTTTTCAATGAATGTGTTGTGTCTACGTACTTTTTCAAATGCGATTACAATACTAATAAAACCTCACCGATTCCACATTTTTTTTTATAAAAATAAAATAAATTAATTTGAATGTTGTCGTATACTAGCTATTCTTTCAATGGTAATAGTAGCAGATTGAAAAAAAAGTGTAAGCCATTTTATCTCTCATTCTCTTTTAAAATAATATAATGGATTCAAAATTGAATATTTATATTTCACTTTAATATAAGAATTAAAATTAAATAATCTTTAGAGTAAGATACATTATACTTGTTATTGATTTGATTAATTATTGGTTAGACAAATAATATGAGTTAATGAGACATAAATTCATTAAATTTGAAAATTTTATATGATAAATATGCTTATTTTTTATTTTAAAAAAGTAAATATTTAATTTCGGGAATATCAAAATGAACATAGGTGACATTTAATTTTGGATAGATGACTTAATAGATAATAGGTTATTAACCTATGTAGATATATAGATAACTCATATTATATATAAGATAAAAAGTACTAATATATGTGGTAATACATATATCATATTATCTAAGAAGTTATATTATATATATCGATCAATTTTGCAAGAGATTATATAATGTAGTTCACAATTATTCAAGAAGAAATCAACTAAAAGATAGAGTATTAAATCAAAAGAAGAAGAAAAACGAAAAATGAAAGTTCTTTTTGGAAAAGTAATCATGATTATACTGGTGATAACTTGTTTTCCTTAAATATAACTCATTCAAGTAATTATCAACCTTAAGAAGACGGGAGTTCACATTTACATTTTGGTTTTCAAATATTTTAAAAGGTAAATTTATGGTACTTAAACGTGTTAGTTAAACCAATAAATACCAAGCAAATTACCCAATCTTATTAGGCATGCAAAATGGCATGTGAAGGGACTAAATGGACTCTTTCTTAGATCCTATAAACCAGTGCTTCTACCAGAATAGAAGGATGATTAGTAACAGATTTTACATATATATATATATATATACCTCACAGTCTCAGCCACATTTGGGAACCTTTTCCCTGGTCAAAAGCAGCAAAACATGCACAATAAGCCAACTCAAAACATGCATCACACATAACATGCGCCAAGAACCCTTGCCTATATAAGCATGCCTAAGATTGAACTGTCACAGAACACACAAATATAATATCTCAAACACCAAACAAATCCAATCTGCAGAAAATGTCAAGCACACAATTCAATGCAGGTGAAACCCATGGCAAAACTCAGGTATATCTATAGATATATAGATAGATAGCTAGTTTTAGGTGTCTTATGTTTCCCCTTTGTACCACAAACATTTATCATAGACTTGGTGTTTACAATAAGGAAGATTTTAAAGTGTATATTTTTCATGATAGAAGAATACATTTCTGCTTTTGACTTGCTACTGTATATATGAATTAGGCCAAGACAGAGAACTTGGTGCAGTCAGCCAAGGAAAAAGCAAATGAAACCCAGGACAAAACTGCCGATGCTGCAGACCAGAGTGCTGGATTTTTTCAGCAGGTTTTACATTATAATACTGATCTGATCATTGAGAAATTTAGTTAAGATTATTCATTTTTATATCTTTCTTGGTCCGATTAACTATTTGTTATTTATAAAAATTTTGCAGACCAGTGAGCAAATGAAGAGTATGGCTCAGGGAGCTATTGATGGAGTGAAGAACACACTTGGAGTTGGTGATCAGAGCAAGAAGTGACAGAAGAATCACCAATAGCTTATGACCGATGATGAAATCCGTCTAGAGTTAATTATTTCATGTTTTTTTCTCATTAATATTTTCCTAAACATGTATTGCTATAAAGTGGAACTGTTTAGAGATTTGGGATTTCCTGGATGTAATAAGAAACCTTGAGTATTTTGCTGCTAGGTAAGCTAGGTAGTGTTCATGGTGAACTAGGTCTTCTTTTAGGGTTTATTTGTTTAATTCTGCATCTTGTTTGGAGATTTCTCTTTATAGAACTCCAAATAGATGAAATAACATCTTCAGTACTTGGAGATTTGGTAAAAACTAAATAACTATTTCTAGGTTCTGAATTTTACTCAGAGAATGCAAAAGCAAACTATTGCTCTCTTGGATAACATCTCATCAACTATCATTATCATCAGAATGTACGTCAAGAATTTAACTCCAAGTCTTTAGATTCAATTAAAATCAGATCCTCAACTCAAGAGATTGTAGAAGATATTCACATTCAGCTAACAGGGCCTGATGATTCTGACATGTAATGTTCACAATGAGCATAAGAATAGCCCTCATGGAGATACCAGATTTCAATCATCAAATCCAAGTCCCAAAAGCTCAGACATTGCATTAGATCAGAACAAATCATTTAACAACATTACGATCATTACTGAAGTAGAATGTCAAAACCAAAATTTGGAAAATGAAGTAATTGAACAGATTCATTCACTATACATGAAGCACTCTGCAGAAGAATCTGTTGTCCCTTTTGTATAATTTGTACACACTACAGCCTATGCACTAAGACAATTAGCTAAGAATTCGTTTAGATCCAAGACACAAATAAAATCAGGTACTAGAAGTTATCATCCAGAGATGAGTATGCAAATCCAATGACCAATGTTCAGAACCACTGTATTCGAGATAGTTGACCTGTAAACTCTTTGTGAGAACCTCAAATCAAGAAGCCAAGTATCTGCAGCACATATAACAAAACATAAGCAAGTTAAACCCAAACTGTTTCTTCCATATGAATTGAAAATCAAAGGTCGATGGCTCCATAAGCAGTATGCTATGGAAAAAAGAAAGATGAGGGCAAAACGTGTACAATTATGTGCACTGTTGTTTACTACTAGTAGAACTACCTGAAATCACTGTCTACATTAGTCGGTAGTAACATTTCTTTCCAGAAAGAAAGACCTCAAAGCGTCTACCACATGGGCACTTAATATGAACAATTAAATTCTCTCCACTCTCCTCCACCCACACTGCTTCTTCATGAGGCCAAGTCTCTGGCTTATTCTTAGACATTTTCTGCAAAACAAAAGCAAACAATATATATAAATCTGCGCCAGAACATATCAATATGGCATCTACTGAAACAATTACTATCAAATCTAAAATAATGATGATGAAGAGAATCAAGAATCTTTCCAGAACCACAGAAGAAACAAAAAGGGAAAAATGAAACCTGGGGGTTTTTGTCACTGGTGTCATCATTTCCAGAGCAGGGGTCTTCACCCATATCTTCTTCACTCATAACATTTTGCACCCACTGATTCATCTGTTTCATTCCTTCCTTGATTCTCCTCAGCCTCTGTAAATTAATCAAACCGATAGAACCAAATTTCATTTAATTTCACAAAGCCCAAGATAATTCAATTACGAGTAAGACACAATTGAATTGACTACAGCATGAATTCCCAAATTCCAAATTAACCTTTGAATCAGCACTTTCTTGATCAGAACCCGGAGAGGGTACAGAGGTTCTTCCAGCTGAAGGAACCCTTGAAGGCGTGGAGTCTGCCACCGGTTGGTAATCTGATGAAATAGGCGCAGAAATAGACCTGTGTAGAGCCGGAGGGAGAGGTGGCAATGTACCAACTGCCGGAGCTGGTGAAGATGACCCAGAATTGATCTTGGAAGCTTCCCCTGCTGGTGAATTGAGGGCTTGAGCATTAGCGTTCGTTTCTCCAGTTTCTTGAGTCCTCAAATAGCTGGTAATATCAGAAATGCTCCGATTCAGAACATTCCGGTTCGTATCCGAAGAAACTGGTTTCACCGGAGTTCTAAAAACGGCATCAGCATTGTCGGGTGGAAATTTCCTAGAGTCCAGAGATTCGTTCTTGCTTCCGTCACCACCAACGGCGGCATTGGTGGTGGCGGGATGGTGAAGAGCGGCCCTTTTAGCAGGAGGCTCTTGAAGAGAGGAAGGTGATCGCCTCTTTATGGAACCGCAGCTGGTACATCTTACGAGAGGTCGAACGCGTGCATTGGAGGGGGAAGGGGAGGGTGAGGCGGTGGTGGCAACGGCGGCGAATTGATGCTGGTGGTTGTCGACGGAAGGAGTGGAGTTCAAATGAGGCATGTGGAAGCGGGGGATGTCGCCGGATTCAAAACAGCATTCTTGGATTTCTTGGAAAGATTCCGGTGGTTGTTCTTGAGAGCAATTTGCCATTTTCTCCAACTGAATTCTTGAAAAATTAGAAATCGCGCCAATGAAATAGGTTGGCTTCAGCTTCTGCTAACACACACACACACACCGGAAACCACTAATTACTATTATTATTAGTTTCTAAATGCATATTAAATTATTAACAAGTATTTGATTAATTAAGAAGATAAAACACTAATTTTGACCATATAATTTAAGATTTGGAACATTAATAAATGACTAGAAATAATTTGTCACGCTATTATTCATTATATCCCAATCATTATTGAATAATTCATTATTTTTTCAAAATCAAACTACCCACTACCAAGAAAATGAACACAATACATAATATAGGAGAAAATTGATTGAATTGTTAAAGTAAGGTTTCAAAATAAAAAATAAAATTAGTGCATAAGGAAAAACAAATGAAATTATACATTCATTTATATCTTTGAGTAGACAATCAAATTTATCTTGTAATATTTTTATTATAGATTTTGTTTTTATAGAACATAAATTATTGAGACAGTTATATATCATTTTTCTATTAGATTTTTACTTGAAATTAAATGCTATTTTTTATTTTATGCAAGAATTAATGAATGTTTAATATTAAAAAAATATCATATCATTCTTATTATAAATGTATCTAATGGTGAAATTGTACTGAATATAAACTATTAAATTAATGAAGTTATTAGTAGAATTTTATATACATAAAAATATTAATATATAATTTTAAACAAATGAAATATTTTGAAAGATATAATATTTTAAGTTTGTCATATATTAATATTTCAAGTATCTTTCAAGTATATTTCAAGTATATAAAATATTATATCTTTCAAGTATATCTTTCAAGTATATAAACTAGAAATATTATATCTTTCAAGTATATTTCAAGTATCATGATATTTTATAAAGAAAAATTAAAAACCAAAATCTAGAAATGACCGTTAATCTCTAGGCGCCATGGACTGGGAACTTCTCTTACCCTACGTGCACCCACACGATACGTTACTGTGTACACCAAATACCCATAACTTCTTTTTCTTCTTTTTTTGATAAATGAAATAAATACACAACTTATTAACTTCACAAACCAATCAAAACTAGAACTACATTCTAGCACCAAAATTCCTTCCAAGAACCCCCAAACTACCCTAATGAATCTTCCATAATTACACCAAATGGCCACTCCATCGTCTCTCCAAGCACCTTCATCCATGGCCACTCTTCAATTGCATCAGTATTTTCTTCACTCTACCAAATGTTACTCACCAAAACTACTTCATTTCAAGAATCCCAATTCAGTTTCATTTTCTAGGAAGGTTTTATTTTCTAAAAGGTTTACTGGGTTCTTGAATTCAAGTCATTTCAGAGGGAGCCCTGTTGATGATGGGGTGCAGTCATCGTGCTGTTTCTCTAAAGGAAGTGCTGAAACTGAGACCCTTTCAAGTGAAAGTGAGGGTGAAAATGGAAGGCCTCCTTTTGATATCAACTTGGCTGTTATTCTTGCTGGCTTTGCTTTTGAAGCTTATACAACTCCACCTGTATTGTACAATTCCCATTCTTTGTTATATTTGTAATTCTTGTAAGAGTTTTGGGCTAGTTGATTGTTGAAGCTTCTAATTCTTGTGAATTGATGGAAATGGGAATGAAAACGTTGTTTAGGAATGTAGTGTTGGGAATTTGAATGTTTAGTTAGATTGACACTTGACCAGTTAGATTGTGCTAACAATGTGAAGTTAAGTTGGTTTAGATATCTTTTCAACTTAATGCAGTTTGCCTTTAACTTTTGTGTCTAGAAAGCTGTCTTTTTTCATTTTATGTGTGTGTGTGTTGGGGGGGGGGGATTTAGTTTTAAGTCCAATTTGTTGAAATTAATGAATCCTTTGTTGTCATTTTCTAAAATAGATGCTTGTTTTATACTACAACTTTAGTCTTGATATTCATATGCTGTGAAATGATTACTGGGAGGGAAACCAACGAAAATGCATCATCAATCCACTTGTACGAGTTTCTAATTGAGATGTTTTCCTGAATTAAATTAAAGTATATTTCCAATATTGGTTTAATGGTAAAATATATGTTTTTACTATTGAATTGCAGTGAATCAAATCTTCTTTAAAATTTCCATATTTGTTCCATATTATAATTGCTGCATGAAGATATTTTTTACTGAAAATGAATAATGTATACAAGTTGAAGCTCTGCAGGTTTTGTGATTAACTTTGGATATTATTTTTGGTTTCAATCTAATCAGGAAAATGTTGGCAAGAGAGAGGTAGATGCAGCAAATTGTCAGACAGTATTTCTTTCAGAGTACGTACTCATCTCATTGAGTATAAACCTTCATTATGAGGATTAAAACCTAACATCTTAAAATGGTTATTACAGCCATTTCATATTAGATCTATCTTGGTAGGCCAAAAAAACCTCTATTATGATGCAATTATTAGTTAATTATTTGTTTCTATCTAATCAGGATTCCTTGTCATTTCTAAGCAAATCTTTATTGGAAATATGGATTAGAGACATGTCTCTATTTGGAACAAAATGAAATCTTTAAAGGCTCTGAAAGTTTAACCCTTGAATTCTTCTTCTTCCCGTTACGAATAGGAGGTCTAACCCTTGGCTTTTGTGACACTTTTTATGGCATTAGCCTCAAACTGCAGCACCCAGCAAAGGACCTTGCAGACAAATAAAGCTTCATTCAAGTTCAATTGGTCTACTTTTACTAGCTTGCATGGACTACCACTGATACTGTTTCCTAACAGATTTACTAGAACTGCCCTATTTGAGCTGGTCTAGATTTCGACTTAGATGCGCATGATTAAGAGAACCAACTAGTTTGCTTCCTACAAATGGAATACAGTGAAAGTCACTGCCAAAATCTAAACTACAAGATCATCCTCACATGCAGGTCATTTGTACGTGAAATCTATGATGGCCAGTTATTTGTAAAGCTAAAGAAAGGATTCAAATTTCCTGCCATGGATCCATGGGTAGGGTATCTTTCCAAATCATTAATTCTGCTGGAAGGAAGAACTTGTTAATTCCTCAGGCTATCTCTTTTTCCTTGATGAATAGATATTACTGTAAGATTATGACTTTATTAGAAATTTACTGCTGTTCATTCAACTGTATCACTGTAACTATCTTATTTTTCTTTAGGGAACAAGTGATCCATATGTGGTCATTCAACTAGATAGTCAGGTAGTCAAGAGCAAGACAAAATGGGGGTAAGCCACTGTTCTTCTGGTCTTAGTTCTTTAAAAAGATAAACTTGATAAGTAAAGGCAATGGTTTGTCTTGCCCTGCCATGGACATATTCCTTGCTTAAATTTGCTTCAATTAGAGGGATACTTTTCAACTGAGAAAACAAGGTGAAAACAAATATTCGATGATCATATGGTATTAATTTTCAGTAGTTCAGGGATGGATGTCATCCAGATGGTTATCTGTAACTAGAGAAGCAGAAGAGGATTAAAGTGAAAGCCTGTAATCTGGATCTTCTTTATTTAGTCTACATCAGCTTCTCTCTGTTCTATCTCCCATTTAGGAGTGCTACAAAAACAGTTGTTCTATTCCTAACCTAAAGAACCAAAAACTTCCAAAGCCAACATTGTCATTAGTGGTCTTGACTCTTGACAGGATAAAATAAGACAATTGCCCGTTCATGGAATTCTTGCTCTGGAGATTGCTATTTCTGTCAAACTGAATTTATTTTGCTCTTTGAACTGTTGCAATTGTAATTTTTACCCTGTTGAAATATGTAAGGGTTATCATATATTCAGACTGTAAATTTCAGTAAATCAATATTGGCAGGACCAAAGAACCAGCTTGGAATGAGGAATTTTCTTTAAACATCAAGCAGCCACCGAGCAATATACTTCAGGTAATTGTGAGAACCATCTGCTTCTATTGATCAAAGTTAACTAAGGTGGCATGTTTTTTACCTTGGTTACATGGTTGCATTTTTTTTTTCTCACTCCTTTCAATATAGTCTTAATAAACGTTAATGTATGTTGGATATCGGGTGGATAGAAAGTTCTTTATGTAACTTTTTGAGGAGAGTTGACAGCATAAACCAGCTTGCAATAGAGGCAATCTGGAGATAAAAAGATTCTTGTGGTACTAGATATTCACTCAAATTATTACATAATCTATTCAGTCCAATGTGATCACTGATTGAAAGTTGGAACTATGTGCAAATTCTTTGAATCTACTTGAGATGAAATTTAGACTGATGAAACTTCAAGTGACACTTATTTAGTACTTTTGAAATGCTAGTCCCCATTTTCTCTCATAGTAAATACATTTTGAAACTCCACTTGTATGATTTGCACTGGTACATTCATTTAAGGTACTCAAATCTCTCTGACAAAATGTCTACATCACATGTGTGATTGTGCATGATGAACTACCTGGTATATGGTTGAAAGCTCTGTAAATAATCATTCTCCACTTTGTTCCTCATAGTAAATATTCCTGAAGCATTCTCTTTGTTCTTCAGTTCCTTCAAGAGTACAATATATTGTTTCAATCCTTTGTGTCTTCTGTATCACTTGCTTTACTCTATTTATAAGGCAAATTGAAAGGTGATAATATGTGTTTTCCAGGACTATTCAACATGAATTGCTCCTAAGACAAAAGGAGATCATTTTATTAATTTTTTCTTCTTATTTCTATATAAAACCATTAACATAAAATTTACACTCACTAGCATGGTCCTCATGGATGTTTAAATTCTGGCTTCATGCATACACTCTATCTTTTTACTAGCTTTTAATGTGATAAAACCAGATTAATTCCAGAATTCACAAGTATGCCAAGGAATAATGTCCCTTGTATAAGATTCTCCTTCTCAGGTGGCTCTCAAGGACCTTAACATTTATAACACTTCACTTTATACTTCCTTGACTTCAGGTTGCAGCATGGGATGCAAATCTTGTTACTCCACCTAAGCGTATGGGAAATGCTGGCATCAACTTGGAATCTTTCTTTGATGGTAAGAGCTGAATAAAGGTCGTGCATGAAACTGATATCTTTAAGATTGTCAGATTCCGTGGAAGGCATTATGCTTATTAGTCTACTCCCTCCATCCAAAATTAAATGTTTCCTTTTAGCTTGACATATGTATTAACAAAAATATTTTGACCATAAGTAAATTACCAACTTACTAAATTCAAGCATTTAATGGTGGGGAGTGGGGACCATAAGATAGTGGAATTCAATCCCTTTTAAAATGAGAAGGTTAGTAGATAAAAATGTGTTTATTTTAGGAAAGTGGAGTTTTATTCTTTTTCATCCCAAAACAGACATTTGGACATTTATTTTAAATGAAGTTTTATACTTGGGAAACAACATTCTAGTGCTAACAGACATTGTTATTTCTGAATTAGGAGTTTTGCAAATTTTGCTGACAATTAATCATCCCTTTCCCCTTCACCTCAAGGATGAGACTTGAGAGTAATGTAGTTATTGTTTAATCTAGTTCTGATGTGGATTGATGCATATTTGGGTTTACTGAAACTAAGCTTAGACATAGAGGCTTCAAAATTTAGCTAAAGCAATCACATAACAAATATATATCTTTTGTTAGGAAATTTACATGAAGTGCTGGTTGATTTGGAAGGGATGGGAGGTGGTGGAAGGATAGAGCTGGAGGTATGTTTTTTTTTTGTAATAAAAAATAAATCAAAAAGAAATTTATATGTTATGGCAATACATGTCATATAATTTGTTGTGCTTTAATTGAAACATTGAACATATTGTGGTAGTAGACTAATTTTTGGTTCTCCTGTTTGGCTATATTTGACACACCATATAGGGTTGAAGTAGGTTTATATGTGATCGAGATACTCTTGCATGCAGTACTAATCAATTGTTGTAATACATATGATAAAATGTTAAATTGTTGAACTTTAGGGATAAATATTTATTTAATATTGTTATATGACCATTTAAACTATTCCAAGAAATTTTGCTCAAGACTGGCAAACAGATCATATCACTTTTTTTCGTCAACTGAAAGAATGACTGAGTTCATATAACATTTACTGTGTATAAGTCATTTCTGGTTCTTCCTTTCAATGGAAATACATTTTGAGATTTGCATATTCAGTGATAAATGTTTGGTTATTATTTGGCAGTGAGAAATGTATTAATTACACTCTGCTAGGGGCATGTTAGAGTTAGATATATTTAAATACCTCTCTGACAATTTGAGCTTTCTGATGAGGGCGGTAATTTAGCAATTATATTCTTATTCCCCATTTGGAGATGGGATTTAAGTGAGAAAGTTGTAGATGTAAGATTGTATATAAGGCATTCAAGACATTATTTTACTTTGGCCTGAGTGAGAAAGAAGGATCAGAGTTCCCTAAATATTACTTGAAAGTAAATATAATTATGAACAAAAGGACTTATGCATTAAGTAGGTTTACGCAAAGATGAATATTTTTTTCACTAGTTGATTGCTTTTTTTCAATTCTTCCGCTGAAGTTTTCAAAGTAACACAATCTTGTATACCATGCTAACTTGCATGTCTTCCTACTGATCTGGTTCAGATCAAGTACAAGAGTTTTGAGAAAATTGATGAGGAAAAGCAATGGTGGAGAATCCCAATTGTTACAGAGTTTCTTCAGAAGCACGGTTTTGAAACTGCACTGAAGACACTTGTTGGTTCTGAAACTGTGCAAGCACGCCAGTTCGTGGAGTTTGCTTTTGGGAAATTGAAGTTACTGAATGACACATATCTTCACAAGGATTGGCTTTCAAATGGCAAAGAAGCAAGTGAATATACTGGTGATGCTTCTGTAAAATCAAATACTCATCTGGAGACAAAGAGCTTTTCAGAGTTCCCTTCAAATGATAGAAGTGACCAGGATAATGACAAAAAGCCTGACAACATTACAGAAAAAGAAGATGTGGATACTGCACAGAACTCTTCTGGGACAAGTCAGGTCAGTGAAGCCTCAGAATCAGACAAAAAGTTCTGGAAAACACTTGCTGATACAGTCAACCAAAATTTTGTTCAAAGGCTCGGTCTCCCTGCACCTGAAAAGATAAAATGGGATGGATTTGACATGTTAAACAAGATTGGTTTACAGTCACGAAAAAATGCAGAGGCAGGTTATATTGAATCTGGTCTTGCAACCCCAGAAGATCAAGGGGGCACTGATGGTGATGGAACCACTGGGCCGCCAATGACTGATACCAATCAGTTATCATTGCTAGATATAAAAAAGGTTACACAAGATGTGTTACGGCAAACTGATGCAGTATTGGGAGCATTAATGATTCTTAATGCTGGAGTTTCAAAATTCAGTAAAGGAGCCGGCCTTTTAGGAAAGCAAGACACTGAAAAAGATGCTTCTGCTGAAGGGAAAAATATTTTTGATCAATCCAATAGTAGTACATCAAGAAGTGGACCAGATTCATTGGTATTGGATGAGAAGAAAGCTGAAGAGATGAGGGCACTGTTTTCAACAGCAGAAAGTGCCATGGAAGCTTGGGCATTGTTGGCCACTTCTTTGGGTCACCCAAGCTTTATCAAGTCCGAATTTGAAAAGATATGCTTTTTGGATAACCCAACCACAGACACACAGGCAAGTTTTCATATTTCAGCATACTGAAGACACCTTAAATTGTTTATATCCAATGCTAATGAAATCAAGATGTTCTGTTTCACCAGTTTAATCTGTATTCTACAGGTGGCACTTTGGCGTGATACATCTAGGAAGAGACTAGTTGTTGCTTTTAGAGGAACAGAACAAGTAAGTTCTCATTTTGAGAATCTGTGGACTCTGTTTTTGTATGATTTTCAGTTTGATACTGACTTCTTGATCCTTCTAGGCTAAATGGAAGGACCTGCTAACAGATTTAATGCTGGTTCCAGTAGGGTAATCCCTTTGTCCTATCAAGATATCCTTAGATTTTTATTTTTATTTTTTGTTCCCCTCCTTTGTAAATTATATATATCAGATTTTCCATAAAGATGTTCGGCATTTAATTCCAATATTTTCATTAGTCTACACTGTGTACAATTCATGAGCCTGTCTCATAGTCAATTATGATCATGTTCTTTAAATTTATGGAAGAATTTCTTCCTATTGGTGAATGGCATTTAACCTTAGTGTGCTCAGGAGGAGGGAGGAAAAAGTAGAGACAAATATTAGGAAGTCATAATTTTGTATTTTTTAAAACTCTTTATGCCTTGTTCATTTAGTTTGTCTTGGCTTTATATCTGAATAAGTTTATCTGCCCCATGAATGTCTTGCTGTTTCTGACTTTTGTGTAACTTCTTAGGTTAAATCCAGAAAGGATAGGTGGTGATTTCAAGCAAGAAGTTCAAGTATGACCATTTCCATGCATATTGTCAGATTTCTCACCACTTTTATGGACTACTAATTGTTCTATTAAATATGATCCATTTTCTTCAGGTTCATGGTGGTTTTTTAAGTGCATATGATTCAGTTCGCACTAGGATTATCCGTCTTATCAAACAGGTGGTTGGTTATATGTAAGTTTGTCAACACAAAACTCTAGAATGCTACATATTTATTTACTTTTCAAAGCCTCAGTGCATTCTACAAGGTTTCAATGTCTTTTTGATTAAATGATTTTCTAGTTATTTGCATTTCTTGCCACTCTTTCATGTTAGAAAGAAGCCTTATCCTGCATTCTCACAGTTAGTTTCATTATGAAGATTCCATAACTCCCAAGATTTCTTCTCCTTAGCATCATTCCAAGATAAAGAACAATTCAAATTTACTGTTCTTCTCATTTCTTTTGGCATGTGAAAATATGTCTTGGTTAATTGATAAACTTTTCCAACTATTTTAAGCTGTATGATTCTTACAATTTACTGCTTTATTAGTCTTCTGAGCTCTTTATACAGAACAAGAAGTTGTATGTCATGAATCAGAATGCATGTCAAAGCATTACTTTCCATTGAATAAAAATAATCTTGAATAGTTTCCTCTGCAAAGCAGAAAGATGAAGTTCATGTGAATAGTCTAGATCATCTACCTGTAGTTTTGGTAGCCATATATATGGAGATAATTTTATGCCACATATAAGGGAGAAAATCTTTGAAAACAGTAGTTAGACATGGCTATACATGCAGCCTCAGAAAGAAGTTACTTTGTGCCTGCTGAGCCTATATCTGGAACTGCGGGAAAAGCCAATATTTGTTTTAGGTGGCTACTTTCTTCTCTACTTAACCCTTCTTTTAGAGCATGGGATGCAGGGATTAGTGGAGACCTCAATTCAGTTTCTTTAATTGCTTAAGCAATATGAATTTAACTTCTGGACTGGTTAACAATAATGAATAAAGTGGGAGAGAAATAAGTTTTACCTAACTTGAACTTCAAACTGCCATATTAGAGAAGAAAAATTGCAAACTACTGCATTACAGCATTCTCTTTTTGTCTCCTTTAGTGTTATTACTGTTGTTAGTATAATATCTATTTTGGATTCAGAAATGTCCAACATTAAGTCTGTTCTATGGCAGTGATGATGGTCCTCAGCCACTATCACAATGGCATGTCTATGTGACTGGTCATAGTTTAGGTGGTGCATTAGCTACTCTCCTTGCACTTGAACTGTCATCAAGCCAATTAGCAAAGTGAGTTCTTTCTTCTTCCATCCAACGGGTGTTACCTTTTCTATCTCTTATTAAGAAGATAATTAATTTGTCCATCCACTTCCAATGAAGTCTAGGACACACACTTTTGCTCTCTAGCTTATTTGAGGTGACTAATTGAATCACTTGCAATACTTTCTTAATTGAATTAACATTGTTCTGTCTGATTATTATTTTTAAAGTTACTATTCACAGCTGATGCAAATGCTATTTCTAGGTGTTGTAGGCAAATTATCTTTCGCAGTGATGCTACACTTCATTTCCTTAGGAAGCTTCCATTTGTGTTGACTAAATGATTCCTTTTAGTCATTTTCCAATCAATGCTGTTCTAATTCAGTGAGCACTGGGGACAGACTTTTGAAATATACTGAGCCCTTGCCCAAGTATTTGGTAGGGAATAGTCCACCCCCCTTCTTGTGGATATATCTTGTCATATTGCACAGCAACAAGCTTCAAACAGTTAATTCCAAGTTACTTATATTACACCTGTAAGTTAATGAACAGCTTTTGAACAATACTGGTATATATGATATAGGACATGGTCAGGGAACTCATAAGAGTTATATAATTGCATAAAAACATCATATATACATGTGCAAGGAGCAAATTACGAAATTATTTATTTGAGGTCATGTCAATAATATAGTAATTGGTAGAGAGGAAAAAAGGATAATCTGAAGTGTGATTCCTTTTGTGTACTAGAATAATTTCTTCAATAATAAAGGTGGTATAAGTTTTAGAACCATCAGAGAGAAGCAAGGAGAGGTAATACTATTCTCTCATTGGTATTCTTACCTCTATCAAATACGTTTAATAATGTCAATCTTGTATGGCTTTATGCCACTGATTGGGATGGATTAGTAAGAGCATATTGTTCACTGCTTCTCTCTCCCATGAGCTGGTTACTGCACGTTTAATTTTTCCAATCATTGCTTCTTATTTCTTTTTCATTATAATTTTGAAGATTGGTTGTCATGCAAATAATTATTATATTGAGAAAGTAGCTGTAATTAATTAGTTCCTTCTCGTCAATTTTGTAAGCCATGTGTTTCGGTGAAATTATTCATTATGTAATATTGGTATGATGGATAGTGTTTGAGTAGGTGATGCAGTTTTAATGTAAATCATACTTTCCTTCTGCATGTCTCTCAGGCTTGGAGTCATTTCTGTGACAATGTACAATTTTGGATCTCCTAGAGTTGGAAACAAAAAATTTGCTGAAGTTTATAACAAGGTAACATATGGCTACCCTACTTCTTAAGCGCATATTTCATAATTCTTAAACATCAGATTTTCAGCAAGTAGCTGACTTTATTTTGATGTCTCTGGCCTTTTTATTCTGATATTTCTGGTAGCATAGTTTTGGAAAGAAAGTAAAAGGAGTCAAAAAGTTGCGAAATTGAAGAATTTGTGAGCCTGCAAAATTTAGCTGCACTACTTGTAGTAGTTCATTGGAGAATTTCAACCCACTCCAATGCAACCAATTCTATGGCTTAGATTGTGTATAGCAGGCACCAAAAATATTTTTCTATGTCAAATCAAACATCATGCCTCTATCATGTCTGGATTAGTCATCCTACCGTCCAACTTATTGGCACTCCAGTAAAATGTATATTTTGTTTCTAATGTAAAGCGTTCAAAGTTTTATAACTGCAATTTAGGATCAAAATACTGATAATTTCTTTTGATGTATTGAAATTATTGACACACATACAAGTTTCTTCTCAATCTTCGCAACAGAAAGTCAAAGATAGCTGGAGAGTTGTGAATCACAGGGACATTATACCTACAGTTCCACGTCTCATGGGCTACTGCCATGTTGCTCAACCTGTTTATTTGGTTGCTGGAGATATAACGAATGCAATGGTGAGTACCTTTTAAAATTCTCATCTCCCTATTATTCTGTTCAGCAACCAGAAAAGAGGAAAAAATAAGGAGAAGAGAGAGAATGAACATGCTACTTATCTCCAAAAGGAAGATTGGCATGGCCATATCATGCTATGAGTAAATAATCTAACAAAACTTCTTATTCCAAATCGAAAATGTGATATTTCAGGAGAATGTTGATCTTATGCAAGATGGTTACCAAGGTGATGTGCTTGGGGAATCCACTCCAGATGTTATTGTCAGTGAATTTGTATGTTCCCATTATCTATCGACTTCTCTTTGGATTTCTGTCTACATATTTTGTGTTACATAAGATGGTTATGGATTTCTGTCATACATTTATGTGCTTCATCAGATGGCCTCTATGTGAACCTCGTTAAGTCTATTACTTCTATAAATTAATTTCTAGTTGTCAGGAATTTATTCACATCTAATCAAGAGAATATGCACCTGAAAAGTACCAGAAATCGAACTTATCGTCTGAAAATGTTTCAGTATCTTGCCTTACAGAATTCTTTTTGCTACCAGTTGGGAGTCAGAAACCATTTTGTAGATAGTAGTACTGCAAATAAAATTTTGACATTTATTCTATTGCTATGAAGAGAAACTACTTACTTCCACATGAGTTTGCGAAAAATAGTATCTTGTTTTACTAAATATATTACTTACTGGCCTTGCACATATAGTCGCGATTTTGTTCCTCACCTATTTTTGATATGGAAACTCTTTGTACAGATGAAAGGTGAAAGGGAACTTATTGAGAAAATATTGAACACAGAGATAAACATTTTCCTGGCAATTAGAGACGGCAGTGCACTTATGCAGCACATGGAGGACTTCTATTACATTACGTTGTTGGAGGTGCTGGCCCTTTTCATGATCAAGAACTTAAATCCCCTATTTAACGTCTTGAGTGATTAATTGTTCTATTCTGTTTATAATTTTTGCAGAGTGTCAGATCCAATTACCAGTCTGTTGCAAGTTCACAGCTCTCTGGAGAGAAGAGCGTGACAGTCGGTTGAGATTTGTCAATTGACATTAAATACAGAATTTCATCTGCCAATATTATCATTTTATACAACCACATCAGAAGAAAGGACAAAAATTGAATACACTCTACTCTCTGCAGTTCTTCAACACAGGCACTTGTACATATTATTCTGTTTGCAGCATTTGAATTTTGAACAGAAATGCCTCCAGCAGCTTGTCTGTGGGCAAGTGTTGTACACTGCAAATTTATTAATCTTACATATTTATTTTGTAAAGTCGTTTAGAGCATCTATATTTAGCTGACAGCAGAATTAGGAATAATTTTGTTTTTTTTTTTTGGGGGGGGGGTGTTTCAAGATGATTAACACAGCTTTTCTGGCAGTACCTTCATCATACTTCTGATTTCTTTTGAGCCCTCCACTTTGCATTCTGGCATGCTTGTTTAGCTGAAAATGTTTTTCTGCTGATATCTACCTATAAAATTTACCATGAGAAAAGGAAAAATTTACAGAAGGGGTGGAGGGGATGGAACAAGCTCAAGCTCCACAAATAGCCTGAATCCTATAGATTCTGCACGTGAAAAATCCTATAGATCCTGAATCCAAGCGTGAAAAATTGGCTGCTTTATCATCACCCAAATCTACAATTGCCAGAAGAATCTTGGTGCTTATACATGACATTACAGCCCAGCATCATTTTTTAACCTTTCATATACATCTTACAATATCATGCCTTTTTTGTAACCTTTTTCTCTAAGCTTGTTACCTTCTTATTGTAGCACATAATTCTCAGACTCTGTCTGAGTATGTCTACCTCTCTTTCACGCTTGACTTCTTGTTGATTCATGAAGGCTAACTGTTCTTCCAGTCTTTTTATTGTTTCTTCTTTAGCAGTCAATTCCTTTTGTAGTTCTTCCAACATGGCTTCTTGTTCTGCATTCCAACACAGTCCTGCCCCTGCAAAACAAATTAATCCTGCTTAGATTCTACCATTTCCCCCAAAAACACTGCATAGAAAAAGGGTGAATTTCAGTAGTAGTACCTTGATTTGTGCTCTGGATAAGATCATCAAGTTCAATCTTGATAGAAAAATAAAGCTGTTTCCACTTCTCCACGGCATCATCTCTTCTAGATTTCTCTTCCCTGATCTGTTCAACCAAAAAACTCGACCCCAAAAACCCCCCTTCTTTCTCCCTCTTCCCACCTTCCATCTCTTTCTCCATTGCTAGAAATCTTTGTTCTCTATCCTCAAGCTTCTTCCTCATCTTCTTCACTTCCTCCCTCATCTTCTTCCTCTCCTTCTTCCACTCAGCTTCTTTAAATGCAAAAACCATCATTTCGCGTTCATAAGCTTGAATCTCAGCATCCCTCATGGTCAAAACATCACTAACCTCCCCTTGGAGAAGCCTAATTTTGTTTTTCAGGCTCTCCACAACCTTCTCATTACCAGCCATTTTCTTCTCCTTAGTCTGAAAACCACCCATAATGCAAAGAACCCTTTTCTTCACAGAACAGGTCTGAAAACGTACATATATATCTTTGAAAAGAAACAAAAATGGTGGAGCCTCTGAGGAGGGATTTTTGGATCAGAAAAGTCTCTTGTGGAGGATATAAATTTTGTGCAGAGGCTCCATAATAATAAAGGGCTGTCCTCTCTGCAACATTTCAAAATCATGTAATTGTATGTTCTATCATTCGTACATTCCTCTTTGGCTTCTTGCAATAACTCACATCATTAATGCTACTGCTGAAGATTCTCGTGAAGATGGGTGCTTTCGAATATATGCAAAATACATATATACACTTCAAAATGTGTCGATGGCTTTCGGTAATGCCTCTACCCCATCTGTCACAAAATGCATCTTGCACGGGTTGGATACTTGGATTGGCTCTCTCATGTCAAGGTATGACTGTGCGTGCCCCGGTCTTTATCATTAAATAATTACTCCGTCCAGATAAATCATTTCATAAAGAATTATACAATTTTTTTTAAAAAAAATCCTTTTAAAATTTCCTTATTTATTGTTCTTCCTTTGAAATTCTTTTTACTAGTTTTCTATCTTTAATTATTAATTTTTTATCAATAGGGGTAATATTGAAAGGAAGTAATAAAAGATTCTTATAAATTATGATTTATATTTTGGGATAACACAAAAGTCATTCAGCAATTTATATTTTTAGACGAATGTATTATCTTTTTGGACACAATGTAATGCATAATTATTGTTTTACACTCTTATTTCTTTTTTAAAAAATGTCCATCTTAAACAGTAACTCAATTATTAGATGATTTACTTAAATTATTAAAGAAATAAAAAGGTTATAATCATTATGGTATTGGTTGATTAATTAAGTCCAAATTAGAAATGTTTGAGTAGACATTAAATTGAAGTGTGGTCATTAAGGTGTATGATTGGAGCTCACATTTCGCTATCCCAAATTATGCTAACATTACTTTTTACTAAGTGACATATAAGAATTCAAAAAATTGTTTAAGCTATCCCAAATTATGCTTTTAGAAAGAAAACATTTCTATACAAATTTCAACTTCTTTTTTTTCTAATTGACTCAGGAGTTTTAAAAAAGAATTATTTAACTTCATAAATTTTCACGGGTAATATATACTACCAAAAAGTAAAAAAAAAAATTACACAAAGTAGTCAACTTAATGAAAATTGGCCAACAATGAAGCAATTTTGACATAAATGCTAATGAAGATGACAAATTAAACTCATACCTTCAAAAAAGAAAAGTTGGCGTACCAATTAGAGACCAAATGAAATTGGGATGGCTATGTGGGGACATGATATGGATTAAAATAAGAAAGTAAAAAGTATTTATTGTTGTATAAATAGAAGAGAGGAAATAGAATAATGACTCGCATTTGAATAATTTAGGAACAAACCACATGGATACATAATTACATTTAAGGAAACATGGCTAAACTTCCCATGACACCCTTCCAAAAAAATATTTTAGGCAAAATGGTATCTTATTTTTTAAAAATAAAGACATTATGAGATTGGTAACATATAACCTAATTATATTAATAAACATATTCTGATCCCCCCCCCCCTCCCCAAAAGGCTTCTTTTTTAGGGACTAGGTGCCCATACTGTCCGGGGGGTCATTTTTGTGAGGGCTTTGGATCCGTTGTTGGCACCATATACAAGCACATGCTATGTGTTCATTGTAGTTCATTGTTCACATGTACAAGATAAACAATTTAAGAGGCTACAGGTGAGTAGTACAAGCTTGGAATTTTGGATGCATTAGTCAAGATTTGGCAAACTTATTGTGGTCCTACAAAGCCAAGATTAGGGAATAAATTGACAAGAGCAAGCATTAATGAAATTTTTTTTTTTCTATTGATGATGATTGGTTGGCTAGACTTGGTAGTCTTCAATCAAGCCCTTGTAGATAGTTGGGTAGATGAAGAAAATAAGGACACAAAAACAAGAATTTCACAAGTTGGGACCATCAAGAGTCAAGTGGTAAGGCTACCAAAACTAGAAACTATGGAGAGTTATGATAATATAAGTGAACCAAGCTATAGAAACTCCAACATGTTTGGTGTTGAAAGATTGTTTGAAATTGCAATTGACGAACTTGTTAAAAAATTTATACAATTTCCCTTTTTCTATTATTTTAAGTTCGATTATACTAAAGTTCTAACTAAAATGTGAGCATAAAATGAAATAACTATTAATATTTGACTTATTAATCAAGTGTTTTAACATAAGGGTCTTTGGAAATTTTACTCGTAGGAATTTTGATTTTCATAGCATTGCCCTTTTAGAAAAACTCTCCATTTTATCCTTGAACTATGATGCTTTTTCATACCTTATTGTTATGCTCTTTTAAATCTTTAAATACTTAATATTGTTGTGCGTCTTCCACCTTCATAATTACAGCATTTTCTTTGGAGAGTTTCTGCTGAAATTCTACCCACTAGTCTGAACTTATCAAAACGATTCCAGATTTCATCAGAATACAGAATTTGTAGTGCCCATGTTGAATCTGACCGCCATGCATTATTTGAATGCAATTTTGCTGCACAAGTTTGGAATTATTTCAGTTTTGGAAGTTCCCTGTTATTTCACTTCTTTTGCTGAAACATATTAAACTCATTATATGTATATGGGATTGGTCTTTTCTCCACTGTCTTATGGTGAGTTTGGAATGCAACGAACAAGTTTCTTTTTGAAAATATTCTACTAATTGTTGCTCAGATTGTGAGTGCAAGTATAGCTTTACCAGCCGAATATATATATATATATATATATTGATTGCATCAGATTTGTATATATATATATATATATATATATACAAATCTGATGCAATCAAGTAATGCAAGTCCTTTTCTACCTTCTTAATGGACTGTTCCAGATGCTGGGGTCATCAAGATTAATTTTGTATGATTCTCTTCACCCTCATTGTGCTTTTGTGGGTGTTATTGCAAGGAATCATATTGAGGAAGTTCAATTTGCATTTGCATCAAGAATCCCTCACTGTAGTAATGTTGAATATGTTGAAGCTTCTACCCTTCTTCATGCAGTGATATTAGCTGCTATGCATGGTCTACAAAGAGTGATTTTTTAAGGTGATTATTTGGTTATTGTGAATCGGACGATGTCTTCTGATCGGGATCTTTTTTCAGTTGGCCACTTCTTAGATATGGTTATAAATTTTCTTTGTCTTTTTCAATTTTATTATATTCGCAGGGAAGGTAATAAGGTTGCCCATTATTCAGCTTGTATTAGTCTTTTTTTCTGATATACCTATGGAATGGTATTCTAATTTACCACCGTATGTATCTTCATTTGTTATACCTTATCTATCCTATTAATGAAATTCCACCCATGTTTTGCTAATAATAATAATAATAATAATAGTATTAATAATATGAGTAATTGGTATATAATTTAATTGACAAGAGCAAGCATTAATGAATTTTTTTTATATTGATTACGATTGATTGGCTAGACTTAGTAGTCTTCAATCAAGCCCTTGTAGATGGTTGGGTAGATGTAGAAAATAAGGACCCAAAAACAAGAATTTCACAATTTGGGACTATCAAGAGTCAACTTGTAAGGCTACCAAAACTAGAAACTAATGAGAGTTTTGATAATATAAGTGAAGCAGGCTATTAAAAAATCCAGCATGTTTGGTGTTAAAAGATTGTTTGGAATTATATTTGTTAAAAAAATTCTACAATTTTTCGTTTTATATTATATTGGGTTCGATTCTACTCAAGTTCTAACAAAAATGTAATTATAAAATTAAATAAATATTAATTATATTTGACTTATTAATCAAGTGTTTAAACATGGAGTCTTTGGAAATTTTACTCATCAAGAATTTTGATTTTCAATTTCATAGCATTACCCTTTTAGAAAAACTCCCAATTTTATCCTTCAATTATTATGCTTTTGCATACCTTATTGTTATGCTCTTTTAAATATTTCTTAATATGTTACCCTTTGCATGTTAATAATAAAGGGGTAAAATTGATAATATTTTTCACATTGGAAGGTACTTTCCTTCGATAATAATGCTTGTGAAAAAATCAAGTACAATTGCTAAATAAATTATCTTTTGAGATGATGGGCGTGTCTTCCACCTTCTTAATAACTTCCATTTTTACATTTTTCATGCACTAACAATTCCCACCTTAATGTCACATATTCTTATATGTAATTTGTATTATTGCATACAAATATTCATATCCCCTTGCATGAAATTTACAATTATTTACAAAAATGAGCTTTTGGTACTATTTTTATGTAACATCCCTAATTTCCCAAAAATACCCAAAATAGAAAATATAATAAAATAGACAAGTCAAAGAGTAACCCTAATTTTAAAACAGTCAAAATTCCCAAATAATGAGTCAAAATCCCAAAAGTAACAGATTATAAATTTGAATCCAAAAACAATCATTGCCAACATAAAATTATTTATACCAAATGAAACTAAAACCATAAACATAAATATTCTCAGTTCTAAAACATGAACATAATTTAAATCAAATTCGAAATTTATTTAAATAGTTGGTCATTCTCCATTCTCGCATCGCAATCCATTAGCCTGTAAAAGATTTTAGGAAAATGAAAACATGGGTCAAGTAAAAAGTACTTAGTGGGAGCAATGTGTGACATATTATAATGATATACATATTAAAAATATCATGTAAACATCAATGGTCATTGCATGTCATCGAGTCAAAGACTCCTGTTGAATCTGGCTAAGGTCCCTGTTTTATCGGACATAAGTCCCTGTTTTATCGGACCTAAGCCCCTGTTGTTTGATGACATATGCAATAGACATTTATATGTTCAATTATAAAATCATTGCACACATATATCATAAAAGAATTTAAAAGTGCACAATTAATCATAAAATAAAATATCACATATAACATGTAAATATAAATGATTAAATAATTAAAATAAGGTTAGAACTCCCACCTCAAAAGCAGATATAAACGTGTGCTAAGTTGCGTGGAAAATCTAGCTCCCTAAATCCTTATTTCCTACATTGAATGTATTCAATGAATTAGACATCGAAAGGCAAAACTAAATATTCTATATAAAAGAAAAAGAATGACTTTTTGAAAGGTTAAAGGAAATATTTGGCATTTTGAAAAGGTTTGAGAACACTTTTGGAATATGAAAAAGGTAATTTTCGAGTTTGGAAAAGTTTTGGGCTAAACTGTAATTTTAGAAAAGTTCAGGGGTCAAGTCGTAATTTTCGAAAGTTCGGGGACTAAAAACGAATTTTTTGAAAAATATGGGTTGAAACAGAATTTCAATAAGGTTTGTGGTATAAAAAGGGAATTTCTAAAAGAATTGGGTAAAAATATAATTTTTAAAAAGTTTGGGGTCAAATTGGAAATTCTAGAAAGATTTGGGGACTAATTTGAAAATTCTAAACATTTGTGGGTAAATATGTAAATTTCGTATCTGAATTGGGGTAATCTTAGGGTTTGTAAACTCTAGGGACCACTTTGCAAAAACTGAATAAGTTTTTGAAAGAATTACGAAAATACCCTTCTATCCCCAAAAACCCTAATTTTTTTTTTCTCTTCTTCTTCCTCTCTTCCTAACCCTAGCCGCCACCCCCCCTTCCCCTCTGCCAGCCGCCGCTGCTGCTGTTTCCCCTCCTCCTTTCTTCTTCTCCCTTCTTCTTCTCTTCTCCTTCTTTCTTCTTCTCTCTTCTTCTTCTCTCCCCTCTCTCTGAAACCCCTCTACCCGCCCCCTTTCTGTTTCTCCCTCCCCTTCTCTTGGCTCCCCCCTTTTCCCTCTCCCTCCCTCTCTCGATTTTCCCTCTGCCCGCCACCCCCCCTTCTCGTTTTTTTTTTTCCTCCTCCTCTACCGCCCCCTACCACTTCCCAAAATAAAATAAAAAAAACACTGAAATATGGGAGACTATAGTGGGAAAATAAGAAAATAAAATTTTTGGCTTATCGCCGCCGCCGCCGGCCAGCCAAGTGGCGGCGCCGGTGGTGGCTGCCAATCGGAAAATTAGAGAGAGCTTACCTCGGGATTTGTGATTATGAGCAGAAAAAAATGATTATTAAGTTAATCCCTATCTATTTATAGGTGTAAGATAATAAATATTTAATGGGCCGGGTTAATTAATTAATTAAGCCCATTAGATAAATTTTTGGGTATTACATTTTATCTAGAATGAATTTCATTTTTAATTTAATTTAATTGGTGAGAATATTTTACCATTTAAAAATTATCACATTGTCATTATTATTAATATAAGTAGTAATGGAATCATATGAGTAAAGTGGATATAATAAATATTTTTATTTTTTATAAAATAAATATTCAAATTTTAAATATTATAAAACAATAATCATAGAACTTCAATTTTATTTTATTTTTTAGGGACTAGACCTTCAATTTGGAACAAATTTGATGTACCATTTGTCCAAAAGTCGCTTGGGCTTTTATTTTAGTCATTTATAATTTTTTGTTTTGAAAACCGTTTCAGATTGCCGAATCACGCCCAACTAGAATACTTCCATCCATTAGGTGGTGTTTTAAGAAGTGGGCTCTCTCAATAAATCCACAGTTGAAAGCCCATAAATTAGCCCAACTGGAACAGGTTCTAATCAGTTCATACCCATAGCCCATCTGTCTTCTTTTCTTTTTTTCGTAATTAATTTAATTATTAGATGAAGTTATATGAAAATTCATTTTTTGTGTTTGATATTTTTATAAATTAATAATTAAAATAATGAAGTGTTGAATTTTTTCCTGTTTACTTCATCAAATTTTTTATAGTTAAGGTTAGTATTAAAAAAAAAAGATTTTTTGTAGGTTTGTTTAATTAGCTATTCAACAATCAAGCAGTTGAGAATTAGTTCAGGAGGTTCAGATAAAACATATATGAATGGTTCTTGTTTTTAATTTTTCAATCTTAAGCAATAAATAATTATCGAACATTTAAAAAAATTAATTTTAAGTTCAAAATTTTAAACTTTAGATTTATTAAATTTGTTATTAATAAGACTACAAATTAACATTTTAAAGATTAATATTGAAAGTTCAAATTTATCAAACAAACTAATAAGGATAAGATTACAATTTAGTTTTACAACAAAAATACTATCTGAATATTTATTTGAATTAAAGTAGAATATTTAGAATTCAAACTTGATAATATCAGGCCAATCCATTATGCTAAGAAAGGACAAAATTACAATAATAGTACTCCTATGATCACATTACTTTTTAAAATTTCTTATTCTAAATCTTTAATGTTCTTTTTTCTTCTTGGGGTATAATATACTTAAGACCTACACTTGACACCCCATACCTTTTTCTTTAAACATTAAACAAAAAAATAAAAAACTTGGAAAAGGAACTTTATTAATTCCTACCCCTTAGAAAGGGTTGCATGCATGGGGTTGGTATCCCACTTTAATTGACCTAAAGCATCATATCTTTACTCATCATGCAAAAGAAGCTTTTGAGTTGAAGTGGAAACTGAATATCTTTTCCATGAAGAAAAGTTGGATCTTGGTAGTTTTTAGGAATTCAATCATTAACTTAAACTTTCCAGTCTATCCACCAACATATACTTAATATCATTTAGAAAGTCAAAGGCCATGATTCAGTGAGTGTAACTATTAGTCATGATGGCTACACAACTATTGTAAGTTTTCCCTTTTCCAATTTATGTGAGCTTTGTTCTCTAAATCTCCCTTTCATGCATCCATTTATTTACTTGCCTTTTCTTGTCAATGAGGGAAGGGAATTTTTTTCCTTTTTGAATGAGTAGGGATATAAATGAATCGAGAGACTTGAGTTAACCTAATTAGAATTAGCTCGTTAAGTATTTAAATCGAAGTTGACTTCTCGATAATCTTACAAGCTGCATATAATTAAACTTTTCTTTCAAATTTTAAATAAAAAAAATAGTTTGAGTTCGAGTTGATCTCGAATTTCATTTTTCAAGCTCAAACTTTTATAATGTATTCTTGCTCAAGATCGAATTTAAGTTCGAAGTTTATAATTATTGGAACGACACAATTACACACCTATAAACAAGATATTACGGATTCTTTTTCTCATTTGGTATTTGTAAAAAAACTATTCAATAACCTCGCATAAAATTATATTTTTGCATATTTATGCAATTTATACTAATTTCTTTGACCTCATGATGTGAACATACAAGTAATCTTTATTTAAAGAATATATTAGAATACTGAGAAGAAGGGGTGGCAGCATTTGTTAGTAGCAACAACATTTTTTCCATTTTTTCTTCAACAATAAGTCATGATTGACAGTGATACATTGTAAAAGCACAGCAAAAATTAGATGAAATCAAGAGTTAAAACTGCAATAAAGAGGTTCCTTAGTTTTCACTTTCAGGCAATTGAGTTGTAAGAAACTGAAAGTAACCATTAACTTATTAAAGGCAATTAGCTTCCATACATGATCAAACATTGGAGAGAAAAAAACTATATTTTGTTGATTTTAGTGGTAAAATAGATTATTTAAGATTTAGATCTCGAATATAATATCTTCTCTCTTTCATGTTCTAAAAAATTTATAAAAATAAAAAACTTTGTAAATAAGGAAAATAACTACATAAAAATTAAAATAGAGGGTTATTATCGAATTTGGTACATTTAATCTCATCTTTCAAAAAGTATATATATAATCTATATATGCACATTTTGAATTGTATTTGATCAGAAATATATCAGGTTCTTGTTGTAATATGGTTAAAATTTGGCAACTTAAATCTCATTAATCACAAAAATATGATTAGAAGATACTCCTGATTTTATTGTTTATTTGTGAAGTATTTTTATACAATTTTCATAGCATTTGGAAAAGTATATAAAAATTCTGCATTCCAGCTTTTGATTTCATTTCTAATTCCTATTTTACAATTTTTTAGAAAAAGATCGGATCTAAATTAATTTTTTTATTAAAATTGAATTGGAGTTTAACCAGACTGAGTTGAAATTTTTCAAAAAACTAATGTGAAATAACTAACAAAGTTCTATTTAAGTATATAAATTAATTAATTTTTATATATATATATATATATTCACATTCATTTTATATTTTAAATATAAAAATTTAATTTTGGTTTGGAAAATAAAAATAAAAAAGCCGAAACCAAAAGTTAAAAAGTAACAAATAACAAACAAAAAAACCTAAATTGTAAGATAAAATTGAAACAATGTCAACAAAATCGATCCAATGAATCAAATTTTTCTCTGATTTTTTTTAACTAAATAAAAAAACATCTATGCACTTCTAGTAAATCTGTTATACTATACTATTTTAATTTTTGAAAATATAAATTATTTTAGACTTTAATAATATTTAATTTATATATGAAATTCAATAAATATTTATTATTCATTCAATTCCAAATTGAATATTGACTTTCTAAAAATAAGTAAAGTTTTCATTTAAAATTTTACTAAAAAAATCTTTAATTTAAATAATTACATCCCACTAAGATTATCATATAGTAGTATTAATTAATATTACATTAATAATAAAAATATTGTAATTACTTTCTTCAAAGTTAAATATCAATCTTAATTCCATTATTAAATCAACCGGTGGCCATCAAATCCTATGCACACAGGATGCTAATTCCACACTTAATCCAAAAGTGAAACCTTAATTTCGACTCCTTAAGCAACGGAGAGAGTCAACCCTTTTCTTGCATCAAACGGATGAGGATAACTAAAATTTCTCAACTTTAGATCGCAACCGTATAAGCCATGAATTCTTTATGTACCGTGATCACAGGTTAAATTATCCCAATACGTCGTCGCACCAAAAAGCCCGCGAAATTTCCACAAACAGTTTAATTAATTAATTGATTGATAGTATCCGAAACTCTTGGCTCTTACTACTATCTTTTTGATTGAGTGGGTCCTACATAAATCACTGCCGTACATTGCAACCTTGTGGGCCCATCGTATCTCCCTCACCGACGAGCTCAGTTCCACCTGGTCCTTTTTTTTTGTTTTTTTCCTTTTTTTCCTTTTCAACTAAAACCCAATTCCAATATTTGCCCATGCATTTGTAAAAGAATAACGAATTTAGGTTTCCATGCAATTTTATTTTCTTTCTTTTTTTTGCGATTTTTTTAAGTGTAATTGTTTTTTTTAAAGGATTTTTTTTTCATAAGGAAAACATATTTTGTTGATAAAGTGAGATTATGAATTCTTCTAATAAATTTATAGTAATGAGTAACATTTATATATAATTAGATATATGGTAAATTATCAAGATAGAAATATCATTGTCAATATTTTTTATATAAATAAATTATTTATTGTTTAAGATAGACAATTATTTAATTAGTAGAATCATTTTTTAACACGTAATTTATAATCATTGTTTGATATGCCTTAACACAATTTTAGTTGATAAAAATGTGATGTTGCATTTGGTCAACATATAAACCTTCATGTATTAAAAAGCAAATTGATTTCCTTAATGATATTTTGTCTTATCATGAATATTAAGAATTTTACCTTTTTATACTCCAATATTTCTTCTTGAACTATGAGTTGTATATTTAAGCCTCTGTATATTATATCAACAACAAAAGTTAAGTCATGATTATGTATCTTTATAATTCAAAGCTTATCTTTTATACATGTTGCCATTTGGCCCATATTGTCATGGTCCATTAGAAATGTATAGGACTTTATCTCATATAAAAAATAAGTAATTTCGGTACGAAACATTTATCTATTTTGAACTAACATAAAAATAATAAAAATATCATCATTAGAGAGGGAAAGCGTATAATTTTTTATTGAAAACTTGTCTTATTTTATTGCAATCATTCAATTGAAATGTTCACATTCTTCTATATTCAAAGTTCTTATATATTTAGATGTGATAATTAGGCCCGACCAGCCTAATGACTAGACAATTTGATTGGTCGAGCCTTACATGTAAATACCCAACCCAATAGTTTATTTTATTAGGATGGGCTTATTTTATTTATTAGGCCCACAATTATTTTATTAGGGTTTGTTTTATATTATAGGGATTAGGGTATAAATATATGGTTATGAGACTAACCCTACTTCACTATTCTATTTTACGTTATTTTATCTAGAGATAACTTCTAGAGAAACAGAGGAGACGGCTAGGCAAAATAATCCTTCTGAGAACCACTCAACCCTAGGTAAGGTCAATCTCAAATAGTTTTATGACTTTAATGAATTAATATAGTTATATTGTGATTTTAATTTAAGGATTTTATGAGTAGGTGGGAGCGATTCTTTTGGAGACTATCTAAATTAGGAAGAATCATCTGTTTGAGGTAAGTAGTCTATGATACTTCTTGATTTAATAAAAATATTCTTTCAAAGATTGAATATTTATCTATATGTTATTTTCGTATATGAAAATTTGGGATGAGTTTGAGTATTTTCTGACTTAGAAATCTATATTCATATATATGATTTGATCTGTTTATTTGAGAAATTGTTTGTGTGTTAAATTAAACTCATATGGATAATTTGAAGTTGGAGGAACATGTTCCGAATATTGATATGAATTCCGTTTATACGGAAAAATTTGATTGTTATTTGGCCGTCCTAGCGGGAGTACAGCTAGGTCTGACGTCAGAGTTTGGGACCAATGGAAAATATTCATCCTATGAGTTTAATGTTAAGTTATTTATTATGTCTGATATATATATATATATATATATATATTAGTTAATAAGACGAGATATTATTATTATTATTATTTTCAACATGTTTTGGTTAGCGCAAGTTTCGATTTTTCCGTAAGTAATAACTTAATATTTTTCGCACTATGAAAACGTATGATAACCACATTTTTTAAGACACAAAATCGAGATAATATTTTCCAATATTTGTTTACATAGTCATGCCCTCTAGTTCCTTTTCCTTTCTGGTCATGACTCCTTTTAATTTTTCCTTTTCCTATTCCTTTCCTGTTTTGATTTTATTTTATGATTATTTTTTTTCAAATATTATAATATATTGATTTTATACACTTACTTAGCTTATGTTTGTTAATAAACACTGTTAAAGAGTTTGTTTAAGAATTAAAGCTTTGAATTTTTTTATTATTATTATTATTTTTATTTTTATCTTTATAATAACTTATTTTGAAGAGGTATCATAACTATTTACTGAGCTTGTATATGCTCATTACTTTATTATCTTATGTTTTCAGATGATGAGACTATCTTTGAGGAATGTGAAGAGGACACTTGGTAGATTAATGTTTTGGCTATTTCCTAATAGATTATTGACATTTGAGCTTTTGTTATTAGAAGATTTGATAGTTTATTAATTTATTACACTTTATTAGACTTGATTTTGGGCTTTATTTTGGGATTTTAGTTACTTTCTTGGACGATTTTGATTGATGTAAGGATATTTTTATTTCTTTGAATAAATAATTTTATTTCATAGGTTATGGTATAATTTGAAAGTCTTTGTAGCCTTATGATTATGGAGGATACTTCATGATCACGGCGTGTTGCATCCCGATTTCGGGGCGTGACATTTAGTGGTATCAGAGCCTAGGTTTGAAATTTTAGTATTGAATTAAGTGGGTCCTTAGGGCTTGATTTGTAATTCTTTATGGTTATCTTATAAACCTATAGTATCTCATGCTTGGAAACTTCTGTATTTTGTGATATTAGATGGCTAGCTTCAATCGAGGAAATGAGTTTGGAAGTTCATGGCCTGCAGGAGATTTTGTTCTTAAGGGAGAATACATGGAGTTGCTTAGGGAATGGGTTGAGTCAGAAGAAAAGAATGATACGTTGACTGCTATAGTTCATCGTCAAAAGGAGCGCATTGAACAACTTGAGAAAGACACCCGTTATTATGACCTATATTGGAACCAAGATAAGAGGGAAAAAGAGGAATTGAAAGTTACTGTTGATGAGCTGGAAGTTATTGTTACATTTAGGAATGCTGAGATCAGGAGACTTAAGAAGGAAATAGCTCGTAAAGAGTCGGAGATGAAGAAATTAAAAGCCAATGATTCTAAGATATGAAGATTAGAAAATTGGGAAATTTATCATTGTCTTTTAAATAATAACTCCATTAGTGATGTTATATTCGAATGAGTTCTTTGAAATTATTTGATGAATGTTTTGATTGATTGATATATTTAAACCACGTTTCATGAATATTGAAAAAAAAAAAATCAGTTTCATGTTTATTCTTTGATTTTCTGCAATAATTTTTGTATATGAAAAGTTCTATTTTATTTTTATTTTTTTTGTTCATAAAAAAAAATTCTGCACAGTTTGCTTTATTTTCTGCACAATATATCTATTTTTCTGCACAGTATTTCTATGGAGAAAAGTTCTATTTTTGTTCAGAAAAAAAAAAAAAAAAATTTCTGCACAGCTTTTCTTTATTCTTTTTTTTGTACAGTTTGTCTATTTTTCTGCACAGTTTTTTTTATTTATTGAGAAGAGTTATATTGTTTTCCAGGAAAAAAAAAAAAAAATTCTGCACAACTTTATTTATTTATTTATTTGCACTACTTTACAGCAAATTTCTGCAACTATTATATTCAATTTTGTCTAAGTTATTGCACAGTTTTCTGCAATATTTTCCAATAGTTTCCAATCAATTTTCAGCAATAATTTCATCAAATTCTACACTATTTTCCTACAATGTTCAACAACTTTAGTAATTTCTGCATTATTATTATTATTATTTTTTTTTAAATTTTTTTTACACATCTTTTGTACAAATTTTAATACAATATTTCAATAATTTCTGAAAAGTAAATATTATTTATTTCCCAAAGTTTTATTTATTCTCTTTTAGGAAAAATGATAAAAGGAGATGGTTTCTTTTATTTATTCACATAATATTTTCTTAAGATACTTATAAGAACTTTGTACTAAACGTAATAGACATATTTAAGTTTTACATGTCTATTTGAATTGGATAAGGTTTCAAGAATCTTATATGTATGTAATAATTTGTTCCTTAGTGGTATTAGAGCTTAGGTTGATAAATCTTTAGTGATGCTTAAGTTACAATTTGGAATAAGTGTCAATTTATGACTAGTAAGATTTGGGCTTTGCCTTGTTTATCTTTTGGAATATATATATTTTTTAAAATAATAATAATAAAAAATTAAAACGTGTTGTTATTTTTATTTTTTTTATTATTTTTTTTGTTAGTAGAAGATGGCTAGTGGAGGTGATAATGGCAATCGAAGACACCAGAGAGCTCTCAACAGAAATGAGGATATGGGCAGCGAAGATTCTAATGCACCTTTAGCTAACTGGGGACGTAGAGCTGCACGAACTAATGGGGAAAGAGAGACATTAGTTAACTCTCCATCTGCAACTACTATTCCTGAAACTCGAGTAGCTCCGGACTTGACAGGAGTACTAACCCTACTTGCTCAAACTCTGCATGGGCAACAACAAATTCAGGAAGAACATCAAAGGGATCGTAGGGGAAGGAATGGAACAAGGGAGCTTTACGAGAGACTTAAGAGGGCTAACATGAGAACTTTTGATGGAAGCCATGACCCTGAATTGGCAGAAAAATGGTTGGGCGAGTTGGATGACAACTTTGAAATTTTGGAAGTTCCTATTGATCTGAAAACCAAGTTAACAATACCATTTCTTATTGGTGATGCAAAGAAATGGTGGGAAGGAGCGGCGCCAGCAGTTACAATTGGAGGATGTTTGCCTTCATGGGAGGTATTCAAGAGAACTTTTCTACACCACTATTTTCCAGAATCTCTTAGGACAGAGAAGATGAAACAGTTCTTCAATCTTAAACAAACAGAAGGAATGAGTGTTGTGGAATATGCGAGTAAATTTAACGCATTGGGTAAGTATGTATCAGCGGTGATGGATGATCCTAGTACTAAATTACTCCGTTTTGAGGAAGGACTGTCAAGCAGGATTCGTGGGAGGTTGTCCGCAGTAGAACCAACCAACTATGAAGAAGCTTACAGGAAAAGTGTTCGGATTGAGTCTGAAATTAAGAGATTTGATGAGGAAAGGGGAATTAAAAGAACAAGGCATGCAAGTCCACAAGGACAAAATTATGGATCAACTTTGAAAAGACGTCCAATACCTAAGAAAAATGGGCAGCCTGTACCAAAGACATTCACAGTTCAAAAACCACTAGCAAAACAATGTGAGCATTGTAATAAGGTGCATCCTGGTGATTGCCATTGGAAAACTGGAGCGTGTTTTGGTTGTGGGAAGTTTGGACACAAGATTAACAATTGTCCTAATCCTCAACAGAATAGAAAGTCAACGCCAATTCAACAGCAGCCACAGGGGCAGAAACCAAAGACTAATGCAAGAGTTTTTGCTTTGACGCGGCAAGAAGCAGATGCAACAGAGGACGTCGTAGCAGGTTTAATCCTTGTTAATTCTACTCCTGCTATGGTTTTATTTGATTGTAGTGCAACTCATTCTTTTGTGTCTTGCCATTTTGCTACAATCTTGAATTTTGAAACTGAGAAATTGAAAGTTCCTTTTAGAGTAGCTACACCTGGGGGAGAAGTTTTAGTTTCTAGATCTGTTCTCAGGGATTGTGAAATTAGCATTGGGAAGGAAAAACTTGTTGCTGATCTAATTAAGATTAATATGGTAGACTTTGACATAATTTTGGGAATGGACTGGTTAGCAAAGAATCATGCTACTGTGGAATGCAGGAATAAAAAGGTGAAATTTGGTATTCCTGGTAGAAAAGAATTCTATTTCCATAATGAAATAAGAGATAAGAAGAGAACATCAATTCCAATAATATCTTCGCTTAAGGCATGGAAATATCTTCGACGAGGTTGCGAGGGATACATGGCCTTTATGGAAGGAAAGAACAGTGAAGAATTACGAATTGAAGATGTACCCGTAGCTAAAGAGTTCGCCGATGTATTTCCAGAAAAATTACCCGGATTACCCCCAGAAAGAGAAGTGCAATTTGAGATAAACTTAGTGCCTGGAGCTGAACCTATATCTAAAACCCCTTATCGTATGGCTCCAGCAGAATTGAAGGAGTTAAAGGAGCAATTGCAGGAGCTAATTGATATGAAATTTATTCGTCCCAGTGTATCACCATGGGGAGCCCCAGTGTTATTTGTCAAAAAGAAAGATGGAAGTCTAAGATTATGTATCGATTATCGTGAGTTGAATAAAATTACTATAAAGAACAAGTACCCTCTACCCCGAATTGATGACCTATTTGACCAGTTAAAGAATGCACGAGTTTTCTCTAAGATTGATCTTCGGTCGGGGTACCATCAACTGAGGATTAAGGAGCAGGACATTCCGAAAAGTGCTTTCAGGACTAGGTATGGACATTATGAGTTTGTGGTGATGCCTTTTGGGCTTACTAATGCTCCAGCAGTTTTTATGGATTTGATGAATAGAGTATTTAAACCACAATTAGATAAGTTTGTAGTTGTTTTCATTGATGATATTTTGGTATTTTCACATTCAAAAGAGGAGCACGAAAGACATTTAAGGACAGTTTTGCAAATACTAAGAGAAAATAAACTCTATGCAAAGTTCTCGAAATGTGAGTTTTGGTTGTCAAGTGTAGCTTTCCTAGGACATGTAATATCAGGAGACGGTGTATCTGTCGATCCGTCTAAGATTGAAGCAGTTATGGATTGGCCAAGACCGAAGAATGTAACAGAAATAAGGAGTTTTCTAGGATTGGCTGGGTATTATAGGAAGTTCGTGAAGGACTTTGCACAACTCGCTCAACCCCTTACTCGGCTTACTCAAAAGAAGGTAAAATTTGAATGGACTGAAGTATGTGAGAAAAGTTTTCTGCAATTGAAACAGAGGTTGGTATCGGCACCTGTGTTATCTCTACCTAAGGAAAATGAAGGGTTTACAATATATAGTGATGCTTCAAAAAATGGATTAGGGTGCGTATTGATGCAAGATGCCAAGGTAATTGCATATGCTTCAAGACAGTTGAAACCCTACGAGCAAAACTATCCTACACATGATCTAGAGCTGGCTGCAGTTGTTTTTGCACTTAAGATTTGGAGATTAGTTACCACCCGGGAAAAGCTAATAAAGTAGCTGATGCGCTAAGTAGAAAATCTCATGGAAGTTTAGCAGCTTTGGGCATTGTAAAGAAGGAGATAGCCTTGGAATGTGAGAAACTGGAAATTGAGGTGGTTGAGTCTATATCTAGTTGTTTGGCAAACCTGACTATACAACCTACATTAGTTGAACAGATCAAGGTTGCTTAGAAAAATGATGAAACTTTAAGGAAAATAAAAGATCGAGTTAGTCCTATGGGTGATTTTGAACTTTTGGAAGATGGAAGCCTTTGGTTTAGAGGTCGATTGTGTGATTCCAAATGAGGTTCAACTAAAAGATAAGGTAATGGGAGAAGCTCATAAGTCAAAGTTTTCCATCCACCCCGGAGGAACGAAGATGTATAGGGATTTAAAGAGAAACTTTTGGTGGAGCGGCATGAAGAGGGATATTGCAGAATATGTGTCAAAGTGTTTAGTTTGCCAACAAGTGAAGGCGGAACATCAACGTCCTGGAGGACTGATGAAGCCATTGGAGATCCCTATTTGGAAATGGGAACATGTGACGATGGACTTCGTTACAAGTTTACCGAAGTCAAGGTCCGGTAGAGATGCAATTTGGGTGATAATAGATAGATTGACTAAGTCTGCACATTTTCTACCCATCAAAGTTACTATGAAGATGGATGAGATGGTACAATTATATCTGGATAATATTGTGAGACTGCATGGGGTGCCAGTGAGTATCGTGTCAGATCGAGATCCAAGGTTTGTGTCACGATTTTGGAAGAGTTTAAATGATGAATTTGGAACAAAACTTTCACTTAGCACAGCTTTTCACCCTCAAACAGATGGACAATCAGAGCGTACAATTCAAACATTGGAGGATATGTTGCGAGCTTGTGTCTTGGAATTTAAAGGCAATTGGGTGGAATATTTAACTTTAGTTGAATTTTCTTATAACAATAGTTATCAATCAAGTATTGAAATGGCTCCATTTGAAGCATTGTATGGCAGAAAATGTAGATCACCTATTTGTTGGGATGAGGTTGGAGAAAAGATTGTAGTCGGTCCGGAGTTGATTCAAGTCACCACAGAGAAAATACCTATGATAAGAGAACGTTTGAAAATAGCGCAAGACAGACAAAAAAAGTTGGACTGACAATAAAAGACGACCTTTAAAGTTTGATGTCGGAGAAAAGGTATATTTACGAGTATCACCAACTAAGGGTGTTATGCGGTTTGGCATGAGTGGAAAATTAAGTCCAAGATTTGTGGGACCATTTGAAATATTGGAAAAAGTTGGAGATTTAGCTTATCGATTGGCTTTACCACCTGCTCTATCAAGAGTTCATAATGTATTTCATGTTTCGCAACTTCGTCGGTATGTTCCTGATCCACGTCATGTATTGGGTATTGAACCACTCCATGTAAAAGAAAATTTAACCTATGAAGAGATCCCTATGAAGATTATTGACCGGAAGGATCAAGTTTTAAGAAGAAGGGTGATACCTTATGTGAAAGTGCAATGGTCCAATCATTCACCAAGAGAAGCTACTTGGGAACTTGAAGAGAACATGAAGGATCGATACCCTCATTTGTTTCAGATTCAAGGTACGTTAAGTTTCGGGGACGAAACTTTTTGTAAGGGGGGTAGAATGTAAATACCCAACCCAATAGTTTATTTTATTAGGATGGGCTTATTTTATTTATTAGGCCCACAATTATTTTATTAGGGTTTGTTTTATATTATAGGGATTAGGGTATAAATATATGGTTATGAGACTAACCCTACTTCACTATTCTATTTTACGTTATTTTATCTAGAGATAACTTCTAGAGAAACAGAGGAGACGGCTAGGCAAAATAATCCTTCTGAGAACCACTCAACCCTAGGTAAGGTCAATCTCAAATAGTTTTATGACTTTAATGAATTAATATAGTTATATTGTGATTTTAATTTAAGGATTTTATGAGTAGGTGGGAGCGATTCTTTTGGAGACTATCTAAATTAGGAAGAATCATCTGTTTGAGGTAAGTAGTCTATGATACTTCTTGATTTAATAAAAATATTCTTTCAAAGATTGAATATTTATCTATCTGTTATTTTCGTATATAAAAATTTGGAATGAGTTTGAGTATTTTCTGACTTAGAAATCTATATTCATATATATGATTTGATCTGTTTATTTGAGAAATTGTTTGTGTGTTAAATTAAACTCATATGGATAATTTGAAGTTGGAGGAACATGTTCCGAATATTGATATGAATTCCGTTTATACGGAAAAATTTGATTGTTATTTGGCCGTCCTAGCGGGAGTACAGCTAGGTCTGACGTCAGAGTTTGGGACCAATGGAAAATATTCATCCTATGAGTTTAATGTTAAGTTATTTATTATGTCTGATATATATATATATATATATATATATATTAGTTAATAAGACGAGATATTATTATTATTATTATTTTCAACATGTTTTGATTAGCGCAAGTTTCGATTTTTCCGTAAGTAATAACTTAATATTTTTCGCACTATGAAAACGTATGATAACCACATTTTTTAAGACACAAAATCGAGATAATATTTTCCAATATTTGTTTACATAGTCATGCCCTCTAGTTCCTTTTCCTTTCTGGTCATGACTCCTTTTAATTTTTCCTTTTCCTATTCCTTTCCTGTTTTGATTTTATTTTATGATTATTTTTTTTCAAATATTATAATATATTGATTTTATACACTTACTTAGCTTATGTTTGTTAATAAACACTGTTAAAGAGTTTGTTTAAGAATTAAAGCTTTGAATTTTTTTATTATTATTATTATTTTTATTTTTATCTTTATAATAACTTATTTTGAAGAGGTATCATAACTATTTACTGAGCTTGTATATGCTCATTATTTTATTATCTTATGTTTTCAGATGATGAGACTATCTTTGAGGAATGTGAAGAGGACACTTGGTAGATTAATGTTTTGGCTATTTCCTAATAGATTATTGACATTTGAGCTTTTGTTATTAGAAGATTTGATAGTTTATTAATTTATTACACTTTATTAGACTTGCTTTTGGGCTTTATTTTGGGATTTTAGTTACTTTCTTGGACGATTTTGATTGATGTAAGGATATTTTTATTTCTTTGAATAAATAGTTTTATTTCATAAGTTGTGGTATAATTTGAAAGTCTTTGTAGCCTTATGATTATGGAGGATACTTCATGATCACGGCGTGTTGCATCCCGATTTCGAGGCGTGACATTACATATGTCAGCTCATTCGACCAAGCAGACCTCTTCATTTTGGGTCAAATCTCGAATTGGATTAGATCGACTCATGAACCACTTGAATCGCAAGCTTTTTATTCATAAGACAATATCGTTTTGCCTTATCAAATCAAGTTGGAATTTGAAATATCAAGCTTGACTTCTTTTTCCTTGACCCGTTGACTTGACCGACAACTTAATAACTATAATAAAATGTGTTGCATCATGATAGATTCAATATAATGTCATCTACTATGTCAAAAACATTACTCATATTAAATTTTGAAGCCACATTAGTAGAGATTTTTTGCCTATTTTATATTATTTATTTTTTTAAGAGGATTTTGCCTATTTTATTAAGACAATGAAATTAAAAGAATAGTGGTAGCTTCATCCATAATTACCCTAACATGAGTGAAAGCACTTTAGAATTCATTTATTATTTGGTACATTGAAGGTTTCATTCTATCAAGTGACATTTTTTCAACAAGTTTGTAGATGACATTAGTTTTTTTTTCTTTTGAGGGAAAAAAAAAGATCATGGTAAATCAGAAATATTAGTCATAGCAGTTGACAGTACGTCAAAAGGAAAACAAGAAAACTATTCCATAAGAACATAGGTCAAAAGACCTTGATAAGCAAACATATGAGCAACTAAATTACCTTATTTGAGAACATAGGAAAATGAAATAGAAGAAAAAACACAACAAAACTTCTTAACAGGATCAAGAATATGGCCAATTAGAGATCTATGAATATCCTTTGAAGATATTCTGGAAAGGATGTTTAAGGTAGATGACATTAGCTAGATAGGTTAAATGAACGAATTTCAGACATAGTAGTAAGGTTTTCAACACTTTGAGGTAAGGACTAAGGGAAGATGTATTATTAGAAAAGTTTTAACAGTAAATTTCACTAAATCCCTTCCATTTTTTATCTAAAAACACTAAGTCCCATTCATTTTTTAATTGTAGTAATATGTCTCCTTAATCTATTCACTTTTATCATTAAGCCCCTTAAACTTCTCGTGAAAAATAAACTCTCCTTAATCTTTCAATTGTCTCAATATGCCCCATTCATCTTTTCAATTATTTTAATTAAATATAATTTTTATTACAATTTATTTTCTTTTTTTTGTCAATTAACATTTTATTAATTATCATAAATTAAAATAAATCATTACTAAAAATAAAAAATTCTATGAACTTTTTTATTTGCTTGAACATGTGAAGAAAAAAATCTTGATTAAATGCATTAGAAAATTAAAAACAGTAGAAAAAAAGAATTGTTTTATAAAGTAAACAATTTTTTTCTTTTCTCAACTGTTTTAAATTTTCTAATGTATTAAATCCAAAAATAAATATCTTCACATGTTTAAACACATAAAAAAGTTCCTTATTTTTTTTCCTTTTTAGTAAGATTTTATCTTAATTTATGAGAGTTAATAAAAAAAAGATTAATTGATAAAAAAATGATAAATTGTAATAAAAATGATATTTAACTAAAATAATTGAAAAGATAAATGAGGCATATATAGACAATTGAAAGATTGAGGAGAGTTTATTTTTTCATGAAAATGTTTAGGGATTTAATGAAATTAAGCTTACTAATTATACTATTTTGATAAAATTGAATAGATTAGGGACATATTACTTCGAATTTAATGTTTTTAAATAAAAGATTAAGGGAGTTAAGTGAAATTTACCCAAGTTTTAATTCATCATTGAGAATTCCAAGCACAAATTTCGTAATATATCTTATCATAGGATATGCCACATCTTTGCTAGGTGGCATTTTATTGGATGCACGAGAGTCTTCATTAAATTTGAATTTCTTTTGGATATATTTTCAACAAAAACATGAAGCTGATCTAGAAATATAGGAAATGAACTATGCTAAAACACACTCTTCCATCTAGAATTGAATGTCTACTTTTTTTAAATAAATATATTTTTTATCTAAAATTTCATTAATGATCTCATTAATTTAAAGAATTTATATTTTACTATCTCATTATCCTCATTATTCAACGCCTTAATTTAAGAAAATTAAATTTCATTAATTCACAAGTCTCACAGTCCAATATACTAATGTAAAATATAATTTGATAAGTAAATTAAAATAAATAAATTTCCTTAATTTTTAAACAAAATAAAAAATAAACATTAAATTCCAAACGAAATGAGTATTTTATATGAAACTTTACTTTTTTTTGACCTATTTTCATTCTAAAATATTGATAATTTCAGTCTCAATATCTTATATCTAAATATTAATCATTTTAAAATTATTAATATATAATTATAATATATTGTTCAATACGTTCTTTTTAGTGTTATATTTATCTTCAAAGGGAACAAAATTATAATTATCTAATGAGAAATAAAATAAAATTTAATGATATATGTGCGGAAGAATAAAATGATGATGAATCTTAGTAATTCTTTTGAATCATGAGATTGTAAAATGTAACTAACAAAAAGGGTAGTTTGGAAAATTAACAAAGTCCTCTTTGTCCCTGACGTGGTGTCCTCGTTTGTTTTCCTCTCCTCTCTTCTTCTCTGTGCATTTGACGTGAACACACAGAATCACAGAACCTCACACACACAACCACGCAGAGAAAGAGTCAAAAGGCACGAAAAGGAAACTGATATACAGAAAAATACTTTCCATTCCTATTTCCATTGGAGGAAGAAAAGGTTGCAGAGGAAAAATCTTTAGCTCTGCATTTTCTTGATCCTTTTTCTTTTGCCCCGATTAAGATTGAAAAAAGGTACCTCATTACATCCTCTGCGACCCTTCTTGATTCTGTGATTCAAAAACCCTTAATCCGTTATTCGTCTCACGTTCCATGCAAAAATCTCCTTCATTGTTTTGCCTCATTGACAATGCATGTATTCATTTCATGTATTTCTTGTTGTTGAAGTTGTTAATGGTTTTGGCGGCATTGCGGGATTGAAGAAAAAACTAGGGTTTTAATTAGTTTCTGGTTTCAATTCACTCTGAGAAATGGTAATTTTTCTGACCCTTCTTTATTTTATTTATTTTTTTGGGTATTTTTACATTTTGCTATGCTTTTGATATTTTGGTGAGTTGGATGTGTTTAAGAAACTATTTGCTTCAAGTTGAGCGATTTAGTTATGGATTTTTTTGTTTACATGGGATAAAGTTCATAGCTTTTTGCTGTTGAGGGTGTGGTGGTTCCAGAGAGTGAAGAAAAGCGATGAATAATGATGGAGCTAGTCAGAGCTCTATGTGTACATTGTTGAAAAGATTGATTTTCAAGAGGTTTTGCAGAAATTGTCTCTAACATTTGATGATCATTTAGGCGTCTGCCCCACCCCAGCCATAAAAAAATAAAAAAATGGTGATATTTGTCTAGTTTTCCTCCAAGAAAAAATTATCTATAAGATAAGGGATATATATTCGTTGTACTTGACAATGCATTCAAGTTATAATAAATTTTTACTTTTGAGTTTGTGACTGTTCCCGGTAACTGGGTTAAAGTATGCCTTTCCGTGTTTATCTGTCTTAGCTTTCTCCTTTTCCTGGAGGGATTTTAATCCTTCAGTCATCTTGTTTTATGATATACAGATATTTGCATATATCTGGTGGTTCTGTTGATGAGCTTCTTTATTAATGCAAACCTTATGTGGTTGGGGCTGATTTAGGTTGTTTTTGGGACTAGAAAAAGGAAAATACTTAATGGTAACAGAGAGTTAGAAGTGGGAGATAAGGGGGCATGTTTACTGACACTAGGAATTGAGTGCTTTTCTGTCGTTCTCTTGTGAATGGTGAATCCTCTTGACTACAAAGGGAAGAAGAAATTTCTAAAGAATGTAGTTTACTTGGGGAATTCATCCGTAAGTTGAGTGCAAAAGATATGATTTGAGCTACCTTAAAAGCAAACACAGACTGTGTGCTTTTGCCAACTACTTGATAGTGCCTCATCCTCTAACCAGTAAATGAATAAAAGCAAGTTTACAGATGCTGTTTTAGGGGCACAATGAAGAATTAGTTTGAGACTTCAATTGATTATTCATTTACAAAGATTCTGATGATACGAACATGAACATGAGGTACTGCAATGTAACTACCTAGAAACTTAATGATATGAAAAAAACAGAGATGGATTTTGCAAAACAAAAACACCAGAATAAGTGAGAACCAATTTCTTGAAGAACTTCCCAAAATGCAGAAGGTTATATAGTTCCTTCAGAAGCTCCTTGCTCTTGCATTTATGTGTTGACTTATAGAGATACAAGTGTAGGACCTACTATTTTGTAGTCCCATTCTTCTTTGTTTAGGTGGAACAACCACTAAGATTGCCTGGTTAATGTATGTTCTTGGTGTAGTGGTGTTACAAGCCCCCTTCTTCTGAATGATATATAATTCTGCAAATTGAAACAATGCCTAAATCTTTCCACTGTTGATGAGGCCTGCTAAAATATATATTGCTTTTATTTAGTCCATCAATCTGTGAGAAGTGGTTCTCTGTGAGCAGAATAGAACTTTAATTGTAGACCAGTGGGACTTTTAAGAGGGACAGGTTTACTGAAGCCTGATTACTGTTTGAAGTGAACTCAAAAACTTTTCTGCATGATGCGTCTTTTAGTTTGAAATAAGCATGAATCTCTTCTGAAAATTACTTGAAGTTGTCATACTTCTCGGTTTCAATGATCATGAGGCAGAGTACATCTGCATGCATAAACATTGAAATTAAAAGGATGCCAGTACAAAAATCATGTCTCCTAAATATGCAGATGTCAGGTTTCTGTATTCTCTCTGATTTTGAAGTTTTTGATCATGCTTTGCTTCGTTTATGTAAAAATTCTGCCAATTGCTGTTTTTAAAATTTTTTTTGTGTATATGTATCTGCACATTAGATATTAGATAATTTTTGTATGTGAACAGTTTTTGGATGTTTCAAGGATTTACTTTCTACACGTTACTCAAAGCTTATGCATTGAAGATCATATCCTTCTTGCAGACTTTTTCAACAAGTATAATTGTAGGATCTCATGTTTGGGTTGAGGATCCTGTTGCAGCTTGGATAGATGGGGAAGTTTTGGAAGTCAATGGTGAAGAGGTCAAAATTAATTGTACGTCAGGAGACACTGTAAGTATTTCCTCTGCAGACTTCTTCTCTTGTTCCTTTTTGAACCTCAGCATATAGTTTTATTTCTTTTTTGGAGGCAGCATAGTTATTGTTTACATGAAAATGTAAAAGTTACACTCTTCCCTAACAACTTCAACTTTTGAATGAGATGGCAATGCAACATAATATCAGGGTGGGAGGTCTTGTTTTCAAGCTCAATCACCAACTATTTATATAAAAAGGGTGTGAAGTATGTATTATGTACTTTAGTTAAAAAAATAAAAATAAAAAGAAGTGCTTTTTTTACACATGCTGATTGGCATCCATTAGTAAATGTTCATATTGCATTCCTTTCTAACATCTCAAACTTTTAGATTCGGTGGCAATGTAACAAATATTAATTAATTTAAGTTCCTGCATCATAGGCGTCATTTTTGTTATCTATTAACCTATGATTAATTTGCTTCATGAGAAATATGCAGTCATGTTGGCAGTCCAATACTTGTATCAAATATATACACATGTATGTATGAATTTATGCATTTAAAGAGGAGTATATATCCTATATGCACATCACATGACTTAAATCTTAAGAAAACTTGTAATAACTTCTTGCATTACTAAACATTTGGTTTTTCTTCTAGATTGTACTTGCTTTGTCCCTAAATATAAGATACTACAAGTTTTCTTTCTTATCTCTCATTATGAGATGCTTTACAACTTTTTAGGTATACTTGACCATGTTTTTTCAATATTATCCTTATTTATCATTATCTCTTTCCTCACTTTTTTCTTGTTTCCAAGAAGTGACTTTAATATTATCATTTCTTTCTTATTCCCAACATAAAAATTTTGTTTTCTCTTCATATATTTATTCTATTTCTTGTTCCCAAGACAAAATTTTTATTTTCTCTTTCTTATTCTTAAAGCAAAATAAATAAGGGTATTATTGAAACTAAAATACTTCATTGGTCTAACATCTTATATTTAAGGATGGAGGGAGTATTTTGGTTAGATATAAGTTTAGCTTATAATTTTAATCCAAATACATCTGGCATATAACAAGTATAAAATTTCTTACATTAAAAGATGCTTATAAATATTGAAACTAAGAAACATTGATTTTGAAAGTTCTGTAACTAGCATTGTCAACTAAGTACGAGTTCTTGTGGTGCAGCCTGCGTATTTTGAATAAAGCTCGCTGCACTTTAATTTTTGAATGGAAATTTCACTTATCTCAACTTTTCTTTGCAATGTTATATTTTCTAGTTCCAAATTAAGGATCATAAAAGTATATTATTTTCTCCAATTGGATTCTTGATAAGAATAAAGACTTATGGATAATCAGAAAAGGATTAGAAGGAAGTTATAACAACTATGATTGGAACTCTACGTGAATGATTGGAGAAAAAGTCTAGGTAGGAATATTACAAGAATTTCTCAAAAATGTTTAAAATGAAATTGGATAATAAACAACTACCAGAACATTGATATAGCATATTTAAGGAGATTGTTGTTGCCTTATAAGAAGATCAAAGATACCCCTGCTTAACTGGTTGAGTTCTTAATAAAATAGAGAGCTTGTAAAATTTTAATCCTACATAGGCTCTTGTATGTTGTATAGTAGTCCAGTAATGGGTTTTATATTGCATTCAAGATAAATAATTCTTTTTAGGATTATTTAAAAGAAAGAAGACATCTAGACATAAATGATTTTATTCTAACGAGTCTTTTGCACATTTAGTTTTCGATGTTAATCAGTTTTATTGGTTTTACAGATTCTAAGATGGGAGTATGATGTATTTCTTTTATGTCTACACCATAGGTTGTGGGTAATATATCCAGTGTATACCCAAAGGATGCTGAAGCTCCTCAATATGGCGTGGATGACATGACAAAGCTTGCCTACTTGCATGAACCAGGTGTTCTCCATAATTTGAGGAGCCGATATGATATGAACGAAATATATGTGAGCTATAGTTTCTCTGATCTTTCTGACATCTTATTCTGCATCCTTTTTCCCGTTCTTGTTATGACTTGGTCCTTGTTGCTTATTAGTAACCAATCAATTTTTAATACTCTGTAATTTTAGTTACTTAGCTTCATATAGGGCACTTCAGTCTACAGGACAAATTGGATTCTTCATTTTCTATAATTTTGCAGATTTTTTTCTGTAGCTACATATATTTCTGAGTCTTACTTGGGCATGTTGTCAGACCTATACAGGTAGTATATTGATAGCTGTAAACCCTTTCCAAAGGTTAGCTCATTTATATGACAAGCATATGATGGAACAATATAAAGGGGTAGCCCTTGGTGAGCTGAGTCCACACCCTTTTGCTATTGCTGACGCTGCATACAGGCAAACTTTATATTCTGTGTTCTTTTAAGGATTGAGTGGCATATGTTATGCAAGTATTTACTACATGTTGCATCCTCATGTGCAGGCAGATGATTAATGAGGGGATAAGTCAGTCAATTTTGGTTAGTGGAGAAAGTGGAGCTGGTAAAACTGAAAGCACAAAATTGCTTATGCAATATCTTGCCTACATGGGTGGAAGAGCTGCATATGAGGGTCGGACTGTGGAGCAGCAAGTCCTTGAGGTTTGAACATGTTTTAGTAAATTATGTAAATTATGTACTCTTTGTACCATGGTGCCAATAGTTGCTATGTAAGATGAGTCTTCTGGTAGGACCATCTCAGGAATTACACCAATGAAGGGATTTTATTGTGATTTCTTTCATATTTGCAGTCTAATCCTGTTTTAGAAGCATTTGGTAATGCAAAGACAGTCAGAAACAATAATTCAAGGTGCACAGACCTTATATGCCTTTTATTGAGTTATAGTAATTTTATACAATCTAATCTGTTTAATTTATAATTTTTTGCTCCAAAATGTGTTTTATGGCAGCCGTTTTGGTAAATTTGTGGAGATTCAATTTGATGATCAAGGGAGGATTTCTGGTGCTGCAATCAGAACTTACCTGCTGGAAAGATCACGTGTATGCCAGGTCTCTGATCCTGAGAGAAACTATCACTGTTTCTATATGCTTTGTGCTGCACCACCTGAGGTAATTCATTTTGTAAGGTTAGAAGGCATCTCTGATGGAATAACTGACTTTTCCTTAGAACTAATTAATTTTGTTCGGAAATCGAGGCATACAATAAAACAAGAACACTTGAATGAAGCTTGGTACTTGCTAAACAAAGTGATATGTTGAAGATATATCTGCTTAACTGCACAAGTTCAGACTCAATATATATTATAGACCCAATAAGTATAAGCTGACTGCTGGCAGATAAGGAATGAGAACCTGTTCCTCTGAACTGACAGAATTATATGTTTTCACACTTTAGATATTCTACAGTTTTTCTAACTTGTTTGCTGTTCATTTAAGTTGGCATATTACGTAGTGGTTGAATTATTATTATTTTTTTAAAGTTTATTCTCTGGTATCATTTTTCATTGGTCTTTATTTTTATTTTATTTCTTTTGATCAGGATGTTGAAAGATATAAGTTAGGAAATCCTAGAACGTTTCATTATCTGAACCAATCAAATTTTTATGAATTGGATGGAATGGATGATTCCAAGGAATATCTAGCTACAAGGAGTGCTATGGCCGTTGTTGGCATTAGTCCTGATGAGCAGGTATTGACACATAGCATTGGTCTATCTATGCTAATCAGTTGTTCAAACTTCAAAGTCTCATGCTCAGAATTTCCTTTTCCAGGACTCAATATTTCGAGTAATAGCTGCAATTCTTCATTTGGGCAATATCAAGTTTGTGAAGGGAAATGAAACTGATTCATCAGAACCCGAGGATGACCAATCAATATTCCATCTAAAAACTGCAGCAGAGCTTTTAATGCAAGTGAACGTTCTCTTTATGATACTTTTAGGTGGTCCATCTCTTTAATTTCTTTGCTTAATTATGATGGGAAACTTAAAATCCTCAAACCTTGTTCAGGTGTGATGAGAAGGCTCTTGAAGACTCTCTCTGCAAGCGTGCTATAGTAACTCGTGATGAGTCAATAATAAAATGCCTAGATCCAAATGCTGCTGCTGTTAATAGAGATGCCTTGGCAAAAACAATTTATTCAAGATTGTTTGATTGGTTAGTTTGACTTGAAGATGAGACCGTATCTACAATGGCATGCCTTGAAATTTTCAATTTGAACTTCATCTCTCTCTGAAACAGGATTGTGAACAAGATAAACAATTCCATCGGCCAAGATCCTGATTCGAAATGCTTAATTGGAGTACTGGACATATATGGATTTGAGAGTTTCAAGACAAACAGGTGCTTAACCGGTATGCTTTTGTTTTCATCATTTACAGATTGCAGGTTTGGTGTACTCTTCTTGCTCCAGTTAATGTCCCAGCAAATTGCATAAAGCCTGTTAATCTGATGGGAATACTATAATATTCACTGATTCTTTTATGCAATCTCACCTCAAAAAATTGCTTAACTTTCTGAAACATGAAATTAGGAAATTGAGAAGTACTGTGATTCTTCTGTTACATGGTATTCTATGAAATTTTGAATTCCTGATGATAAATGGACTTGTTAGCTGCACTAAGTACCCCTTTAACGACTTGTGGAACCTTTTCTTGGAAAATCTGAGGTCTTATAAGGGGAGTCCTCACCCTATTTCTTGAACCTCTTTTTTTGAATCTAACAGACCTGCGGTCTTTTGAATGGTATATGACTGCCATAGCTGCCTTTACATATATATTAAACTAAAAGAACATATTATGTCTTTCAAAAATTAAATAGCAGCTTGATAAGTAAAGCTCACTTGAGTTTCTCTATTATTCCTTCTGATGCTTGTCATCTTCTATTTATGTCTTTTTAAATTTTTTTTTCTCATGTTAATTTTATTGTTTGCAGCTTTGAGCAATTCTGTATCAATTTGACAAATGAAAAGTTGCAGCAACACTTCAATCAGGTTTGCAAATAGGGTTTCTGCAGCTCTTTTTCCTTTGTATTACTTGTGATTCATAAATCTATAATACAATTAGTAAATAAAAGAGAGATGAAACAGAATCAACTAACACAAGAAGACTGATCAAATCTTGGATAATTTCTTTAACTTTCTTTTACAGCATGTTTTCAAGATGGAGCAAGAAGAGTACACCAAAGAAGAAATTGACTGGAGTTACATAGAATTTGTAGATAATCAAGACATTCTCGATCTTATTGAAAAGGTTACTTAACATATTTATTAGATTTACCTGTCATTGTTTTTGGCCTGAATCTAGTTTCTACTCTTTTCCTTTGTATTTAGTTTTTCAATTTGCTTTCTTGAGGATGCTTCCTTCAATTCCTTCAACCTCATCTTTCTTCTTAATGCAATTTTTCATATTGGTGTGTGTCTAATAGAAGCTTTGGCTACATTTTTGTGCTTTCCTATAATTGCATGTTTTCTTTTTGCTTTTGTTCTTCATTATTCCTAGTCATCTCGACAAAATGATCTAGTTGGGACTGTGAACTATTTCTTGCTCTTTTTGATGTTGGCTTCTTTTCTTAGGTTTTTCTAGCCCATGCAATACAAAAAATGGATTTCATAAGTTTTAAATTTTGATAGATTTTGGCAATTTCTGTTTTTTTTGTTCTTTTTTACTAATATAGTTATTACTTCCAGAAACCTGGTGGCATTATTGCTCTTCTTGATGAGGCTTGGTATGTATGTATTAGAATTTGTAATTGCTCCTCCCTTTTTTCTTTCTTTTTCTCTTACCAATATATTTATCTGTAAAGTTAGTGATTTTCTTGCTTCTTGAGATACTTTTATTCCAATCCCTTGCAGTATGTTTCCACGATCAACACATGAAACATTTGCACAGAAGCTGTACCAGACATTAAAAGATCACAAGCGCTTTAGCAAGCCAAAGTTGTCGCCAACTGATTTCACCATTAGCCATTATGCTGGTGATGTATGTACATGTCACATAACCATTGACTAGAATATTTTGCCAAGAAGGGAGGTGAGTCATATTTTAGTCTGTTTTTGACAGAGAATAGTTTGATTTCAGGTCACATATCAGACTGAGCTATTTTTGGATAAGAACAAAGATTATGTTGTTGCAGAGCAGCAAGCACTCCTTAGTGCTTCAAGGTGCACCTTTGTCTCAGGCTTATTCCTACCTTTACTGGAAGAATCAGCTAAAAGTTCAAAGTTCTCATCAATTGGCTCTCAATTTAAGGTCTCTTCTCTTTTAGTTGAGTTTTCAACACACAGTTTGTACTTTTTCCCATATGGGTTGATTCCAATTTCATAATATATCCAGCTACAACTGCAATCTTTGCTTGAGACTCTCAATGCGACAGAACCACACTACATTCGCTGTGTGAAGCCAAATAATCTTTTGAAACCTTCCATCTTTGAGAACCAGAATGTACTGCAGCAGCTCCGTTGTGGGGTAAGTTATGGTAATTCATACTTAGTCCCATATGAGAATGTGGATCCACAACGATTGCAAACTAAGTGATTTTGTTTTTTAGGGAGTTATGGAGGCAATCCGGATAAGTTGTGCCGGATATCCCACAAGGAAGACATTTGATGAATTTATGCGTCGTTTCAGTATCCTTGCCCCTGATGTTTCGAAAGGAAGGTACTTGTTTAGCTGTTTTGAATTAGAACGGACCTTGGAAGATATTAAATTCTTGGAAAGCTTCCTAGAGTAGAATTCAGTATTAATTTTCCGTTTTGTTCTGACCATGTATGATCCATTACTAGTGGCGAGGAGCTCACTGCTTGTAAGAGGATACTAGAGAGGGTTGACCTTAGTGGTTATCAGGTATTTTATCAGAGTACTCTTAACCATGTGCTGCAGTTTTGGTTGAATTATTTAGACAGTGCACAAATTGATAATTTTCTTCGTTTTTTCTTTTGAGTTTTTATATTCCAAATAGCTGCAACACATTCTTCTCTTGCATGATCTCTCCCTTTGAGAAATGCTCATTATCACTTTCATGAATGTAACTTTTATTCCAATCTCCTGAGAGAGATTCTGGGATAATATATGGTGTCGGTAAAGTAGCATGAATGTTCTTCATCTATGCAGACTTTATGTGCTGTTCTAACTTTCTGAAATGGTTTCATATTGTGCAAAATATGTACTTGACGTAATTTAATTTGTTTGTTTTGCATCAGTTGCGTTTTTCACTTATCTTTGAGACTGGCAGCTTTAGAACTTATATGAATAATGACTTAAAATGTTCATGCTGACAAGTAGGATTGAAATTCTCTTGCGGATGGATAAGAAAGAAAATGAAATTTAAATCCAATTGTGGACTTTGTGAAACTGTATTCTGGAGAGTGATTCTGGATTAAGTTAGGGTTAATCGCATACTGTTGCAGATTGGTAAAACAAAGTTGTTCCTGAGAGCTGGTCAAATGGCAGACCTAGATGCTCGGCGGAGTGAGATTCTTGGGAAATCTGCAAGCATTATACAGAGGAGAGTTCGTTCATACTTTGCTCGTAAAAGCTTTGTTCAGTTACGCATCTCAGCATTACAAATCCAAGCTTCATGCAGAGGTACTAATGCTGTCTTTGGTTCCCTTAAACATTTCTGTGATGTTTTTAGCTTGTGGCTTTCTTCCAAACTTGTGAGCTTTTAGTTAGTTGTTTGGTAACTTGTGAGAACAGGTGAAGTTGCACGCCATCTCTACGAGTGCATACGGAGGAACGCTGCTTGCTTGAGGATCCAAAAAGATGCACGCATGTTTCTTGCTAGGAAAACTTATCTTAGCATGTGCTTGTCAGCCCTTTCTATACAGACGGGAATGCGTGGGATGGCTGCCAGAATTTTGCTTCAAAACCGCAAGCAAACACAAGCAGCTGTCTTTATCCAGGTAAATTAAATGGTTTTATTGAACTAGCCAAAACTCGTGATATCTTGTACTCATTGAAGAACAATAAGATCCTTTTTTCTTTTTTTGGCCTGAGTTTCTTAATTGTTTAGATGTTTACTCGGAGAATAATGCCAAATTACAAGCTGAATTTGGTCAAATTCTATGGTTTGAACCTAGGATTGTCAGAAATGTTTTTGCTTTTTGAAGTTTTTGGCTTTGGCTGGGCTGTTCTAGTTAAGCAATATAAGAAGATGCTGATTTTGTGTCTATATAATCGGTACTAGCTCATAATATTAAGAATATTCAGTATTCTTATGAGTTTTGGATTTTCACTTTTGGATATCCTAGCTATACCACATTTGAAGAAATACTTGAGTTGGGAATGCACTTCTGTTTACCTCTTCACAGTCTTTGTAAGCTTGTCTGATGTTTTTAACATCCTGATCTTACTTGTTTCCATATTGAATAGGGTATCACTTTCTTGGGATCTCCATTTCTGGAGCAATCTTCTTTTATTTATTTATTTGTTTGTTTGCTTGTTAATAATAACAATAATAATACTAATAATAGTAGTAGTAGAGTGATGTGGATTCTTTGAGTAATTTGTGGATCTAGCCTTGAATTTTCTTTTCTTGTCTAAATTTGAAAGGGATGTGAATTCGAGCAGAATTAAGGGGTAAAAACTCAATAGTTACAAGAAACTCTTGTGGGGGCATTACATGTGAGAGAGCTTTGCAATGTTTTCAGTCCATAATTACTTGATGTGTAAGTTCTTGAATGATAATATTGTTTGAATCTTTCCAATTTTTTTAGATTTGGACTTGGGTTTGTAAGATAAATCACAGGCAATTTCAAGCTTGATTTGCAATGTTACATGTTACACTGGAGGTAACAAAGTGTTGTAAATTCTGCATTATCTATGTTTGATATTCATGGTTCACTTTGAAGTAGTTTGTCAATATTCTGTTGAAATTTTAATAATTGGTGACTCTTGGATTTCTTACTGATAATATATATAGATAGATTTGACAGAAATTGGTTTGTTGACTTCTACTTCCTTCTCTAAGACTTGTGGATTTTCATATATTTTCTTCCTCAAATGATTTCCTTGTTTTCTCTTCAAGAAATACATAACTCTTCTATGTTGCTTTACCCTTTTTTTGGACGCTGATTGTCCTTCCAAGCATGCTGTTTAGTTCACTTCGAAACAAATGTAATAAATGCACTTTTTTGAGTGTGTTAGTTTCTTTTCTAGAGTCATTGCCGTCAGTACTTGGTGTATCTTCACTACTTGTGGTTAAAGAGAGCAGCAATAACTACTCAATGTGCCTGGAGAGCAAAAATTGCCCGTAGAGAACTACGAAAGCTTAAAATGGTGAGACTTGTTTTCTTCAAGAGAACTTTTTCCATTCTTTAGTTAGTGTGATATTTAGTTCTTCACTTCATTGAATATTAATTTCTATTTGGAAAGAACACATGAGTCATAAAACATTTCCTTGTACTATTGTTGGTTCACATTTTGTGGTTCCAGTGGTCTGTGTCCATATTAAAAACCCATATCTTCACAGAGAGTCTGTTTTATGCCCTTTCATAATATACCTAGTCAGGTCTTTTGGGCTAGTAATGCAACCGTGGCCAGGTGTTATTAGATGGTTGCCGGATGGATTACCAGCTTATAAGCTTTCAATAGTCAGTGAACTTGAGTCTCAACTATTTTCTAGGGGAGTGAGGCAGAGTTTATGGTGATTGTTATGAACCACATATCTGATAGAAAAGGATTCCATGATCAGATTTAAAAAGATTTTAAGAATGACCAGGTTTCAAGATGTATGATGGAATGAAAGGGACTGGGAAAGAACAGTGTTTTGTGCAGGTTGCTACATAATAGGGTAGATAGTGACGCAAAAGGAAAAACCACTGTTATAATTTTATCTGTTTCTAAGTGTATATTTCAATGCTCATCTAATGAGCACAGACTTCTAGTCACAATTGTTCTTATTGAAATATTGGTGTTTTGTTGAACTCTCATGCAAAACTCCAGAAGTTTTGCAAATTGGTCTAATTTTTTTCTGATATATATCATGGTTATATGCAATTTCATACACGCACGCACACCCATATATGCTTAAGTGTCCATTGCTGTTTTATGCTTTAGGCTGCAAAAGAAACTGGTGCTCTCCAAGAAGCCAAAAGTAAGCTTGAAAAGGAAGTTGAAGAGCTAACTTGGCGTCTACAGCTTGAGAAACGCATGAGGGTAAAATCAACTACAATAACTCTCTGGATGAAATTCTGATTCTTAATTTTCTCCTCTTTGATTGAGTTTGAGTTTGCTGCTTATCAAGTGATATGTTAAGACATTTTGCCAATGATGAAGCAGCAAATCCTACAATTGTTGTTAAAGCCTTGCTATAATGCTCATTACTAGTTCTTGCTTATCTTTTCTGTTCTTGTAATGACTAAATGTTTCTTTTCTAGTTTGAGTTTCGGGCAGTTAACTTTTTGTTCTTTAAGTTAGTCATTTTTTCCCACTTGTACTGTATACACACTAAATTTCTTACAATGTGGATCAGACCTAATTTTATATGCTTTTTCAGCTTAAAGATCATAAATGAAGATGATAATAGTGTTTGCACTATTGTTTTTAAAGCCTTTCCGTACTCCTTGCAAAATCTTGTTACCTTTTCTGTGACTGTATGTTTTTCTTTTAGCTTTGAGCTTCAGGCTGCTAACTTTTGGTTTTTTAAGCTACTTATCATTTTCCAATTTAATTGTCTATATTACTAATCTTGGATCTATTGGGGCTTTTTTCACCGTTGTTTGGGGCAAGTGGTAAAAGGTTTGCTAATGCCTATGCATGGGCATGAATTCGACTCTTGCTTGAGAGCACTATGTTGAAAAAGCTCTGGACTGGGTCTTTACCCCTAAGTAAGAGTTAGACTCTGCGGGCTCTTTGTGAGCTCAAACTCCGGATTAATCAGGCTAGATACCGGGGGATTCCGATAAAAAAAAACAAAGTGATTGAAATCCTTTGGGATTCTATGAGAGTAACAAGAGAAAGGGATATACCATCTGTCTGATTCTTTAACTGTACAACCCCCACTTTATTTATGTTTGATCAGTTCATTAGCCTAGGCATCAATCACTTTTTTAGATTAAAATAGTGCTTACTCATTTAGGATGCTTCCTACTAAATTTTCTGACCACACTGATATTTCTCATCTCAATGATAGTGCTTAGTGGTTATTGTATGATACTCCTTGCTGGACTAGTAACCATGGAAGTTCTCAATTCCAAAATGTTTATTTTATGGCTTCTGCGTAGAATGATGGCCTAGGAGTAATTGAAGTAAAGATGGCCTAGTTTTGCTATTACTTCTTGCTTCATGACCTAATTACTGAATTATGTCTCGAAGGCGGATCTTGAGGAAGCCAAAACCCAGGAAAATGCACGACTTAAGTCAGCTTTAGAAGATATGGAGCTTCAGTTTCAAGAAACCAAAGAATTGCTTATGAAGGAAAGAGAAGCTGCAAAGAAGGCAGCAGAGGTAGTTCCTCTCGTTCAAGAGATTCCAGTTGTTGACCAGGAAATTGTCAACCAACTTACAGTAGAAAATGAGCAGCTTAAGGTACAATAATCACATTTTATTGTTGTTTTTATTTTTCTTGTGATTCATGTTGGGATTTGATTCCACAATGTTTCTAGATGAGAGACTTGGTCTGATAATTGATTATTCCGTTATGGCACAATGCATAAAATGTTCCTTGTTAAAGGAAAAATATTTGTGACAATTTTTGTGATTGCTATGCATCACAGGCTTTAGTAAATTCGCTGGAAAAGAAAATTGATGAAACTGAGAAAAAATATGAGGAAGCAAGTCAGCTTAGTGAGGAGAGATTGAAGCAAGCTTTTGATGCAGAGACAAAGATAATCGCACTGAAGACTGCCATGCAAAGGTTGAATATCAGAGACTTCTTCCATGAAACTCAACTATTGAAGTATACAATAAACCTTAAAAAGCCTACTCTTGGGTCTATTGGGGCTTTTTTCACAATTGTTGTTAATATCTGCTTAGTGACTGTAACAATGACTTTGGTGTTTTCATTTTTGATCTTCTAAGAGTATGCATTATTTTGTTTGATTTTCTTCTTGTGTTCTCCTCTCAGCCTTGAAGAAAAAATCTCCGATATGGAAACTGAGGACCAAATATTGCGACAGCAGGCATTGCTCAGTTCAGCACCTGGAAAAATGTCAGGACGTTTGGTAGTACAAACTCAGGTTAGATGCCATAAACTATTATCCCTTTTTAATGGGGTTTTAGGATTTTCTAGGCACTTATTTCTTACCCTTCTTGTTGCTTTTCTGTTTGCAGCCCACAGAAAATGGTTACCATGTAAGTGCATCAGAAGACAAGCTACCATTCTTTGGAAGAAATTTTGATTGCTGTATTTTTCTTGAAACAGACTTTTGCATGGTGAGATAACATTACAGGGAATTTTCTCAGGAACCACAGCATGCAACATCTACAAAAGCATTTGGCAACTCTGATAGCAGGTTGAGGAGATCCAATGTTGAAAGGCAACGTGTATGTGCTCAACTTATATACTCACACACTTATGTATTTCAGTTTTCCATTGTTCTCTGTTACATGTTTTGTTGGCTACAAAGAAAAGGTTCCAGTATACCTATCTTGATGGTATTTGATTAAGAATGCTAAAAGCATATATGAAATCACAATCTTCTGTGGATTTGGATTTGGCTTTGATCCATTGAAGAGAAATCCAGAAGACATTGGCTGTTGAGTGTGCCTTTGAAATTTCTTTTGCTGCAAAGATGACAATAATTAATTAAGAGTATTTACATTATAGTAAATCTGAAGTATAAAATATAACTTAAAGTTTTGTTTTCTATCAATTTAGATATTATGGGATTGAAATTTCAAAATCAATTGAATACTAGTCTATTAAAATATTGCTAGTCTATTCTTTAATTAAATATCAAATAACTAAAAATTTTAGAGTTGGATAAGGATGTTGCATGGTAGTGGTAAGGTAGGAGTTTAGCTGGTCAGAAGCACCAGTTATTCGGTGATAGGTCTGGGGTTTGATCTACATCTCTTCCCTGATGTGTCAACAGCTATGGTGCATGGTATTTACTTGAATGTGTGCATGAAGCTCCAAAAACTGCTTTGGAGGACAAGGCAGAAAAGTATCTCAGCAGTTTTATGGTTTAGTTAATGCAACAAATCTTCTAATTATTGAGGGAGAAAGAGCGTGTAAAGCAATCTTATTTGGATTCTTTCATTGCTTTATTGAAGAATGCGAATGTGCAACTGTGCACATTTTTTTCCTACCAATGTGTACTTTCTATGCTGCAGGAGTATCAAGACGCTCTTCTGAATTGTGTAACCCAAGATCTTGGATTCAGTGAAGGGAAACCAGTTGCTGCATATACCATATTCAAATGTCTAGTTCATTGGAGGTCTTTTGAAACAGAAAGAACTATTGTATTTGATCGTCTTATTCAGATGATTGGTTCTGCCATTGAGGTGACTATCTTTTAACACATGAATAAAATAAACTATGAAATTAAATAAAGTCATATCTATACCCTATTGTGTTTCGGTTGAAATTTTCCCAGCTTGTGCAAGTACATGACAATTGAATCCTCAGTGTTATTTTTTAAAGCTGCAGATTATGTTTATAAAAGTGGTTCTCTCTTTCGGTCTTGGCAGTTCTTGATTACAATGTCAGGCTCATTATAATACTAGAGTCCAATTGATTTTCTCACATATTTTATTATAACTAGAACAATTTTTACTATTTAATTTCGGTGAATTCAAATTGAAATACCAGGAAAGATTTTTAATATCATTTGTATCTATGTTCCAGGATGAATCAAACAATGATCACATGGCGTATTGGTTATCCAACACATCTACATTGTTGTTTTTGCTTCAGCAGACCATGAAAGCTACTGGTTCAACTGCCCCTAAGCCTCCCCAACCAACAGGATTTTTCGGCAGGATGACCCAGGTGAAGGTTTTAAATTGATTCTGTTGCAACCCACATCGGTAGTTCATTCATAGTTATTGCATTAATTCTTTCATGGAAACATAGAAGGATATCACAGTGATACAACATCTTTAGTATTTCATCATTATTGGTAAATTTTGTAAACTGGAATGTGAGGTCATTTTTCCAGAGTTTCCGTTCTTCGCCTTCTTCTTCAAACCTTTCAATTGGTGGGCTTGAAGGAGTGCGTCAAGTAGATGCCAAGTATCCAGCTTTGCTTTTCAAACAGCAGCTCACAGCATACATGGAGAAGATCTATGGGATTATTCGAGATAATCAGAAAAAAGAGCTATCATCAATTATTTCCATGTGTATCCAGGTAATACTATGCCAAGTTTTCTGTTCCTACCCCATGACAAGCTTTTTGGTTCTGTATCTGTAAATATCTTCATCCTATGTACTTCTAGAATGGAAAATGTCATATTTATGTAACCCGCCTGTCTGGAGTGATTAATAGTTAGAGATTTTGTATCTTTGAAATTCAAATGTTAAAAAATTTGTGAGTCTAAACCTTGTACAATTGTCAGATATTTTTCTCCTACCAGTATCAGTGTTCATTTTCTTGAATTCATATAAATTTCAGGTTTCATTTTTTAAGTATCTATGTATTAATGAACTTTATTAAGTTGTTGAAACATAATATACTCTTTTGAATGATGTGTGGATGTGAAATATCTTGCATCCGTTTCTGATTTCCATACAGTTCCTTGCATTATTGATCAGCAGTTCTGATGTATATAGCTTCTATTTTGAAAAATGAATATCTTTATTTTATTTTATTATATATATATTTGGCATAGCTCTGTAAGGATTTCTGATCTGTATCTTCTGAACTGCCAGCCAACTTGTTAACCATTTTTTAACTGTATCGACTTAGGCTCCTAGAACATCTAGATGGAACTCTTTGCGAGCATCTGGGCAGTCCTCTGGTAATAGTTCTCCATCCAGTCCCTGGCAGGGAATGATCAGTGGCCTTAATGGCCTTCTAAATATATTAAAAGCGAACTCTGTAAGCAAAATTCTTACTCTTACATGATTGTCTGATGCCACTAGGATCGATATCTTAATCTTATATATCTTTTCATTTCAGATCCCTTCAGTTCTTTCTCAGAATATTTTTACTCAGATCTTCTCTTACATTAATGTACAGATATTCAATAGGTACCTTCTTCCCTATAATAGCAGGAGGAATTTTTACTCCGAAATCAAATTAACGTATGAATTTACATCTCATCTAAACTTTTGCAGCCTTCTCCTTCGAAGGGAGTGCTGCACATTCAACAATGGGGATTATGTCAAGTCTGGGTTAGCACAATTAGAAATTTGGTGTGGAAAAGTAACTGAAGAGGTACACTTCTGAAATTGAACATTTTAAATTACAAAAAATGTAAAAGGATATTTCTATCTTTATAGTTCCTAGTAATTAAAAACTTATGGATGCCTGGATTCGGAAACTTTCTCAAGGTCACTGTGATTAATTTGCTGAGTAGATCAAATACAATTTTTGATTGCAGTATGTGGGTTCATCATGGAACGAATTAAAACATGTCAGGCAGGCTGTTGGGTTTTTGGTATGTTCACTCTTGCACTTCTTTATGAGGAAATTTTCTTGTTCTAGTTTCTGAAGCATCAACGTTATTATCTTGAAACACAATAGATAGCTTCTGGTTCTGGCTTCCCTTTCAATTGTCACGCCTGAGTATTTTAGTTTTTGTTCTTCAAGTAAATGTAAATGTGAATACGTATTTTATTTCAGAGGGGGGGGGGGGGGGGGAGTAGCTTGGGTAGGCATTGAGATGATATTTCTCTTATTTTCTTTGTCTAGCTTGCCCTGATGCTTCTTTTTTTTGCAGGTTATTCACCAGAAGTCTAGAATTTCCTATGATGAGCTTACAAATGAGCTATGTCCTGTATGTCTCAACCATTTTCACTAAATTTATGTCTTTCCTTATGTTTCTCCATCTGATACTATTACTGAACTGCTCATTTCTTCTACTTCTTCCTTTTTATTTCTTTCTTTTTTTTTTATTGGGGGGGGGGGGGGGAGTGAGTGTAAGGTTGGTGCTTGACACAATGATTTTCCAAACCACTAATACTTCACTCAACTGTTATTCCATGAAGAATTTCTTTTGGAGAACTTTTGAAGATTGGATTTGTCATGAAGCATCGATAAAATAATGTTATAATCTCTATAAATGTAATGTGGTGTTGTGCTTGTCACGTGTCTATAGGTTCAATGTCCATTTTGCAAACGTCCTTGCTATGCAGATATCCCAAGTTAACATAGGGGCTCAATACAATACCCCAAACCCTACGATTAGATAGGATTCGTTCTAGATGTGCCTATTTGCTATACTAAATGGATATTTGAAGTCGAGAATGGTTGCTTAGGCCATTTTCATATATTATATGGCATTCTTCTACTTCCAATAGGATGAGGTACTAGAGTGCTAGAGAAGCCAAAAGCTCGGGGATTGAATTCCTTCTGTTACCATCCCCAATGTTTGCATGACTATGCTTTCTGAGAAGAATCCAATATTAACACAGGAATTAATGCATTGAGTGCTCTCCTTTTGAATAGTTACTGTATTACATATTCTTTTGGTCTTTAATAAGTCTTATTTTAAAATAGTGTCGATTTGTTTCAGGAATTATCTTATTAGTTAATACCCATCTTAAGCGTTAATATTGTTATGTGTTAAAAAACAAGAGAATTGGCAGAATTCTTATATATTTCACTGAGAGAATAGTGCACACACATATATATATATATATACAGCATTGTAGAGACTAAATTAAGAAAGTAAATTAATCATCTACTCCAAGAATCATTCTTATAATCAAGCTATTCCTAATTTATAGTCTATAATCTCGTAATAGTCCTTCTCAAGTTGGAGTATAGATATCGATCATGCTCAACTTGTTACAAATATATGAAACTCGAGCTCCATGAAGAGCTTTAGTGAAAATATCTCCCAATTGCTCTTCGGTCTTCACATATGCTAAAGAAATAAAGATTTGTTGAATGACAATCTATCTCAATATGTTTTGTTTGTTCATGAAAAAATTAGATTTGAAGCAATATGAATTGCAGTTTGATTATTGCACCATAACTTTATTAGCAATGAGACTTTTAGACCGACCTTAGTCAAGAGTTGAGAAACCCACATAACTTCACATGAAGCTTGTGCCATTGTTTTGTACTCAGATTCTGCACTAGATCATGACACCACATTTTGTGTCTTGCTTTTCCATGATATCAAATTACCCCAATGAAGACACAATAACCAATTTTCAATCAATCTTGGAACCTGCCTAGCCCGTATTAGAAAAACACTCTATCAATATTGTTGTGACCATGATTATGATACAATATTCCTAGTTCAGGAGCTCAAGTAACCCATGATTTGTTCTAAAGCTGCCCAATGATGTACTGTAGGAGACAAATGACATAAATTGATTGGGTAAGTAATATTTTGACGATTTACTGTAAGATAGTTCAATTTTTCAACTAATCTTCTATACTGTTCAGGATTATAAAAAATATGATACGAGCCTCGTCCTAACCTGCCAATTGAGAACAAAACTCGAATTTGCTTGTTCACTTTCACTTCTCCAGAATCATTTAACCACTGTAATTTGTATGGTTTTGGATGTCTCATGGTCTGCAATTTCAATTTTTCTACCAACAAAGTACTAGCAACATTAGTACAACTCCCGCTATCAATAATTAGAGTGCATACCTTGTCCTTCACATGGCATCTCGTGTGAAAAATATGCTCCCGTTGCTCCTCATCCCCATCATCCTTAGGTTATATGCTTAATGCTCTCCTTGTAACTAGCAAATCTCCATGTACTGGTTCTTCCACTTCAACATCAGAACCTTCTTCCAATGGTGGCATCTCATCATCACTTGAGATTTCACCATCTGCCCTTACAACCATAACCCTTTTGTTGGAACATTCTGAAGCAATATGTCCAAATCCTTGGCACTTAAAACACTTAATATCACGTGATCTAGAAGGTGGTTTAGATTCAAATTTAATTTCAGAATTACCTTTAGGAGGAATCGAAACAGAATTCAACTTTGCTTCGTCTTTTGTTTTCAATCTAGCTTTGTTGTCCTTCCAATTTGATGCAGAACCATAGGACGAGCTAGATCTGAATCTCTTTGCTTTGATTTGCTTTTCCACTTTAATAGCCTTGTGCAATAAATCCTTCATCTCTACATAATGTTGCAAGTCAACCACATCAGCAATTTCTCTATTTAATCCACCAATGAATCTAGCCATTGTTGCTTCTCTATCTTCATCTATGTTTGCTCTAATCATGGCGATTTCCATCTCCTTGTAATAATCCTCCACACTTTTAGATCCTTGAACCAGCCCCTGCAACTTCCTATACAAATCTCTATAGTAATGGCTGGGTATGAATCTTTTGTGCATGACTGCCTTCATCTCTTCCCATGATTGAATTGGTCTTTCACCATTCCTGCGTCTATTGATCACCAATTGATCCCACCATATGCTTGCATAATCTGTAAACTCCACAGCCGCTAATTTTACTTTCTTCTCCTCAGAGTAATTATGGCAATCAAATACATGCTCAACCTTTCTTTCCCAATCCAAATACAATTCAGGATCATTCTTTCCTTGAAAGGCTGGGATTTTCATCTTTACGCTGCCTATATTGTTGCCCCTCTTGAAATTGAAATTCTTGTTTTGTCTATGACTTGTCCTTTCCAATTCAGAATCAGCTTCTTCTTCATCAGTTTCATGTTTTATTTTCGAAACAGAAGAGGATTCCAATTCTCTCATCCTAGCATTCAACAATTTGAATTGATTTTGGACAGCCTTGATGAACAATTTCATGTCAGTATCATGTGATTCGTCTCCTTCCTTACTCATGTTAACCTGTGTAAAAGGAAAAGAAAAAAAAATGTTGTTCCTCACACTCCCTCGCGTGTTTGCACTCAATCAAATAGGTAACCCTCGTGTTTCACTCTTTTTGGCTTTTTCTTTAATGATATTCACTCTTGCCTCTTACCACTCAAAAACTCTAGCTGCCTCATTTATGTTCTTAACAGAATCACAAACTCAACAAATTCAAAGAAGCAGATAGTGACAATCTCAAAAACCAGAGTGTTAAAGACTTAGTTGAAGCAATTTAGATATTTGAAAATCAAAGATGACTAACTCCATAGAACCAAGAAAAATAATAGAACTTCAAACAGAAGCAAAAGACATATGAAAGAAACCACTAGAATCAGCAAATTGTTGAAAATCCCAAAACACACGGAAACAGTCTTGTTCTTGTTCTTTCCATTCTTCCTTTTTTTTTTGTCTTTTTTTTTTTTGCACGATTTTTTTTAATCAGAAACAAGGTCCACAAGATTCATGAAAGACAAGAAGAAACGAATTTCACAAATAACTCAAAATCAATAGCAAGATTCAATATTTCAAAGAATTTAGATCAAGAGTCAATCAAAAATCAAAACTTTTATAAGAAAAATTTCTGAACAGTGCAAGAATTCAATTCAATTCTCCTTTTCTCAAGATTGTAACTTTTTTTTTTTTTTTACTCGAGAATAACAAGAAACGAAAATTAAGGTGATAAACAAACTTGCCTCGGAACCAAAGCTCTGATACCAATTGATAAGAATTATTCAGGAAAAGCCTTAGCTTTTTTTTCTTGTGTTCTTAATTGAATGTATGAACTTGACTTATCAAAGGAGTGATCAACCTTTGTGGTGTCTCTGAATTAGGGTTTAAAGACCTTAGTTTCCTTTAGGTTCTAATTCTGACCTTTCTTCAACTCGCTCTTTGTGTAATTAGGGTTTCTAATCCGTTGAGATTTGGGTTCCTAAGGCTGGTCGCCTAGAAGGTCTGTATCAAAATATCTCTCTTTTGTGAATTTCTAGTTAGGAAACATTGGAGTACTATGGTTTGACTCCCAATTTTTGTCAATAGATCCAAACATACTTATGATGAGACAAAAAAAAAAATGCTTGTTTTACTCACCACCTCAATTCCTATGTAGTATTGTAGGTGTCCCAAATCCTTAGTAGTTAACTGGCTTTGCAAGAAAGATTTCAAAGATGAGATTCCCCGCATATCATTTCTAGTAATGACAATATCGTCTACATATATAATAAGTAGAATGAAGACATATGTGGACTGTTTATAAAAACAGTATGATCAAATTTGCTCTTCTTTATGCCAAACTTCTCTACCGTCTAATTGAATTTTCCAAACCATGCTTGTGGACTCTGTTTTAGTCCATAAAGTGATTTTCGTAGCTGACAGACTTTCCCAGATTCCCTCGGAGTGACAAACCTAAGTGGTTGCTTCATATAAACCTCCTCTTGAAGATCTCCATGCAAGAAAGCATTTTTAATATCAGGCTGATAAAGTGGTCAATCATATGCAACCAAAGACAAATAATCGAATGGAGGTTAATTTTTCCATAGGGGAAAAAGTGTCAATAATCGATACCATAGGTCTATGCATAGCCTTTAGCAACAAAACGAGCTTTAAGGTTAGCCACTGATCCATCAAAGTTGAATTTAACTGCAAATACCTATTTACAACCAACGACCTTCTTCCTTGCTGGCAAATTCACTTTTTTCCAAGTACCATTAGCATCCAAAGAATGCATCTCTTCCATCATAGCATCACGCTATCTAGGGTGGGATAAGGCGTCAGCAACAGTCTTAGGAATTTGAACAAAATCAAGAGATGCAACAAAGGAACAAGAAGTGATGACAAGTGACCATACGAAACATAAAAAGAAATGGGACAAGTGCACTAACGTTTACCTTTACAAAGGGCTATTGGTAGATCGAGATCACTGGTTTGTGGTTCTAGTATAGAAGAACAGAAAGGTTCTGGACATGTATTAGATAGATCTTGTCGTCTAGAGTAGACCTGGTGAATAGGTGGTTTTGGCAGTGGTGGGTGTGAAGCCAAGGGTGAAGGTGGTGTAGGAGTTGTGTTGTTGGTCTGGCATGTAATCTCATAAACCAAGAGGTCATCCTCCTCCTCCTTCGCACAAGACACATAATTAGGAAATAAGGGAATATGTTTTGAAAAGGTAACATCACTTGACACTAGATACTTATTAAGAGTAGGGTAGTAGCACCTATACCCTTTTTGTAGACAAGAGTAACCTAGGAAAACACACTTTAAAGACTTAGGATCTAATTTAGTGACTCAGGATAGATATCACGAACAAAACACATGCTACAAAAAATCCTAGGTTCAATAGGAAACAGGATTTCTTAGGAAAAATCACACTATAAGGGCTCTCACCATGAAGAACAAAAGAAGGCATGCGGTTAATTTGAAAACATGCAGTGGCGACAACATCAACCCAAAATGGTTTTGGGACATTCATTTGAAATAATAGAGCCCTGGTTGTCTTAAGAAGATGTATGTTTTTTCTTTCAGCCAAACCATTTTGAGATGGCGTATCAACGCAAGAGGATTGGTGAAGAATACCATTTTGAAGCATATGTGTTTGAAAAACACTAGAAAAATATTCAGTGGCATTATCACTTCTCAGTGTACGTACAGTGACATTAAACTGTGTTTTAATTTCAGCACAAAAAGCATTATCCTGAAAAACACAGTGATCAGGAAAGAATGAGACACAATAGTTAATATCACGAGTAAGTTGGCTGGCTGATATCAAATTGAATGAAAGGTTTGGTGAATTTAATACAGAAGACAAGGAAGCAATGGAGTTGGGTGAGCAGTGAATAGAAGAGGGAGAGTCATCAACTAACGCAACAGTAGAAGGTGAAGTGTGTTTCTGAAAAGTAGAGAGAGGACTTGGATTGCCCGTCATATGATTTGTGGCTCCATAAGCAATGACCCACTGGTTTGAGGGAGAAGGGAGACAAACTTTTGGTTTACCTGAATCACTGATACATGTGACAGATTGAGATGACTCCTTCATTACTTCTTGGTACTGAGTAAATTTAGAAAATTCTTTTGAGAGGCGATCTATCAGATGCATGGAATAATTGGAACAGAGAAGTGACACTGAAAATCTGATCGGAGAGAGATATGGTGTAAAGTGTGTTGCCGTTGGTGGGTACCAATGGTCACTTAACAGGATGACCAAGAGATTCTGCTCGCTAAGGGAAAAAAGAAATATGAATCGAATTCACTGAAGAGAATACTGCTGCTCACTTGAGCAGAGCCAAAGGAAACTGAAGCTGCTCACTTGGACAGCAAGAAAAGAAGTCAAAAAAGCGTGATTCAAATTGGAATAGGTGTCTTCAGCTCTGATACCATGTTAAAAAACAAGGGAATTGGGAGAATTCTTGTATATTTCACTAAGAGAGTAGTGCTTACATATATACAGCGTAGAGACTAAATTAGGAAAGTAAATCAATCACCTACTCCAAGAATCACTCCTATAATCAAGCTATTCCTAATTTACAGCCTATAATCTCATAACATTATTGTTTTGAAAAGTTCAATGTCTTTGGTTCATTTACTTTTTCTGTTTACAGGTTTTGAGTGTTCAGCAGCTTTACAGAATATGTACACTTTATTGTGATGATAACTATCACACTCCAAGTGTAGCCCCAGAGGTGAATCTTTCTCTCTTTCAGCATTTTATATTTCTTATCATGCCCTTCTTGTTCCTTGTTTTAATTATCTTTATTATCTTGGTTTTACATTTTTTAATTCCTTAGGTGATTTCCAGCTTGAAGATACTAATGACTGAAGAAGCAAATGATTCTGATAGCCAGTCATTTTTGTTGGATGATAACTCCAGGTAAAGTAAACTGATTACAGAGTTCTTCTATATGAAATGTTAACATATATTGACTAATATATTTGTTTCTGCAGTATTCCCTTCTCAGTGGATGACATTTGTGTCGAACTCAAGGAAATAGATTTTAAAGGTGTAAGACCTGCTACGGAACTACTTCAGAATCCAGCCTTCCAATTTTTACAGGAATAAGGCTGTGGTTTCTTTAGATAGTTATCAAACAGCAGTTGGAAAAATTTAGACAACATATCAACTTAGGTTAATTCCACTCTGTATATCCGCCCTATAGTTTTGTTTTATGTCTATATATCTTCTCTCCTAAAAATGGCATCCAGTGTCCCTCATGTAAAGCTAATTTTGTTGTTAGAATTGTAAAATCATAGGTTGGAAGCTAGGTAGACGGGGCATGGATCAATTCTTTTTCCCTAGCACACATTTATACTCTTTAGGTTCACCCAAATCCAGTATACAGTTCCACTTTCTCGTCATCCACATCAAAACGTCATCAAAATCCACCCCTCAAACCTTGCCATTGCAGGAATGATTAGTGAAATATTTAGTTCACTGGGAGGAGATTTGGTATTTCCCAGCCATGAGCCACATTGTATACAAGGATGTTCTCAATGGTAGTTTTATTAGTTTATCATTGTTATTCAATTTCAATCTGTGATCATCCACTTTGCTTCCATAGTTTCTGGCATGAATTGCTGTTCAGCAAGAGACTGATATATATATATATAATCTTGAATCTCCTTTTGTTTACTGCATCACATTGTTTTTGCACGGTAGTAATTGATTATTCTGGTCACTAAATGGTTTTATTTTCTGGAGTTCATAAATTGACCATTTCACCTTGATGTCTCTTAATGGGATCAAGGGTTTATAATAGGTTCTTTTTTCATTTCCTTTCTTCACCATGTTTTATACCTTTAATGGTTGTTTTGACTTGTTTTATACAATCTAATGCCGCTTTAATGCTTTTCCTTTCCACCAATCACGACTCTTTTAGTAAGGTCATCATTGCAATTTTATCTAAATCAACGCTCTTTTATGCTGCGGGTAAGGTAAGACATAACGCTAGACACAAATCAACATTATTGAAAATGGGATGTGTTTCATTTTTTCATGTATTTACTTTAAAATTCTACTATATTAGAAAAATATGAAAATTTCACAAAAAAATGCGAAACTATTATTTGGCTTGAAAAATGTTCAAAATTGAACCATGAATACCTTCAATTCTCACTAAATATGCTGGCAAGAGAATGCATTTGTATTCTATAAATGCGTTATTTGAAGTTAATTATCAAAATTAAGTTATACATATATAAGACTCCAAAGATTTCTTGAAAAATTGTTACCAAGCGAAACTAAGAAAGTTCCATCTATATACATTTGAGAAATACTAAATTTACCCTTCTATTAATTTTAACAAAAGAACACCCTACACCCCCCCCCCATTGGTTGAAGAGATTATATAGAGAAGAAGGTAATAAAAAATGGAAGGAATAAGTGAGCTACTCTTTGATTAATGAAACTTTAAATTTAATCTTGAAAATATATGCTTTATCTTGGCCAAATAAAATTTACCATGGGTAATAATAGTATTAAAAAAATAACTAATTCACGGGAAGGTTAAAAGATGAACGAATTAAAGTTTAATTTTCGATTTTATATTTTCTATTTGGAGTTTTTTTTTTTAGTTTTCCATATTCTTGGAATTTAATTAGTGTGGTCTTGTTATTTCTTTTTATCCAAAGAGTTTATAATTTGGATTTTTTGAGGACTGTTTGTTTAAACTTTGAATTTATATAAAGGTTATTTAAATTTTTTTATCATAAGAAACTTGGGACTTGTGAGGAAACTTTACAGGTTTACTTCAATTATATCATTTACTATCATTTTATATCCTTATTAACTATTTTCAATTAATTGTTTTTATATCCATTTGCTCTTAGAGCATAAAGGATATATACCTAATGAATTATAAATAAAATAAAATGTAAATGATATAATTAAAATGTTTTAAGGAAAAAGTCGAAAGTCAAGATTAAAATATATTAACCCACCTTAAGTAAGGCTTTGTAATTTTATTAGATAATGCCTTTTCAAGACTTTACCAAGTTGCAGAACTCCCAAATCACCCCATATTCCACTTTGATTCTTCCTCCCTTTCTCTTTTCTTTCTTGCCACAGTTACCCATCTTCTTCTTCTTGTCGTTGTCCACATGTTCCTCTCTTTATATCATAAACTTTCTTTCTCTCTCCTTCCTTTATTTCATTATGCATACTTTTGGTCACTTCACTCCTGAGGACATCAGCTTCAGTTGGGAACATGAAAATTTAGGATTAGCAGAGGTGTCCATTCTGATTGGTTCAAGTCGACAATGATGGAAAAGTTGCCAGAATTTTTGCAGACTTATTTGGCCAATTGTGAAAACAAGAAACAAGAGCAATGAAAATAGGAATTCTCTCTCTTTCTTTGTTCTTCACTTGCCGCCTTTTTCCCTAAAAATGGTCACTGGACGCAAATTCACTTGCTCCTATAATAGGTATATTGCAGGTGGATTGGCTTTTGTCTGATTGGGTGGAGTTTTATTTGTATTTGTGGCGCTTCAAATCTGATTGGAGTTTACTAATCTTCATCTTGGTCGAATTGGTTTTCAGTCAGCCTAGCTTTGCTTATCTATTGTTGTGTTCTTACATGTTTCTAATTCAAATCCTGCGTATCACTAATGGTGTGTGATGATTTTGTATTGGGGTTTGTGCTTGATTCTCATGTAATATGTTATTTGTGATTGAGTTTGGTATACCTACCTTTTGTTAATGAGTTTTATGCCATTTCATTTTTGAGTTGCTAGAGATAGCAATGGGAAGAAAGAAAGAAAAAGAAAATAAAAATAGAGATTAATGGAATTATAGGTTGTAATAGTAATGTTCCACATTTGCCTTTTAAAAGATAACCACTCGTGGTGCACCTAGGGTTGGCAAAATCTTCATTCAAAGTGGGGTTCCATTTCATCCCGACCTAATGAAATGGGAATTCTCTTATTGGAACGGAAGTGGGGATGAGAATGAAAATAGAAAAATAGAAATTGATGAGAATAGAAATGAAAATGAAGTTTAATTTCCCCTGTTAGGATCCATGGGCTCCATTCCTGTTTTACATCATTAATCTATACATTTATAAATCATCAATATTTTATTTTTTAAAAAAATGATTAAACAATTCATATTACACACACACATATATATATATATATATATACATACATATATACATTTATAAATCATCAATATTTTTATTATTTTTAAAAATGATTAATTAATTCATATTACACACACACACACACACACACACACACACATATATATATATATATATATATACATACACATATACACATACATATATACATATATACATACATTTATAAATCATCAATATATTTATTATTTTAAAAATGATTAAATAATTCATATTATATATTTCTTTATTTTTGTCAACTAATAATTCATATGATATATATAATCTTATTATAAATTTCTTAACACTTAAATGATTATTTATTATGTAGATTAAAATATATATCTATGTAAATTAAAGTAATTATATTATTATCTATGTAACTATATGTGAAGAAAACAACTATGTAACTATAAGTATATCATTAAATATATTGATTTAAACTAGTTTATTTTATTAACTATATAACTAACGAACAATAAGCCTCATTATTGTAGATTAAAATAGTTATTTTATTATCTATGTAGCTATATGTGAAAAAAAATTATACATAATGTCAATAACTAATGAACTATTAGTTAAATATATAACTAACAAACTACGAGTTACACTATTAATTATGTAGATTAAAATAATTATATCATTATCTATGTAACTATATGCGGAAAAAAAATTATGTAACTATAAGTATGTCATTGACTATATTAATTTAAATTAGTTTATATTATTAATAATATAACTAACTAACTATGAGTTATTGAGTTACATTATTAATATGTAGATTAAAATAATTATATTATTATCTATGTAATTATATGTAATTTTTTTATAACTATGAGTTATGTTATTAACTATATAACTAACAAACTATAAGTTACATTATTAAATATGTGGATTAAAATAGTTATTTTATTATCTATGTAACTATATGTGAAAAAAAAAAACTATGCATAATGGCAATGACTAATGAACTATGAGTTACATTATTAACTTACGAACTATGAATTACATTATTAAATAATGAACTATGAGTTATATTATTAATTATGTAGATTAAAATAGCTATATTATTATCTATGTATGTGAAATTTTTTTTACGTAACTATATTGATTTAAATTATTTTATGTTATTAACAATATATCTAACTAACTATGAGTTATTGAGTTACATTATTAATATGTAGATTAAAATAGTTATTTTATTATCTATGTAATTATATATGATTTTTATTATGTAACTATAAGTTATGTTATTAACTATATTAATTTAAATTAGTTTATATTGTTAACTATATAACTCACGAACTATGAGCCATATTATTAACAATGTAGATTGAAATAATTACATTATTATCTATATAACTATACATGAACAAAGAAAAACTATGTGATTATATATATACAAATTATGTAGATTAAAAGGAGTTTATATGTTCATAATTTCAAACTATGAAGATTAAAATAATTATATTATTATCTATGTAACTATATGAAAATTTGTGTATTTAGATTATCTATTAGATTTCAAATAATTATATTATTAGCCATGTATATATATATATATATAATATATATATATATACATACACATATACACATACATATATACATATATACATACATTTATAAATCATCAATATATTTATTATTTTTAAAAATGATTAAATAATTCATATTATATATTTCTTTATTTTTGTCAACTAATAATTCATATGATATATATAATCTTATTATAAATTTCTTAACACTTAAATGATTATTTATTATGTAGATTAAAATATATATCTATGTAAATTAAAGTAATTATATTATTATCTATGTAACTATATGTGAAGAAAACAACTATGTAACTATAAGTATATCATTAAATATATTGATTTAAACTAGTTTATTTTATTTACTATATAACTAATGAACAATAAGCCTCATTATTAAGTATGTAGATTAAAATAGTTATTTTATTATCTATGTAGCTATATGTGAAAAAAAATTATACATAATGTCAATAACTAATGAACTATTAGTTAAATATATAACTAACAAACTACGAGTTACATTATTAATTATGTAGATTAAAATAATTATATCATTATCTATGTAACTATATGCGAAAAAAAAATTATGTAACTATAAGTATGTCATTGACTATATTAATTTAAATTAGTTTATATTATTAATAATATAACTAACTAACTATGAGTTATTGAGTTACATTATTAATATGTAGATTAAAATAATTATATTATTATCTATGTAATTATATGTAATTTTTTTATAACTATGAGTTATGTTATTAACTATATAACTAACAAACTATAAGTTACATTATTAAATATGTGGATTAAAATAGTTATTTTATTATCTATGTAACTATATGTGAAAAAAAAAAACTATGCATAATGGCAATGACTAATGAACTATGAGTTACATTATTAACTTACGAACTATGAATTACATTATTAAATAATGAACTATGAGTTATATTATTAATTATGTAGATTAAAATATATATCTATGTAAATTAAAGTAATTATATTATTATCTATGTAACTATATGTGAAGAAAACAACTATGTAACTATAAGTATATCATTAAATATATTGATTTAAACTAGTTTATTTTATTTACTATATAACTAATGAACAATAAGCCTCATTATTAAGTATGTAGATTAAAATAGTTATTTTATTATCTATGTAGCTATATGTGAAAAAAAATTATACATAATGTCAATAACTAATGAACTATTAGTTAAATATATAACTAACAAACTACGAGTTACATTATTAATTATGTAGATTAAAATAATTATATCATTATCTATGTAACTATATGCGAAAAAAAAATTATGTAACTATAAGTATGTCATTGACTATATTAATTTAAATTAGTTTATATTATTAATAATATAACTAACTAACTATGAGTTATTGAGTTACATTATTAATATGTAGATTAAAATAATTATATTATTATCTATGTAATTATATGTAATTTTTTTATAACTATGAGTTATGTTATTAACTATATAACTAACAAACTATAAGTTACATTATTAAATATGTGGATTAAAATAGTTATTTTATTATCTATGTAACTATATGTGAAAAAAAAAAACTATGCATAATGGCAATGACTAATGAACTATGAGTTACATTATTAACTTACGAACTATGAATTACATTATTAAATAATGAACTATGAGTTATATTATTAATTATGTAGATTAAAATAGCTATATTATTATCTATGTATGTGAAATTTTTTTACGTAACTATATTGATTTAAATTATTTTATGTTATTAACAATATATCTAACTAACTATGAGTTATTGAGTTACATTATTAATATGTAGATTAAAATAATTATATTATTATCTATGTAATTATATATGATTTTTATTATGTAACTATAAGTTATTTATTAACTATATTAATTTAAATTAGTTTATATTGTTAACTATATAACTCACGAACTATGAGCATATTATTAAACATGTAGATTGAAATAATTACATTATTATCTATATAACTATACATGAACAAAGAAAAAACTATGTGATTATATATGTACAAATTATGTAGATTAAAAGGAGTTTATATGTTCATAATTTCAACTATGAAGATTAAAATAATTATATTATTATCTATGTAACTATATGAAAATTGTGTATTTAGATTCTATTAGATTTCAAATAATTATATTATTAGCCATGTATATATATATATATATATAATATGTGAAACAATATTATTTATTTGATCATAGTCTCCAAAATATTTTGCTTGAAATTAAAATATCTATTTTTTAAAAAATAATTACTTGAAACTCTAAATTTTTTTTTCTCAAAATTGATACATAATTTTAATTTTGGTTTAGTTAATCAACTTTTAAATTCGAAGTTAGTTTGGTATTTTGTTTTCATGTTCATTTTTTTGAGAAAAATGTTTAGTTTTTTTTATATAAAAAACAATTAGGTTCAAATAAATTGAGAGACCATAGGACCGGGGTGCCACTAGCACATCCTAAACTTCCTATTCTAATATGGTAAATATTGGTAATACTATTATGCTAATGCCTTATTATATTTTCTCAAACTCTTCATCATATAAAAATACAAAAACTGAAAAACCTAAGAGGGGGGGTGAATTAGGTTTTTATCCGATTTTTAAACCTAATTCAATAAAACTCCTCTTTGACAACAAATATCAAACACTTGGTGTGCTAGTTGTGTGAGAAATAAAGTGTTCAAGTAAAATGCAGAAATTAGAACAATGAACACAATGATTTATAGTGGTTCGGTTTATCCAACAAAACCTAATCCACTACCTTAAGTTACCTACTCAAGGATTTATCAAATCCCTTCACTAATCAAATAAATGAGATTACAAAAGAGGCTCACCCAATTCACCTTAGAGTTTTACAAATAACCTCTCAAACCAATCAAGGCTAACTCAACCCTTGAGTTTTACAACACAACCTTGATTATACAATAATCCCACCACTCTCCTTAGTGAATCCTAACACAACAATTCAATTCAAGGTTCACCCAAAGGTTTTACAAACAAACCTTGAATACAAAACAACCTACACAAGGCTCACCCTAACACTTAGGGTTTTATGCTACTTGCAACCTTGATACAATTACAATCAATAATAAAAGATAGAGAGTTTGATAGATATCACCTTAATGTGAAGATATATCAATTTGAATCACAATCACCTCTTTGAGTAATGGCTTGTCAAGATTGCTCAAAATACACCTTTGAATGTAAAAACCCTTCTTTAATGATTTTAACAAGATTGATGTTTTGAAAGGGTTTTGGAATGTTTCTAAGATGTTATAGGATCAAGATATACAATGTTTTTGCTCAAAAATCTTCTTAGAAAGAATTCCAAAGGTTTTGGTATTTAAAGGTTTGTTTCCAACGGTCAAAAAGAAGCTGTTGGAAACCCACTCAGGAAGTGCGGTCGACCGCAAATCAGACTTGGTCGTCCGCACTATCATCCTCAAGTTCACTGGACAACCACCGGATGATGATTTTTCATCCTCCGGTCGACCGGACTTCATTTGCGGTCGACCTCACTTCACCTGCGGTCGACCTCATGGTCGTCCACAAGTTGGCAGATGAACAAATTTGACAGCACATGCATCCACAAGATAAACTAACTTATGGACGATACCTGGACCACTTTAGGTCGACTGAAACATGTTCATTTGTGTATCAACAATACTCTAACACACAAATGATGATTTCAATCAACCATATAAGTTATGGTATCAATCCAACAAGAGTTTATGAACCATATAAGTTTTGAAATCAAGATGCATGGTTTTCGAAATACCAAAACATATTTTAACATAAAAAAAACATTTTGAAATAACGTTTTAAATTCATAGAGCAACCTTTAGAAACCATTACTCAATTAGAGGTAGAACTAGAGATATCAAAATATATAACTCTAAGACTATACCTCTAGTTCCTATCTAATCCAATAAAAGCTAGTCTTCAAATCTTGATAGTCTTGACTTGTATACTTCCTTGAAGACTTGAAATCTTGTTGTTGCATGGATTAGATCATGAATCCAGAAACTCTATCACTTGTACAAATAAGACATTAGTCCTCATCAATGTTTGTCATTAATCAAAATTAAGATATTAAAAGCTTTAGGACTTTCAATCTCCCCCTTTTTGATGATGACAAATATTGATGCAATGTGATAGGTAAAACAATTAAGTGCAAGGATTCAAAGTAAGAAAGAGTTTATAGAATATGTATCAAACATTGTAAAATGCTCCCCCTTACAATATGCTAGGTATTTGTAAGATATCACATATAACATATAGCCAATTAGTTTGATGATATCAAGAAATTGAATGAAACAATTTTCGAACAATTATAGGATCTCAAGATGAAAAGATTCATTGTAAGTATATGAGATCACTTCCTAGCTTATATAGGCTTGAAGAAGCCTATTTTTCCACCTACCTCCGTATCCTCCTTCCTTCCAGATTTAAGAGCATATAGATAGACTATAAAAACATTTATAAAGCTCCCCCTATCAATATGCATCAGTTTTGTAAAAAATTTGACAGAGTTTCCTTTGTAACTCTTATAAAATTCAATATCACAATACAAACTCAACAATGCAAAAGAGATGAGATATATCACACAAAATCACATATGAGGCCAACCCGGCCGTTAACAACACAATTCTCATTCTCCTTCAATCTCAATATCTCAAAAACTTAGAAATACATAAATTTTAAACCAAAGATAGTCATACTTAACCTTTTAAAGTTATTTCTTCTTCTTTTTGATTTGATGAACGTGATCGTCAAGTGCACTTCAAATACTTCAAGTTCCTCAAAATCTCTCCTTTTGTCATTTCTTCCCTTTTGTACATATTCTTGATTTTCCTCAAAAATTACTGAGCTTCAAGAATCTTTCTTTTGATGGTTTCTCCTCTTTGCATTAAATTCTCCCCTTTTGTTGTAAGTATTCTTGATCTCCATTTTCCTGCAAAATGTTAGTTTCCAAAAGAATACAACACAAATATAACTCCTAAACATTTGCTATCAACACTTAGTTTTTCTCCCCCTTTGTCATCATTCAAAAGAATGTGTATGAAGGATTAAAATAAGGTCAAAAGCATATAATAAGATCTCTCAATATACCAAGGAGTCATTATGGGGAAATAATCAAACCAATAAACTACATTACTTAAAAATATACGACAAGAAGAGATCATAATGTAGCAGAAAACATATGAAATAGTGCATTATAGATATAAAAAGAAAATGAAAGGTATAAAGATGATCCTCAAGTAGCCAAAGCTAGAGTGCGAGGCTTCGGAGCACAGACTTTAAACTGCAAAAATGATTATGTTGAAGAAGTGGTCTCTGGAATGATAATAGCTTCAACTGGTAGATCATCAATAGTAGTCACTACAGTGGTATCCTCTGAAATAATGGTGGAGGATGTATCAGCAGCAATAGATGGCTCAATACTACTTGATGACACAACAATATGAGTAATAGGATTCTTTGTCATATATGTGGTCTTCTCATCAAAATGTGAAGAATATCTATGTGGACTCCATATAATGCCTCAAGATGAGTAGATATATTGCCAACTTTGTGATGAAGAAACTTTACTCTTGATTTCATGTTGAACAACTTCTTCAAACACATCTTGGATTTTAGTATTAAACTTCTCAAAGATAATATCCATATTGTTTGAGAGATGCTCCAAATTATTCCACAAGACATCTTTTGTATGAGGAATAAAACCTATATTCCTCTTGCATCAAACATTTTCGTTCACTCAGTTTCTTTCTAATAGAAGTATCAAAAGGAGTTTCCTTTTCCTTTTTCCATTGATGTCTTCCCTTTCCTTATTCTTTCTCTGGTGGAAGTATCAAGTGATTAGCTTCTTCTTGACCAATTCCTTTCTCATGAATGCTCTTTCAAATAATAATGAGTACATTTTCACCCATCAATCTTGCGATTTCGGATAAGGCTTGGAGTAAATCTTCTTGAGATATTTTCTTTCTCAACTCCCAATCATCATTGAAACATAAGTCATGCACTATCTTGTATGCAACAAAATCACATTTATGAAGAAATCTCATGTCAACAACCTCAAGTAAAGATATTTCAAAATGTTTGAACACTCTTGAAAGCAACCTTCCATAAAGAAGGCTCTTTGCTATTTTCTTAGCCTTCTTAACAAAGAACGATATCCATAAGATAACCAAGATCTACTCATTTTCCTTTGAACATAATTAGCATAATAAACATGTGCAAATGAGTAATAGATGTCCTATGACCATCTATGAGTAAAAATATAGTAGTGCACATAAGACAAAGTATATTATGTTCAAGACTAAAAACAATAGATTCCCTTTTTGCAAAATTCACAAAGGATTCTTTATTTGTAAAAGCATATTCAAAATCTTGAATGGAGAAAGCATAATAATGGCAAATTTTGGTGAGTAAAAAAATGTAATCTCATCAATAGGAGCACTCAAAATATCATTCAAGTTATAGTAATTGAAATTTAAAACAATACCATATACTTTAGACACATAATATACAACTTGATATCCTTCAAGAATATTTTTCTCTAGATTAGCATAGCATTGAAGTATATAGTCATAATACATAGGCTCATCATACACAATAATATTATATCATCCTTCCTTAGCAACATACTTCAAGATATTTTCAAAAAGGAAACTTACTAGAATAGATGGTACTTTCAAAAATCACATTTCAAAGCTCGAGATAGTCATAGAATCAAATTTAATACTCCTTACTTGTGAATAAGGTAGTGTTGTTCTTCTTCTTCTTTGGTACCATTTGAGATTTGGTTGAACCACCTTTTGATCCAATATATTTATCCCTTGTTATTTCTTCTTTCGGACGATAGAATCAGTTTCTGCGGTTGACCGAACAATTTGATTGTTATCTTCCGCAAGTTCTCTGCTTACTTTGCGGTCGACGAGTAGTAATCTGCGGTCGACCGGAAATTTGATATTGGTCGTCCGCAAGTCCTCTGTCTACTCTGCGGTCGATGGCTTGTACCATACGGTCGACCGAAGATTTTCTCGAGGTCTTCCGCAAGTCCACTGACCATTCTTCGGATGATACTTCCGTAAGATGCGGTCGACCGCACCTTCTTTAGGTGTCATTTGAAATATCTTCTAAGGAACTTATAATCAACCAAGAATCGTTGTTTTGATAATTAAATGAGCTATACAATGACAAACTCATTAGCAATTGTATATAAACACTCAATAGCTTTCTAAAAATAGAACCTTTTCTCGGCCAATGGATAAACACATCAATTTTAATAACAAAGATCACTCAAATATAATATCAACAAAAATTTGAACAATTAAAATGTCATGCACTTTATTTTTAAAATAGTGTAGTGTCTACCATTCCTCTAGTCAATCCTTTTTCAATAAGAAAGATGTTAAGCCTTTCATACTAAGCTCTTGAAGCAAGTTTCAAACCATATAAAGCTTTTGAAAGTAAGTAAACATGATTTTCAAAAGATTCATGCACAAAATCAGGAGGTTGTTCAACATAAAATACCTATTGGATGTAACAAACTTAGAAAAGCACTTTTAACATCCATTTGAAATAATTTAAAACCTATAAAATATGCAAATGCAAATAACATGTTAATGGACTCTAATCTAGTAGTTGGGGCAAAAAAAAATCTCATCATAATCAATGCCCTCTTCTTGATTATATCTTTGAGCAACAAGTGTAGCCATATTTCTAGTGACAAAACCATGATCAACAAGTATGTTTCTAAAAATCCATTTTGTACCAATAATTATGGGATTTTAACGTTTAGGTACAAGTTCCCAAACTTTGCTCCTTTCAAATTGATTTAACTCTTCATGGATGATAATGATCCAAAAATCATCACTAAAAGCCTTATCAATGTTCCTAGGTACTATATGAGACAATAATGCAAGATTATCAACACAATTTATAAAATGTCTTCTTGTTCTTACCCCTTCATTGGGATTACCAATGATTTGATCATTTGGATGATTATGGACGTATTTCCACTCCTTTGGAAGATCATGATTTGTCTCTCCTTCATGTGAGGTTGATTATTGAATGTCAATGATCTCTTCACTTTCATTCTTAGGTATTGAATGATCTTCATTTGATTGAACAATATCTTTGTTCATTGACTCAATAGATAGCTCTTGAAAATCACCTTCATTCTCATCTCTTGGCAAGTAAATATTAGACTCATCAAATATAACATGAATAGCTTCATCAATAGCCATAGTTCTTTTATTGTAAACACAAAAAGCTTTTCTATTTGAAGAGTAGCCAAGGAGCATACCTTCATCGGATTTCTTGTCAAACCTACCAAGATTGTCTTTGACATTTAGAATAAACCATTTACAACCAAACACTTTAAAGTAGGAAATGGAAGGAGTTTTATCAAATATAAGCTCATAAGGGGTTTTATTAACAAAGGATATAAGAAACATTCTATTAACAATATAGCGAGAAGTATTCATAAATTCAACCCAAAAATATTTTCGCAAATAATTTTCACATAGTATGGAATATGCCATTTCTTGTAAAGTACGATTTTTCCTTTCATCAACACCATTTTGTTGAGGAACTTTTGCAATTGAAAAATTGTGAGATATATTATTCTTATCACATAATTTTGGTTAAAATACTATTGCAAAACTCTCTACCATTATCACTTCCAATGAAGATAAGTTTGCAACTAATGGTGTTTTGTACTTGTTTAAAGAGTTTGACAAAAGCTTTAAAAACTTCATTTTTACTCAACAAGAAATTAATCCAAGTAAATCTATAAAAATCATCAACAGTCACATAGACATATAGTTTGCCACCAATTCACATGGTTCTCATAGCACCAAATAAATCCATATGTACAAGTTCAAGAGGTTTTGAAGTAGACACATTTTCTTTGATTTGAAAGAACTCTTGACTTGTTTACATGCATCACAAATATGATCTTTCTCAAAATTAATGTTAGGCAAAACTCTAACATACTGAAGTTTTGTAAAAATATGCAAAGTATATATGCTAATATGTCCTAATTTACAATGGCAAAGATATGCATCATCAACTTCCAAAGAAAGGCATATAACATTTTGTTCAACTAAATCATCAAAATAGATATCATACATATTTTCATTTCTTCACACTTGCAGATGATCATTCTTGAGCTTGCGGTCGACCAAAACGTTTCCTTGGATCGTCCGCAACCTTACTGTCCACTTAGTGGATGATCTATTTTTCCATGCGGTCGACCGAAACCTTCTCAAGGGTCGTCCGCAAGTTCACCAGAACTACCAGTCTTTACTTAAAGACAAAATCCACTTATATCATGACATTTATAGGATAATCAGTGTTTGTGAGAAAAGTTTGTAAGAGAATTATATCAAACAATATGACAAGACAACTCAATTATCACAATATGCAATTAACATGTTTCGTGAGGAAATAATTTAGCATGAAGAGCATATACAAAATACAAAAACCAATTAGAAAATTTATCAAGTATTTGTATTGAAAACACATTTCAACCACATATAGCATTATGATCTAATTTACAAAATTCATAATCAAGAAATTCTTACTAAAGATTCAATCTCAAAAGAATGAATTTCTTCATGACCTTCATGAAGAACATTGTATCTCAGTATAGCATATTTGATCATGTGGATTGAGCAAATTCTTTTGACATGTTGTATTGCTCCTTCATGATCAACATATTGAGTTACCTACAAAGAAGATGAAACTTTTGGTATCCAAGTGGCTTTGGATCCATGAGAATTAGTCGAATTTGTTTTGACAATCCAAATACTTTTTGTACCATTCTCGATTTTCTTCTTGGCATAACATATATTAACCTTATGGCCATACTTACCACAATAGGTACAACATATTCTTGATGACATATGAGTATGTGTGTGATGTGTATGATGTACTTTATGATGCACATGTGAGATATTCTTGTGTGATATATTTTTGTGTGTATGCAAGGCATCATCATGTGTATCAATAAAACCAATACCTCTCTTATCATTAGAGAATCTTTGAGCACCAAGTAATTTATTTAAATTATCTCTACCACATGTGAGTTTATGTAAGCTAACACTTAAATCATCTATTCTCAACTTCATAGCATCATAGTCACTCATCATGTCATTCAATTTCTTGTTTCTAATAACAAGATCATTATTAGCATTTTCAAGAAATTTTACCTTATCACATAGACCAATAATATTTTCATCAAGAGTCACTTTGGAAGAAAGCAATAAAGCATTTTCATCAAGTAATTTAGCATTTGCCAATAACAAATTCTCAACTTGACATTTCAAGAATTTATTCTTCTTGATGACTTTCTTCATTTCATAATAGAGATTAGCAACAAATTCATCTTGATCAAATATATCACAATTATCATTGCAATCATTTTCACTAATGTGTAAAGTTTGTGAGGTAGAAGTACTTACTTCATCTTCAAGAGCCATAAGACAAGTGTTTGCAACCTCGGATTGATCGTTTTCTTCATTTTCACTTTCTTCTTGATTTGATGTGTATGTCAATCCTTCATGTGCAACTTCAAGTAATCTCCACATTTCATATGCGGAACTACAACCACTTACTCTATTGTATTCATCTAAATCAAGAGCACAACAAAGAATATTCATAGCAATAAAGTTTGAAGTCATTTTCTTTTTATCCTCTTCATCAAACTCATTAAGAGTTTTCTCAACACTTCTTCCCTTTATAATCTTAGAGGGAACATAAGGACCATTTATAACAATATTCCATAAATCAAAATCAATGGAGGAAATATAAATATGAATTCTATCTTTCCATAAAGTGTAGTTATAGCCATTCAACAAAGGTGGTCTACTAGTAGAGTAACCCTCACTTATGATATTGTTGTCTATATGAGCCATAAGATCTTTACTTCTAGGTGATTAAACCTTAAACAAGAAGACCTGCTCTGATACCAATTGAAAAACCTAAGAGGGGGGGTGAATTAGGTTTTTATCCGATTTTTAAACCTAATTCAATAAAACTCCTCTTTGACAACAAATATCAAACACTTGATGTGCTAGTTGTGTGAGAAATAAAGTGTTCAAGTAAAATGCAGAAATTAGAACAATGAACACAATGATTTATAGTGGTTCGGTTTATCCAACAAAACCTAATCCACTACCTTAAGTTACCTACTCAAGGATTTATCAAATCCCTTCACTAATCAAATAAATGAGATTACAAAAGAGGCTCACCCAATTCACCTTAGGGTTTTATAAATAACCTCTCAAACCAATCAAGGCTAACTCAACCCTTGAGTTTTACAACACAACCTTGATTATACAATAATCCCACCACTCTCCTTAGTGAATCCTAACACAACAATTCAATTCAAGGTTCACCCAAAGGTTTTACAAACAAACCTTGAATACAAAACAACCTACACAAGGCTCACCCTAACACTTAGGGTTTTATGCTACTTGCAACCTTGATACAATTACAATCAATAATAAAAGATAGAGAGTTTGATAGATATCACCTTAATGTGAAGATATATCAATTTGAATCACAATCACCTCTTTGAGTAATGGCTTGTCAAGATTGCTCAAAATACACCTTTGAATGTAAAAACCCTTCTTTAATGATTTTAACAAGATTGATGTTTTGAAAGGGTTTTGGAATGTTTCTAAGATGTTATAGGATCAAGATATACAATGTTTTTGCTCAAAAAATCTTCTTAGAAAGAATTCCAAAGGTTTTGGTATTTAAAGGTTTGTTTCCAACGGTCAAAAAAGAAGCTGTTGGAAACCCACTCAGGAAGTGCGGTCGACCGCAAATCAGACTTGGTCGTCCGCACTATCATCCTCAAGTTCACTGGACAACCACCGGATGATGATTTTTCATCCTCCGGTCGACCGGACTTCATTTGCGGTCGACCTCACTTCACCTGCGGTCGACCTCATGGTCGTCCACAAGTTGGCAGATGAACAAATTTGACAGCACATGCATCCACAAGATAAACTAACTTATGGACGATACCTGGACCACTTTAGGTCGACTGAAACATGTTCATTTGTGTATCAACAATACTCTAACACACAAATGATGATTTCAATCAACCATATAAGTTATGGTATCAATCCAACAAGAGTTTATGAACCATATAAGTTTTGAAATCAAGATGCATGGTTTTCGAAATACCAAAACATATTTTAACATAAAAAAAACATTTTGAAATAACGTTTTAAATTCATAGAGCAACCTTTAGAAACCATTACTCAATTAGAGGTAGAACTAGAGATATCAAAATATATAACTCTAAGACTATACCTCTAGTTCCTATCTAATCCAATAAAAGCTAGTCTTCAAATCTTGATAGTCTTGACTTGTATACTTCCTTGAAGACTTGAAATCTTGTTGTTGCATGGATTAGATCATGAATCCAGAAACTCTATCACTTGTACAAATAAGACATTAGTCCTCATCAATGTTTGTCATTAATCAAAATTAAGATATTAAAAGCTTTAGGACTTTCAAAAACTTAAAAAATAGAGGAGAATAGTGGGAATTTTATTAACTACTATCAGTCTACTAACCAGCACAATATTGTCATCCAATTCCAATTTTCAAAAACAGGTAAAATTAAAAAGAGTAAAACAGTTCATTGAAGTTCATTCAATTTCATCGTAGTTCTTTCACTTCTTAGTTCTTACTAGTTACCATACCACTCTTTTGTTCTGATAATTGATAACCAAAGTACCAAACTTAAGTAGGTAAGTGCATTCTCGAGTCCCGGCTACTCGATTAATCTTTTGGTGACGACGAGTGGAGTGATCGGTGAATCTCAACTAGTGAAGGCTTGAAGCTCATCATTTCTCGTCTCCTCTGTTGAGTAGTGTCTCAAGCAGTGAAGCTCCTTATCTCTACTCTAACTCTGAGTTTCAGCACTTCTAATTGCAACTTCTCAGCTCATCTAGTTACTGCTGCTCTCGTTTTATCCTCCGTGAGTCCTTCATCTCATCTGACATCTTGATTTCGTAGTTGATTGTATTTCTTCTCAATAGTAAGAGAGAAAGAATTATATATTCAATTTTGCCAACAGATTAAAACATATTTTCTGTATGTGTTGTGTTAATAAAACAAAACTGAGAGCACTCACACCACTTACTCCCATGCACATCACATATTCACAGCACCTAGAAGTGCAAGGAAAACATGACAAAAGAAGTTGAAAGTATAAAAATAATTCTTATCCTCTATATCATAAGATGGTATTAGCTCAGCATTTAGCAACATCAATGTAACATCCCAAATTTTCCCAAAAATATCAAAAATAGAAAATATAATATAATAGCCAAGTCAAAGAATATACCAAAATTTAAAATACTCAAAATTCCCAAATCATGAATCAAAATCCCAAATTCCAAATAAATTTCAAATTATAAATTTGAATCCAAAACAATCTTTGCCAGAATAAAATTATTTATACCAAATAAAAATAAAACATAAACAATAATATTTTTAGTTCGAAATCAATAACATAATTTAAACTAAACCAAAATTCATAAATGGTTGGTCATCGTCCGTCCTCGCATCGCATCCCATTAGCCTGTAAATGATTTTAGAAAAACATAATATATGGGTTAAGTACAAAGTACTTAGTGGGAGTAAAGTGTGACATTTTACAAGGATATACACATTGCAAATATCATATAAATATAGATAGTCAATGTATGTAATTAAGTCAAAGACTCCTGTTTAATTGGACTAAAGCTCCTGTTCAATCGGACATAAGTCCCTGTTTTATCGGGCCTAAGCCCCTATTGTTTGATGACATATGAAATAGACATTTATATGTACATTTATAAAATCATTGTACACATATCATAATAGAATTTAAAAGTGCACAATTAATTCTGAATAAATAGCACATATAACAAGTAAATATAAATATTTCAATAATTAAATAAGGTTAGACTCCCACCTCAAATGCATATATAAATGCGTGGAATAACTAGCTCCCTAAATCCTTGTTTATTACATTGGAAGTATTCAATGAATTAAAACCTTGAAAAACTAAACTAAATAATTGCTCTTAAATAAGTAAATAAATAATATAATAAAAAGGAAAAGAATGGATTTTTGAAAAGTAAAAGGAAATATTTGGCATTTTGAAAAGGTATGGGAACACTTTTGGAATAAGAAAAATGTAATTTTAGAGTTTGGAAAAGTTTGGGGTCAAATTGTAATCTTAGGAAGTTCAGGGGTCAAATTGTAATTTTCAAAAGTTTGGGGACTAAAAACGAAAATTTTGAAAATATGGGTTGAAACAGAATTTAAATAAGTCTTGTGGTATAAAAAGGGAATTCCTAAAATAATTGGGTAAAAAATATAATTTTTAAGAAATATATGGTCAAATTAAAAATTCTAGAAAGGTTTGGAGAGTAATTTGGAAATTTTAAAACATTTGTGGGTAAATATGTAAATTCGTATATGAAATTGAGAGAATTTTAGGGTTTGTAAACCCTAAGGATTTATTTGTAAAAAATAAATAAATTTTAAGAAAAATTACTAAGATGCCCCTTTAACTCCAAAACCCTAACTTTAATTTTCTTCTTCTTCTTCCCCTAACCCTAGCAGCCTGCCCCCTTTTCTTCCCATAGCCGCCGCCGCCCCCATCCCCTCATTCCCACTGCCGTCGCCACTTCTCCCCCCCCCTCATCCCCTCAACTGCTATCCCCCCTTCTTCCTCTCTTCTCTCTTCTTCTTCTTTTCTCCCTATTCCCTCTTCTCCTTTCTTCTTCTCTTCTCCTTTTCTTCGTCTTCCTCATTCCCCCTTTTCCATGGCAGCCCGCCTCCCCCCCTCTTCTCCTTCCCCTCTCTCGGTCCCTTCCCTTCTCTCTTTTCCTTCATCTCTCTCTGCCGCCCCTCCCCCTTCCTTCTCCATCTCTCTTATCTCGGCTTTTCTCTCTCTCTCGGTTTCCCTTTTTTTTTTTTTTGAAAAAAAATACTATAGTTTGTGAGAGGCTAGGAAAAATAGATGTTTTTAGGCTTATTGTCGCCGGCGGCGGCCAGCCATATGGTGGCGCCGGTGATGGCTGCCATGCCTGAGAAGATAGAAAAACCTACCTCGAGATTCGTGATTAAGGGGAAAATTGATTAAAAGTTTTAATGCTCTCGTTTATTTATATATGTGAAATAATAAACCCTAATGAGTCGGGTTAATTAATTTTAATAGAGTAATTTATGAAGTCCATTAATTTATTAAATGGGTATTACAATCAACAAGCTAATATGGACTATATAATTTTGAATAATTTTAAAAAAGCAAAATCTGAATAATTTTGCACTAAAGTTAACTATCATATCTTAATTTTAATGGATGGTTTGAATTTTATTTCTATTCTTTTTTATTTTAAACTTGTGGAGTTAGAGAATAGAGTTCTTGTGGGGGTTATATAAAGTGCAATGAAAGTGAATATATGTAATGAAATTTTTGTCAATTGGAAAGCATTACATTGTTTTAGTTAATATTTGTCTAAATCAGGATTTAGATGGATATTTGGTATAACAAAAGTGCTAGTTTGAGGAATCACATGACATCAAAATGAACTTCAATAAACTATCTCTATTTCTTTCTTTCCAAATAAAATATACATAAAAATGAACTTCAATAAACTCTCTTTTTTCGTTCTTTCCAAACAAAATATACTTCAATGAATGAGTAAGTTTACTCACACATGACATAGCTATGAAATAAATTGGATGTGTAATATAGTAAAACATGATTTAACATCTACTGCTATCCCTGAACACATGTTGCTATCCATAGAATAAAAGCAAGCTCTGGTACTGCTTTTTGCAACCAAACCAAGAAGGATCAGTACTATTGTTATTATCCTTTTATTGTGCTTAGTTATTATCATTTATTGAACACTTAGTGATTTGTTTCTTTGAAAGAAATGAGATAATTAGGGTGCCTTTATTGCTATAAGCCTCTCTACTTCAGAAATGAGACACTTGTATTTCTAGTTCAGTCCAAAGTCTTTGTTTTTTTACATCTTGTTTTGGTGTTTTTTACATAAATAATTACATATGGCAGAAGCTCAAGGCAGTGAACATCCAAAAAATCCAGAAAAAGATAATCAAATTCCACCTCTACATTCTAGTACCAATCAAGATGATTGTTATGCTGAACAAATTTAAATACAGAGTGGTGGTGATAATGGGGTTGAGGTTCAAATGAGTGATCTTGATGGGAAGACCCAAATTGATATTGGAGCTGGACCTAAAGGAAGGCAAAAGTCACAAGTATTGATACATTTTAAGAAAATTATAGTTAATGGCAAACCAAGAGCTGAGTGTATATATTGTCACAAAACACTTGGTGTTGGTTCTAAAAATGGGACAACACACTTGCATGATCATGTAAAAATTTGTCCAAAGAAAAAAAAAATCAAGACATTAGGCAATGTTTATTGGTTGGGAAGCAAAATAGTTTATCTGCTAAGACAACTTTGGGAACATACAATTTTAGTCCAGAAGTTTCTAGAAAAGATTTAACTGAAATGATAGTCATACATGAGTACCCTTTGTCTATAGTTGATCATTTTGGATTTCAAGAAATACTTTGAAAAAAGATATCTTGAACATTTATGATGTTGAGAAAGAGAAGATGTTGACCATTTTTAATAAAAATCGTGGGAGAATTGCAATTACTTGATATGTGAACTTCTACCAATCAAAACAAGTCTTATATGGCTATTACTTCTCACTTTGTTAATAATGGCTGACTATTACAAAATAGACTTTTAAGGTCATTATTCCTTACATTATAAAAATTATTTAGTGATATTCATTTATTTTATATATGAATTAACTTTGTTTTTTTAAAAATGTTTGTTGTAAATAGATTTGTGTATATGCCTATTCCACACACAAGTGAGGTGTTATCTAAAGTCTTAGAAGACACTTTTTTTTATTGGAACATTGATAGAAAGTTATCAACAATTACTGTTGATAATTGTTCTACCAATGATTCAATCATTCATGATATTGTGGGAAAGCTTTAGGGGAGTTTTCTTATGTTGCATGGGAGCTTGTTGCGTATGAGATGTTGTGCACACATCAAGTTCAAGATGAGTTGTCAGTAATAAATGAGGAGATTGAGAAGACCGGTCAAAGTGTTAAATTTTGGGCTGCATCACCTAAGAGATATCAAAGATTTGAAGAACCTACACTTCAAATAAGTATTCCATATACTAAGAAACTTGTTTTAGATTGCAAAACTAGGTGAAATTCAACATTCTTGATGCTTTCTACTACTTCATTGTATAAGGATGTGTTCTATAGATTGAAAAGAGAAACGTTTGTATACTTGCTTGCCAATAGAAAATGAATAGCTCTTGGCAAAAGAAATATGTGATCATCTACTTATTTTTTATAATGCCACAGAAGTATTTTAAAAAACCAACTCTCCAACAGTGAATGCATTCTTCCCTATTGTTTGTGACATTAGATTGAAGTTGAACAAGTGGATTAATGGTGAAAATGAAGTGGTTCAATTATTGGCTCAAAAAATGATTCTCAAGTTTGAAAAATATTGGAATGATGTGCATGGAATTATGAGTGTAGCTACAATTTTGAATCCTAGATATAAAATGATATTTGAGGATTTTACATTTCCCAAAATATTTAGTGGTCATGCTACTTTGAGAATTGAGCAAGTTAAGAACATATGTGTTGACTTCTATAATGAGTACAAGTCCAAAAGTGAGAGGGCATCAAATAGTGCTGAATATAATACTCAACTTGAAAAGAGGGTAAGGGATGAAGAAATGGAATATACTCTTGCTGAATTTGATATTTTTGTAGCTGTGAAAAAAAGTTCTTTGCAAGAAAATTCAGAATTAGATCGATATTTGGAAGAAGGTATTTACCAAGAAATTCAGAATTTGATATTTTGCAATGGTGGAAAAATAATGGAACTAAATATCCTATTCTTTAGATGATTGCAACAAATATTTTGTTTATTCCAGTATCTACTGTACCTTCTGAGTTTGCATTTAGTATTGAAGGAAGGATTGTTAATGCACATCGTAATAGGCTTCTTCCAAATATAATTGAAGCGTAAATGTGTGCTCAAAATTGGTTATCATCTAACATGAAATGTTTTTTTTTGAGTATTAGTTTATTTGTTATGAAATTAACTTTGTGACTAGTTTATCATTTTAAATTAATTGTGTTCTATGTTTTTCTATAGGTTTTTCAAATGAAGAATTTATGATTGTTTTAGAGGATATGGATGATTCTGAGGGGTATTTATGAAGTTGTTGGTTGTTTAACTATATTGTTATTATTTTATTCCAGTAATTTTGTAGATTGTTTAGAAAAGAAGTAATATTAATTATTGTTTTAGTCAATGAAATTTCTATAAATGAAGTGGACTGATGATTGGTTGATGAAATTCCTACAATTGAAGTGGATTGATTTTTTATTATTGTATTAAGAGGAAAACATATTTGTGAGATTGTATGATGAATGAATTATTGGACATTATAAATTATGTGTTTTTTTTTTATGGTTGAATTATGAACTTTTGAATTATATTTTTTATGTTTGAGGTAGTATTATGAACTTGATAGATGGTTGAATTATGGACTTTTGAATTACATTTTAAATGTCATAGGTTGTATTATTAACTTTATAATTATGTTTTTATTTTTAAATTTGGAATTACAAGACTTGAATATGAAAATTATATGAGCTTCACCTAATTACCTAATACAACATTCTTGCTACTACAGTACTACCTATTATACTATATAAATATTTTATACAAATATGAAGTGATTTGTGAATTTTTGGATAGCCAACTAGTTTTAATAGCTGATTCTGCTGATGAGTATATGATTTTATTTATGAAATTAAGTTTTGTAAATTGGGAAAGCGGGGATAGGGGTGAGGATAATCGGGTAAAGGACAGAAATGGAGAAAATGATAATATCTTCATAGGAACGAGGAGGAGAATCTCCAATATCTTTAAAGCGGGGCGGGGAAAGTGTTTCATGGTGCCACTCCGACCCATTGCCAACCCTCGTGTTCGTTTTTGCCGGATTCCAATAGTTTTTTCAATTGAAATGATCTAATTGGCTGTATAAAATGTTAATGGATAGTTAAAAATAAATCTTTAGGATTGGAATAATAAAAAAGTTTTTTTTCCTCAGCTCAACCAACGAACTTTCTCCTGCTTCAACCCTCATCTGCAATTACCCCTTTGTTTCCCTCTGCAGAATTAGGTTTTAATTTTCTTATTGTGTTCTCCTCTCAGCCTTGAAGAAAAACTCTCCGATATGGAAACTGAGGGCCAAATACTGCAACAACAGGCATTGCATGCAACATCTACAATAGCATTTGGGAACTCTGATAGCAGCAGGTTGAGAAGATCCAATGTTGAAAGGCAACGTGTATGTGCTCTACTTATTTACCCGCACACTTATGTATTTCAGTTTTCCTTTGTTAAATCTTTTGTTGGTTACAAAGAACAGACCCAAAAGGGAAATAATATTGGAATGCATTTGATTAAAAATGCTAAAAGCATGTACAGAATCACAGTCTGCTGTGGATTTGGTTTGGGTTTGATCCATTGAAGAGAAATCGAGAAGATAATTGTTTATGAGAGTGCCTTTGAAATTGCTTTTGCTGCGTAGATGAAAATAATTAATTAGAGTATTTACATTATAGTATTTCTCATGTGGATGTGTTTTTAAATTTTTTTAAAACTAAAATATAATTAAAAGGAATTAAAAGGATTGAGGTTATCTTATCTTGCTGAAAAAAGAAGTTTTAATTATCGGAAAGTTCAATAACTAAAAATAAACTATTAGGACCCACGAGTAAAAATTGAAAAAAGTATAGAATTCTTAAAATTTTAAATAAAAGATAAGATTACATAAATAAAAATCGAAAATAGTTCAGGATCCCTTGATAATATATCATTTTATATATTATAGGATTGAAATTTCAAAATCAATTGAATACTAGATTTAAACAAGAACTATTTTGGAAGAGGTGGAGAATCAAAATATTGCTACTTTATTCTTTAATTAAAGATAAAATATCTCAAAATTTTAGATGCGGATGAGGATGCTGCATGGTAGCTGTAAGGTAGTAGTTTAACACGTTAGAAGCACCAGTTACTCGGTGATAGGTCTGGGGTTTGATTTACGTCAGCTTAGCAGAACTATGGTATATGGTATGTACTGTGAACGTGTTCATAAAGCTCCAAAAACTGCTTTGCAGAATAAGGTGGGAAAGTATCTCAGCAGTTTTATGGTTTGGTTGATTAATGCAACAAATCTTCTAAATATTGAAGGAGAAAGAGCGTGTAAATCAATCTAATTTGGATTCTTTTATTGCTATATTGACGAATGTGAATATGCAACTGTGCACATTTTTTTTCTTCCACCAATGTGTACTTTCTATACTGCAGGAGTATCAAGATGCTCTTATGAATTGTGTAACCCAAGATCTTGGATTCAGTGAAGAGAAACCAGTTGCTGCATATACCATATTCAAATGTCTAGTTCATTGGAGGTCTTTTGAAACAGAAAGAACTATTGTATTTGATCGTATTATTCAGGTGATTGGTTCTGCCATTGAGGTAACTATTTTAACACATGAATAAAAGAAACTATGAACGAAATATAGTAACTTGATTTTCTCCAGTCATATCTATACCCTGTTTCAAGTTTTCATGTTGAAATTTTCCCAGCTTGTGAAAGTGCATTGAAATTGAATCCTCAGTGTGTATTTATTTATTTGTTAAAGCTGCAGATTATGTTTATAAAAGTGGTCTCTATTTCCCAGCATGATTACAATGTCAGGCTCAATATATTACTAGAATCCAATTGATTTTCTCACATATTTTATTATAACTGGAAGATGTTTTATAGTTTGATTTCTGTAAATTCAGATTGAAATGCGAAATTTGCTTGATAAAAAGGAAAGATTTTTTAATGTCATTTGCATCTATTTTCCAGGATGAGTCAAACAATGATCGCATGGTGTATTGGTTATCCAACACATCTACATTGTTGTTTTTGCTTCAGCAGGCCATGAAAGCTACTGCTTCAAAACAACATCATTTTTTGGCAGGATGACCAAGGTGAAGGATTTTTTGGTTCTGTATCTGTAAATAACTTCATTCTATGTACTTCTGGAATGGAAAATGTCATGATATATAACCAGTCTGTCAGGAACGATCAACAGTTAGAGATTTTGTATCTGAAATTCAAATATCTAAAGATCTGTGAGTCTAAACCATGTATTGTACAATTGTCAGATCTTTTTCTCCTAGCGGTATCAGTGTTCATTTTCTTGTTCTTCATATAAATTGAGGTTCCTTGGTTTGAATATCTATGTATTTACATCAAAGAGTAGATCTTTGAACTTTGTTAAGTTTCCGAAACATAATATACATACGATTGAATGACGTGTGGATGTGAAATATCTTGCATCCGTTCCTGATTTTCATACAGTTCCTTGCATTATTGATCAGCAGTTCCAATGTGTATAGCTTCAATTTTGAAAAAATGAGTATCATTTTCTCCAGAAGTCTGAAGGATTTCTGATCTGTATTTTCTGAAGTGGCAGCCATTTTGTTAACCCTACTCTTCACGAGCATCTGGGCAGTCCTCTGGCAGTAGCTCTCCATCCAGTCCCTGGCAGGGAATGATCAGTGGACTTCACTACTGGTCTTAAGGGCCTTCTGAATTTGCTAAAAGAGAATTCTGTAAGCAAAATTCTTACTCTTACATGATTGTCTGATGTCACTAGGACCGATATCAAATCTTTTTTATTTCAGATTCCTATCTAATCTGATGTATATCACTAGACTGATGTATATCTAGGACTACAATTCTAGGACTGATGTATATCTTTTTTATTTCAGATTCCTTCAGTTCTTTCTCAGAGGATTTTTACTCAGATATTCTCTTACATTAATGTACAGCTATTCAATAGGTACATTAATGCTCTTACATTAATAGCAGGAGGAATTTGTACTCCCAAATAAAATTAATGTATGAATTTACATCTTATCCAAAATTTTACAGCCTTCTCCTTCGAAGGGAGTGCTGCACATTCAACATTGGGGAACATGTCAAGGCTGGGCTAGCAGAATTGGAACTTTGGTGTGGAAAAGTAACTGAAGAGGTACAATTCTGAATTTGACATTTTAAGTTACAAAATATGTAAAAGGATATTTCTATCTATATAGTTACTACTTTAAAAACTTATAGCTACCTGGACTCAGAAACTTTTTCAAGGTCATTATGATTAATTTGCTGGGAAGATCTAATACATTTTCAGATTGCAGTATGTGGGTTCATCGTGGGACGAATTAAAACATGTCAGATAGGCTGTTGGGTTTTTGGTAAGTTCAATTTTGCACTTTTTTACAAGCAAATTTTCTTGTTCTAGTTTCTGAAGTATCATGTTCTTGTGATGATGAACTTCATCTTGAGGCACAATAGATAGCTTCTGGTTCTGGCTTCCCTTTCAATTGTCATGCCTGAGTATTTTAGTTTTTGTTCTTCAAGTAAATATAAAGGTGACTCTGTAGGACAACTTTTGGGTGGCTGATGAGATGGTTTTTCTCTTATTTTATTTGTCTAGTTCATTTGATGATTCTGTTTTTTGCAGGTTATTCACTAGAAGTCTAGAATTTCCTATGATGATCTTGCAAATGACCTATGCCCGGTAAGTCTTAACCATTTTCACTAAATTTGCCTGTCTTTGCTTATGTTTCTCCATGTGATGCTATTACTGAAATGTTTATTTATTTATTTATTTTTTGGAGTGGGGGAGGTGAGTGTAGGGTTGGTGCTTGTAGAGGACACAATAAATTTTGTGAACCTTTTGTTTCAATGTGATTTTCCATGCCACTAATACTTAAATTCAAATGTTATTCCTAGATGAAATACTTGTTTGGAGAACTTTTGAAGATTGGATATGTCATGAATCATCAATAAATAATGTTATCATCTCTATAAAGATTATGTGGTGTTGGTGCTTGTCATGTGTCTGTGTAGGTTAGGCAGCATCCAATTTCCACTATTCTCCAATTGTCCTTGCTATTCAGATATCGAAGTTAACACTGGGGCTCAATCCATTAGCCCAAAGCCTAGGATTAGATAGGAATCATTCTAGATGTGTCATTGCTATACTAACATGGATATCAGAAGTTGACAATGGTTACTTGTGCCATTTTTAAATATCATATCACATTCTTCCACGTCCAATGGGATGAGGGTACTATAGTGCTAGAGAAGCCAAAAGGTCTGGGATTGAATTCCTTCTGTTATCATCACTAATGCTTGCATGACTCTGCGTTATGAGAAGAATCCAGCGTTGATACTGGAATTAATGCATTGATTGCTCTCCTCTTGAATAGTTACTGTATTCCATTTTTTTTGGTCTTCAATAAGTCTTATTTTAGAATTGAATCAAATGGCTTCAGGAATTATCTTATCAGTTAATACCCGTCTTAAGCACTATTACTGTTATCATTTTGAGAAGTTCAAAGTCTCTGGTTCTTTGACATTTTCTGTTTTTACAGGTCTTGAGCGTTCAGCAGCTTTACAGAATATGTACACTTAGGATGATAACTATCACACTCCAAGTGTGGCCGCAGTGAATCTCTTTCTTTCTGAAATTCTATATATTTTATCTTGCTCCTCTTGCTCCTTGTTTCTATTAACATTATTATCTTGGTTTTACATTTTGAATTCTGTAGGTGATTTCCAGCTTGAAGATACTAATGACAGAAGAAGCAAATGATGCTGATAGCCAATCATTTTTGTTGGATGATAACTCCAGGTAAACTGATTACAGAGTCCTTCTATATGAAATGTTAACATATATTGACTAATATATTTGTTTCTGCAGTATTCCCTTCTCAGCGGATGACATTTGTGTCGAACTCAAGGAAAGGTGTAAAACCTGCGACGGAACTACTTCAGAATCCAGCCTTCCAATTTTTACAGGAATAAGGCTGTGGTTTCTTTAGATAGTTATCAAACAGCATTTGTTGGAAAAATCTAGACAACATATCAACTTTAGTTAATTCCACTCTAACACTCATTTATACTCTTTTAGATTCAACCAAATCCAGTATTCTTTGTAGGAATGGCTAGTGAAATATTTAGTGCACTGGGAGGACATTTGGTATTCCCCAGCCATGAACATTGGATGTTCTCAATGGTAGTTTTATTAGTTTATTGTTATCCAATTTCAATCTATGATCATCTCCACTTTGTTTCTGGAAATGAAAATGGGTAGTTTTATTAGTTTGTTTAATAGGAGGCTAGTATTATTAGTTTATTATCGTTCCTTTCCACTAATCACTACTCTTTTAGTAAGGTAATTATTTATTCATGTATTTTACTTTAAACGTCTACTATAAATATCCAAATTCCTCAAAAAAAAAAAAAATGCAAGACTTTTTATTGGGCTTGAAAAATGTTCAAAATCGATCCTTGAAAACCTTCAATTCTCAGTAAATACGCTGTCAAGAGAATGCATTTGTATTCTATAAATGCGTTATTTGAAGTTATCAAAATTATGTTATACATATAAAAAAGATTTCTTGAAAAAGTATTACTGACCAAAAATAAGAAAGTTCCATTATATACATCGGGGAAAATATAAAAAGAAAAAAAAAATCTGGGGTGGAGAAAGGAATCTTGAATTGGGAATTATGAAAATGTTTGGTGGAAATGAAGAGGGACCTTGATTCATGAGATTAATCCCTGCGTAATTAACATAATCTGGGATCAATATATTGGTCAAAATAGGTGAGATTGAAGATGGTTGACTAGATTTTATGCGATTTGTTCATGTATAATGTCGGTGTCTAATATGATTAAGGTTGCTATCATAGAGATTTAGGCTAATTTAAGAAGTGGATTTTTCATTTGAATTTATAATTGTTTTTCCCTCTTTCCATTGTGCACCCCACAGTCCTATCATATCTTTTTCCAATATAGTTTTACCAAATTTATCAACAAAATACTAGCAAAATCTAAATCAATGATGGGCAATGATAAGTTGGGCATTCAAACTTTAAGGCAAGGACAATGATGATTTGATATTGATATTTGCCAATCAACAAAACAATTAATATATAAGTTATTTTGAAAACTTAAATTGTCATGTCAACTTAATTATTTTCAGTAATTCTATGCTTGAGTTTCTTTTATCTATTTCTCTTATAAGACATTGTAAATTTCATGAAAAGTAATTAATGTATCAGCTAAAGAAATGAATTATTCAATCTGAAAAATGAGCTAAATGGCTAGGAAGGGGATGGTTTCCTGTCTCTGACATTAATCTTGTGCACAAAGAATGGCCTTCTGCAAAACTGCACATGCCAATGAAGACCTTAAAAAAATTGTAGAATTTGATGATCATTTTGACCAAGTAAACAAATGGTCTCTTCCAAATCATGTGATCACATGAATTCCCATGTTTTTTTTCTATTTGGTTCCCTCACTTTTGGGGCATTGACTCAACTCATAATTACAAGACTTTTTTTTTGTTGTCATGTTTCTGTTGTTACAGTTATGTAGTTAGTTAGTTGAAATAGAATATACACGTTTAAATGCTGAGAAAAGAATGGTTTCTTGGGAAACTGAGACTTCCTTATTAATGTGTGCTTGAAATGAAACTTAGACTTCATTCTATGGATTCAGACATTTTTGCAGGAGACCATAATTGGTGTTGTGGAACATGAAATCTAAGGGCCAAGTTAGAAATCTTAATTAGAGGAAACTAATCTTTATACAATGAACTGTGGGAGAAATCAAGAATTCAGAATGGACAATGGAGCTTTACATGCCCCAAGAAACTAGAATCATATATAATAACTGAATTTAGGACAGATTAAGGGGATTTTGAAAAACAACCCAAAAAACCACAAGGTCAAAACAATTGATGGGTAAAATTTGTGGTGGATGAAAATTTTGGAATCAAATCTAAGTTATATATTTTTTTAATTCTTTTAATATATTGTTTAATACATACTTAATTACATTATATATTATTTATATGTTTATTTATTATTAGAGTAAACGTTGTTATACTAACTTATATGTTAAGACGAGATTGTATAAATTAAGTACGACAGCAGATAAATAGAAAAACATGGTTGATATCTGTTCGATTTGAATGTTAGCTTCTCAACATGGAAGAAATGAGGCAATGTAGGCACCTTAAATTTGAAACAAGGTACAAATTCTGTTACTCTTAGAGTTGGAGACTTGGGAACACGAGCAAGATTTTGACCATACCAAGTGCGCCATGTTGCAAGATTCTTAGCAAGAAAATTAAAGTGTCTTCATTCATCCAAATTCTTGCTATGGGCTCCATTAATAGAATCTCATTATTGGAAAAGGAGTCAAATGAATGTGGAATGATTTAATTAGCACTAAAAAGAAATGAGGTTCTCAAACATGCACATTGATGCTCAATCATCTTTCTTGATCGAAGAAAGAAAAAGAAAAAAATATGGTCTATTTAAATTTTGGATAGAACCTGTTTAATGAAATGCCTCAATGCTCACATGCTCACCAGTACAACATATATCATTCCAAGGGCAGAAAGGCTGCAAAACCAAAAGGGCGTCGTCTCCTCTTGACTTTATTGCTTCTTGAAGTTCTATGAAAGATAGATTTGATTTTCTTTTCTAGTTGTTAATTGAAGACAATAGTTTGAGGGGTTCTTTTATAAATGTTACCACAAAAAAAATAAAATGAGCTGACAATTTTTGCCAATATCTTTTGAAATACACACAGGAGATAATAATATGTTTGTTGTCTCTATTTAAGTTGAGAAAGAATTATTGAAGAAAAGTTGACATTTGATTTTTTACCTAAAAATGATTTTGATCTTAGTTTTGATGTGAACTTGGACATTGATTGCAAGACACATGACACATAGTCTTCCTGCAAGAACCTATTATCTATACAACCATTTAGATAAAAAGAAAACAATTACTTGATAGTGATAGAAGGTTTGGTGGTTGTCCTAGCAAGTCAAATGAAAGATCACAAGATGTTACTAAGAAAAATAATCCAAACTTTCTTATTATGATTGAAAAAAGGGTTTTTGTACATATGTTAAAGCATCACCACTTGTAAACTTCTCATGCATCCATGTGATCCTTTTCTTTAAAATTTGAGAAGAACCAAAAAAGCATTTGGTGAGCCTCATATTCAAACACAAATAAAATATAGGGAAAGTCTCTTTCTCATCAAACTTTTGGTAGTTGTGTGGATGCAATGAGTATACCTAAGTACACATATAATAAAAGGGATTCGAAGGGTTCTCTTTCTTTCCTTTTCTTTTAAGATATCTTTGTAGGACCAGAAAATGAATTATCAATTGATCAATTTATTAATGAATATCATTTCATATAGAAAGGGAATGCTAGTATTAAATAGAGGGGGGAAAGGCAATCTTATGGGACCCTTCCCTAATCATGGATTGGCTGAGGGCCAATCATTTTTAAAGATTGATTCTCTAGCAGCCTACTTCTTTATTGGGAAAATATAACAAAAGATAATTGGTAATTAGACTCCTTTAATTGGAAAGGAAAAAGTTAATTGACAAGTAGCAAACATTGGCCAATCTTGGATCGGATGAAAGGAAAGGGAGGAAAGGAAAAAGGAAGGAAAGGAGAGGAGAGGAAAAAGATAGGAGGGAGAAGAAGATGAGAGATATAAAAATATATCCTATTTATATGTAAGCTAATTGGAAAAAATCATTATTGAGTGTCTTAAATTTTATGATTCTGTTTGATTAATAACTCAATTCAACAATTGGAATGGGGTCATTAAGCCTCCTAATTGTGGGACTTTTGATATTTCCTTTGTTAAGTACCAGTCATTTTCTTAGGTATATATATACGGTATTGTGCAACTCGATCACTCCTTATAAGCTTTTTTTTTGAAATTGTGCGAGAGGAAGTTCTCAAACTTCACCAGAGAAGATGGAGATAAATGGATTGAAGTAAGCTTTTGATTTGCACAATCTTGCTCCCTCGTCCATGTAAAATGTGAATTGGCACATGACTTGCTTGTTGGATATACCACCACTTGGACTTGGAATCATGCCCAATGTCTAGGCATAAAAAAATGAAAGAAAATACTCTGGGGGTCATGCAGGAAATGAGAAACTATATATATATATATATATATATATATATATATTTGAAAAGGTCATTCCTATCGGTAAAACTTTGCTTTCTACATTTATGAACCTGTTACATCTTCTCTATGAATATGTTTCTTGGACTTCAGTTGATATTTTGAAGATTGGAGATATAGGGCGCCTTAGAATTTCATCACAAGAAGAAAGGTAAAACATCTAATTGGCTCTCTCGAATTATCTAAATATTTTACGTGAATTCAACCAATAAATATTTAACTTTTTTCCTCCCAATCTTTTAAAACTTCTAAATTGTCTTTTTGTCTAATTTTACCTTTGAAAATCTGACAAAATGGGAAAATCAAGACATTTTAAAAGTTTTTTTTTTCTATAAAGAAAAAGTATAAGGTATAATTAGAATTCTTTAAAAAAAAATAAAAATAGCACATTAACCATCTCATATTGCAAATATGCAATTGTTCATGTTTTATGGACGAAAATTAACATATTAAAAACAATCTAATAACTATATTTCCTAATGATGGCATTGATGACATTGACAAGCTTTGGTTCACCTTCTTTGTTAATCACACGCTCTTATCCAATCTACACCTTCTAAATTAACCAAATAAGTACTTCCTTAAATAACTTGACATGAGTTCTTGTAACTAGTCCGATGGCTATTTGAAGTGGGTCTTGACTTGACTTATTAGTCCTAGCCATGGCCCTATCATTCCCATCCTATTGAAAATGATTTGCCCTCAAATCATCACCTACATGAAAAGAAGAAGAAGAAAAGTCAGAAACATTGAAAGTAGCACTAACTTTGTATTGACTAGTTAAATCTAGCTTGTAGACATTGTCATTGATGCACTCGAGCACTTGAAATGTCCGTCCCCTACTGGAAGTAACTTATAAAATCTTTGCTCGGGAAATCACTCCTTTCATAGATGCAACCATACTCAATCTCCTGGTTCAAAAACTTGTTTTCTTCTCCCTTTGTTGGTTTGTTGCATATATTGTTCTGTCCTTTGCTCAATATTGAGTCTTACTTTCTGATGTATCTTCTTCACAAATTTAGCTTGTCTTTTTCCATAACATGCTCATAAACAAATAAAAGAATTAAATTCAATAGAGCTAATGGATTAAAAACATACACAGTTTCAAAAGGTGAAAATTGAGTAGCAGAATGTACAATATGATTATATTCAAACTCATTGTGTGGCAAACATTCCTGCCAAGTTTTAGTGTTCTTTTGAATGACTACCTTGGTTTGACCATTAGTTTACGAGTGACAAGTAGTAGAAAACAACAATTTAGACCTAAACTTCCCCCATAAAGTCTTCCAAAAATAAATCAAGAACATAGCATATAGATCTAAAACAATTGTTTTAGGCATACCATGCAATCTTACTATCTCATGAAAGAACAACTTAGCCACATTTGAAGCATCATTAGTTTTGTGACATGGAATAAAATGTGACATCTTAGAAAATCTGTCCACAACCACAAAAATTGAATCCCTACCCTTTTTTGTTCTAGGAAAGCCTAATACAAAATCCATTGAAATATCAATCCAAGGTATACTAGACATTGGTAAAATAATGTATAAACCATGGAGCTGAACTCTAGAGTTAGCTTGTTTACAAGTGACACATCTACCACAAATGTGTTCAACATCACATTTCATATGTGACCAATAGAAATGTTCATGTGACACACCTAAGATTTTAGTTACCCCAAAGTGCTCCATTATAGCTCCACTATGAGACTCCCTTACTAACAAATAACGTAAAGAACAATTAGACACACACAACTTGTTTTCCTTAAACAAATAATCATTATGTCGAAAATACTTCCCAAATATAGAATTCTCACAAGATTGATACACATCACAAAAAACATGATCAGAAGAATATATTTCCTTAATGTGCTCAAAATCATGTACCTTAGCATCAAGAGTGGACAATAATACATATCTTCAGGAAAGTGCATCAACCACAACATTCTCTTTTTCTTGTTTGTATTGTATCACGTATGAAAATTTCTTTGATGAATTCCACTCATTTTGCATGCCTCTTATTCAGCTTATGTTGCCCATTTAGGTGTTTTAAAGACTTATGATCAATGTGAATCACAAACTCCTTAGACTATAGGTAATGGTGTCAAGTCTCCAAAGTATGCACCAATGCAAATAACTCATTGTTGTAAGTTGGATAGTTTAAGGGTATCCTATTTAGTTTTTCGTTGAAGAACACAATTGGTTTACTTGCTTGCATCAAAACAGCCCCAATCCCAACACTTGAAGCATCACACTCAATTTCAAACATTTTAGTAAAATCAGGTAGAACAAGTACTGGTGCATTGATAAGCCTTTCTTTGAGAAGTTGAAATGTCATATCTTGCTCTTCGTCCCATTTGCACCCAATATTATTTTTAATAACCTCAGTAAATGGTGCTACAATGTTACTAAAACCCTTCACAAACCTTCTATAATAACTAGCAAGACTATGGAAATTTAGTACATGACCAACACTTGTGGGGCTTGGCCAACATTGGATTGCTTGAATCTTCTTCTTATCAACCCGTATTCCATATGTACTAACAACAAAACCAAGAAACACAAGTGTATCTGTATAGAAAGTACATTTCTTGAGGTTAGCAAACAACTTTTCATTCCTTAGTACATCTAGAACATTTTTCAAATGTACTAAATAGTCATCCAAACACTTGTTATAAATAAGAATATCATCAAAATAGATAACAACGATTTTTCCAATGAATGCACACAAAACATGGTTAATTAATTGCATGAAAACACTTGGTGCATTTATTAGCCTCAATTGCATAACTAACCACTCATATAAACCATATTTTGTTTTAAAAGTTTTCCACTTGTCACTTTCTTTCATTCTAATTTGACGATAATCACTATTCAAGTCAATTTTGGAAAATACACAAGAACCATGCAACTCATTTAAGCGAGGAATATGATAACGATATTTTACCTTGATATTATTGATAGCCCTACAATCCACACATATCCTCCATGTCTCATCCTTCTTAAGCACCAATATCACAGGAACAACATACAAACTCATAATTTCTCTTATGAACCTTTTTCCCATCAAGTCTTGAACTTGCCCTTGTAGCTCTTTTTGTTTACTCGAGATTGCTCATATAGGTTGGTCGGTTAGGAATATTTGTTTTGGGGGCAGGAAATCAATCGGATGCTCAATCCCTTGAATAGGTGGCAAATTGGTTGGAATATCTTCGGGAAAGACACCTTCAAATTCTGCAAAATAACAATAATAGAACTAGGCAAAGACTTATGAAGTTGGTTAGTGTTTTAAAATGCCTCATTGTACAAAAGTACAATCATTGGCTAATTTGAAAACAATGCTCATTTTATCTCACTTTTCCTTGCATAAAAGTTCTTTTGTTTTATCTCCGATTTTACATCTATAACAAAATTTCTTTTTTCTAGAACTCTCTCATTTTTCTCGATCTTTCTCTGATTGTCACTCTTCTTCTTTCTTTCATTACCTCTTTTTTCATCACTTCTTTTTGTAATCTCACTTGATCCTCATAAACATGCTAGGGTGTCATTGGCACAAGAGTGATTGAACTTATGTTAAAAATGAAAGAATTTTTGTTGGTGTAGTCATCATGCTTCACATATCTATCAAATTGCTAGGCCTCCCTAGTAATAAGTGTCCACCTTGCATTGGTCCAACATCACGTAACGACTCATATATCTTACCAATACAGAATGACACTAAAGCCTGCTTTGTCACATTAACTTTACCAGTATCATTCAACCATTTTAATTTATAGGGTCGTGGGTGTTTCAGTGTTGGCAATCCCAACTGTTCCACCATAGTATTGTTAACCACTTTATTACAACTCTAACCATCAATAATCATACTACATACCTTGTTTTGAACATGACACAGTAGTATGAAAAAGGTTTTCTTGATACAAATCATTATCCTCCTTTACTTGCACACTCAATGCTCTCATTGACACCAATAACTCACCATGAACAATATACTCTTCTTTTTTGTTATCCTCCAATGGTGGCATGGATTTGACATCCGAATCATCATTTGACTCAATCTCACAATTTTCAACAAAATCATGACTCTCTTATTTGGGCGTTGCCTTGCTATGTGACCTTTTCCTAGACATATAAAACACTTGATGTCATGATTTTGAGAAGCAAAAGGGTTAGATTTACCTTGGGATGCATTGCTGGTGGATTCAGGTTTAACATCAGATTTGGATTTCACAACTATTTTCTCCTATTGTTATCTTCTCTATTTCTTTCAACTTTATTCAGCCCATTTCTCATTTGGCCATCTTCGTCATCAAATCTATCTCAATTGTCAGTATTATCTTCTTGATTAGCTCTAGGACTTCCACACGTATTCACATTTTGAACCATGTTTGGTTGCTCACGCATTGCATTCTCCACGTTGTTCAACCTATCATGCACCTTATCAAATTCTTCCCTCAACATGCATGACGTAAATTGATGCATGATAATCATCAAATAATGGTGGAGAACTCCAATTTACTTCACTGTCCTGTTCCAAAGAATCATTGGCATGTGATTTCACATGAAATTCAGCTACCTTAATTCTTATGTCACCACCATTCAAATCAAGACTAAGAATATATTTAGGACTAGATTAGGGTTGATTGAAGTTGGAACAAAGAATATATTTCAGGGATAAAATCCTCTGGTATAAATTTAAAAATTAATAATAAGAATACATCTCATAATACTAGTCCTTTAGCCTATTTATAATGCTGAAAATATAAACTAATCATAAACTAAAAAGGATTTTTTGTCCTTCAAGACTAAGATTACTAAAAACAAACTAGGATTCTAAATTATAATTCTAACATATTAAGAAATAAAATGCTAAATAGAATATTCCTAAATTATTAAGAACTCTTTTAGAAACTAGGAATCATAGTAGTATTTGCTTAACTTTGCCTGCATCAATGCATTTCATCTTTTCTACCATAGCTTCCAAGAACAACTTTGGATTAGCTATGATTGAAGTGCTCTCAATTGTGTTTTCTCTCTTTCTTGAGCCATGGTGCATGTAAAAAATAGTAATAATAGATCCTTACAACACTCCCTCACATACTTTACTCAAATAAAGAATTCACTTATCACTTGTGTATCTCTCAATTTTATTTAGCTTTTACCCTCAATTGAACTCACTACTCGTCTTTTTCCATTCCTAATGTTTCTCTTCTAGTGCTTGTCAAACTAATCTAAGCCCAACAAGTGAATTCTAGCATCAAGCATCAAATAAGATTTTGTTTGTTTTTTTGTTTTGTTTGAATCTTATCCTATCTTCACTCTTTAATAAACAGAATACAGTTAAAAAACGCAGCTTTGAAACTTTTTATCTCATTTTCTTTCTTTTTTTTTTGTTGCTAGAGTAACTCTTCGAAATAGTGTAGGGCAGCTGAATTCTCCAAAAGTCAAGTTTACAATAGTCTAAAGTGGTTAAATCGTCCAAAACGTGTCTCAAAATAGTCTTTCCAAAATGTCACAAATCAGTATTTTCCAAACTTGTTCAAATTACAAACTTCATAAATATTGAAACTTGGTACAATTTATGATAATAAACAACTTGGAATGAAGAATTTCGTAAAAAAACTCACAATATTAGAATAAGGAATGAAACTCAGAAACTCTCAACAACAACAAAGAATTTCAAAATCATAAACTCACAAAATTAAAACAACAAGATCAGATCTACAAGGAATTCAAAAAAACAAAAGATTCAACAAGATCAGACCTACAAGAAAACTGTCTATATTTTTTATGAATATTTCGAAATTGATAAAGATAATAAATTTGAGAATAGAAATTGTGCTATGATACCAACTGATACTAACTCCACCAAGAATCCAACGAAACCCGTAACACGAAATGGATCCAAGATCGTTTTTAATTAGATTAATATGGAATTGAATCTTGACATAATACTTACAATTGAAGCAAGAACCTCAGTATGTTGTTGATGCCACAACAGAGATGAAAATATATTGAAAGTCAAAAGAAGAAGTTCTTGAAGAACCCAAAGAGAAACTCTCTCTTTATTTTTGATAATCTGAATGAATGATCTGAAATGATGACATCAACTCAAGCTTTATTAGTCTTTATAATGTAAAAATGAAAATAACATATACAAATCATCAAGAAAATGGAAATAACACATTAATCATCTCATATTGAAAACATGCACTTATTTATGTCCTATGGACAAAAATCAACATATTAATAACAATCTAATAACTATATTCCATAATAATGGCCTTGATGACATTGGCAAGCTTTGGTTCACCTTCCTTGTTAATCACACACTCTTCTCCAATTTGCACATTTTGAATTAATCCAATAAGTGATTCCTTAAATCGTTTGGTATGAGCTCTTATGATTGGTCTGGTGGGTATTTGAGGCGGGCCTTGACTTGACTTGTTAGTCCTAGTCATGATGGCATTATGCATTATCATACCATAGTCAAGTCAACCACTAGAAGTTCAATCTGGGGAGAAATCATCTTCTTCTAGCCTCACATTTGTCACCCATGTTGAACAATTTGAATTCACCAAAAAGTTATCAAAAACAAAAATTCAAGGTTGATGGTAATCATAATAAATCAGTCATAATACTTTAAAATTAATAGTTGAGGGACATTTTAAGAGTTTTAGAGTAAAATATGAATGTTTTTTTTAGTTAAGAGACAAATGTGAATTTTTTAGATAGTTTGAAAGTCGATTAAATTAAAAATTTTAGAAAATGGTTAAAATGAATTAATTTAACTATTTTTTATACTCATAAATAATGTGCTTGTCATGTATATACATTTCATTTGAATAATAATAAAAAATAAAATAATAACAATCCTCTTCAAAATTTAATTACTCTCTCAATTTTGTCTGGAATCGAATGTTCACTTATGATTCAACGTAATTTTTTTTGTCCAAAATTACTTGACTTAGGCGACATATGCAAACATATTAAAAGTATGAAATTCTATATTTACAAGTACTAAAATACTAAAATTTCCTCCTATTAACTTTAACAAAATAAGACCATATTCATATTCCCTACCCTAATTGATTGAAGAAAATATATAAAAAACAAGCTAATAAAAATATTGAAGGAATAAGTGAGTCACTCTTTGATTAATGACACTTTAAAAGTAATCTTGAAAAATGTGTACTTTATCTTCGTCAATAAAATTTGTATGGGTAATAGTAACTAAGATTGTATATGCAATCTATTATCTAAAATTCTTAATATTTCGATTTTCGGCCATATTTTATTAAAGATTGAGATAAATTGGACATAATCAAATTAAATTAGTTCGGTTCAATCTAGTTTTGTCCAAATCGTAATTTCATTATCCATTTTTTTAAAAAAAACTACCAATCTAATAAAATATAAAAGGGTAAAAAGTGTCACATGCTCTTAAACTTTTACAAATTTTGAATTTAACACTCAAACTTTTTTTTACTAATGTATGCACACAAACTTTTCAAAATTATCAAAAAGTGTACTCAAACTTTTTTTTATTACCAATACATGTGCTCAAACTTTACAAATTTTTAAAAATTGCATTCATGTCCTTCCAATTAAGGGGTATTTTTGTCATTTTTAACAAGAACCTAAACTCATAGTTCTCTAATCCACATAAACTCATTTCCTTCATTTAGATTTTCTGCAAACCCATCCCTTCTCAACTTTTTTTTAAAGGCAAAGAGATTTTATTAGAAAGAAAATAGTTAGTATAAGGTAAAAGAATATGATACAATGAAATAATTTGGAAAGAAAACATAAACCAAAATTAAAAGAGAAATATAAGATAATGCAATAATAGAAATGTAAAGGCGTCAAATTGAGCTAGGAAGCGGTATGTAGAATTTGAGTGTATTGACAAAATGCCAGTTATAAATTGACTAGATATTGGAAACTTCACTATAAACAATAAGTTTAGATTCTTGTTGAGAATAACAAAAATTCTCCTTAATTAGATGAACAAAAGTGTATTTTTTTATTGTTTTGTAAAGTTTGAATGCATGTATTGATAACAAAAAAATTCGAGTATACTTTTCGATAATTTTGAAATGTTTGAGTGCATGCATTGATTAAAAAAAAGTTTGAGTACTAAAACCAAAATTTGTGAAATTATAGGAACACTTTTTACCCAGAAAACAATTGCAGCCTAACAATAAAAATATCAATTCACATCCCTAATAATAAAATGACTCCTAATTAAACTTACAAAAATATTCTTCCAATCCCAAAATAACACAAGCTTTAAATAGGTTTACAAAAGTTTCTCTTCCTTTCTTATTTAAAAATAATAATATTTTATAGTTATAAAATATATTATATTTAATTTTTATTGTAATATTAGTAATTTGGTTTTTCAATCCAATTTGGTCTTCAATTTGAATAGTGGTCTACAAGGTAAGGAATCTGAATAGTGATAAGATGAATGAGTTGAAGTTCATTTTTCTAGTTTTAATATAAAGAATTGGAGTTTCTTTAGTTTACAATATTATTAGTGTGGTCTTGTTATAATTTCTTTTGATCCAAAGAGTTTATTATTTTGGATTTTTGGAGAACTATTTGTTTAAACTTTGAATTCATATAAAAAGTTATTTAAAATCTTTGATCTAAGAGACATAGAACTTGAGAAGGAAACTTTACAAGTTCTATCATGTCACATGTTGGATTTGAGATCACATTCAGATTTGATCCAGGTTCAGAGCTTGAAGTTGAGGCTCTTTTCCCTTCTTTTTTAAATAAAAAATGAAAAAACAATGCTCTCTTATTTATGTAACAAGTGAGCTGCACAACGTGGGTTTTTAATTTCATTGCTAAAATGCTGGTTTAAACAAAAAATGTTAAATGAAAATACTTGCAAGCTTACAAAAGATGAAAATTTGGCTTGAGGATCTTTTCTAAAATACAATTCATTAATTGAAGGAATTTAAGGCATTATGCGATTGTGGAATATTTATTGGAAGTATAGCAATCATCAACCCTTGTATAAAAAGGGGGGAAAAAAGAAAGAAAAAGAGCTCTAGAGTTTTAAAATAAAAAATCTTCAAGAAGTGATATTATCTCCTTTCTTCTTTTTAATTAAGATCTTCTTTTTAATTAACATAGCAAACAAAGTCTCTTATTTATAATTATAAGATTTTTTCTTTTTTTCTTTTTTGAAGGAAATTTCAAGAGACTATTCCATCACCCTCCCCCCCCCCCCCCCAACCCCAAGTGCTTTATCAATTCTTTATCACCACCTCTATATCAATGAGTGTAAATTAGTACGCTGTGCATGCATCTTCCTGGAAAGCTTGTGAAATTCTAATAAAATTGAACTTTATAGATATCTTCATTACGCGTGAATCCAAACTATGCCTTAAGCAAATGATGATCTCTATCTACGCGTTTTCCCTCAAGTTTTTATACAAAAGCACTTCACAAAAGTTACAGTTTTCATAGAACTTTTTTTGCCGCAGATTCATGAAGCTCGAAAAGAGCAATGAGAAGAAAAAAATCCCCTTTTTTTAATTTATGTTAATCCTAAAAGTGATAACTTGTAGATATGAAATGTGGCCCTTTGTAGACCTTCCCACTTTAGCTGCTTCAATCTCCTCTTTCGGTCACACATCTCTGATTGACTCTAAATCTTCTCCCTAGCTCTTTTCCCAAAACCAAACCCTTCTTCTTACAAACAACTCATTTTTAGGAATTTCTTTCAATTATAATATCTGTCTTCTTTATAGAATTAAATGTCTACTTAATATTGTATACAACAATTAGGGATATATTAATCTTGTTAATGATGGATTCATATGAGTTAATGAAGTCTAAATTTTTAAATTTATAAGATTGCTAGTAAAATTTTATACTCTTATTCTATCAATTAATATAAGTTACTTAACTCATTTATATTTGTCCTTCAATACGAGTCTTTTTATAACTTTTTAAATATATTTTACCATTATTTCTTATAATAACTTTATTTATTTCAATTTTCTCTTATGATTTCTCTTGTTCTTATAAAAATAGAATCATGAATTTCAATAAAATACACTTCTATTAATTTATGGCATTTTATGAATAAAAAAAATACCCCTTATGAAAATTGTTTATTTTAAAAAATAAATATTAAATTCTGAACATTTCGAAATAGAAATGTAAATGCTCAATTTTAGACACATATAATATAATACGAGATTATTATAGGTATAATATTTTTCATTGTCTCTATTAGCTTGTTGATAACAATTATTTTTTTATCTCTTATGCAGATACATATCCAGATTATCCTAAATAGGATATCAGTTCTCCGTAGTCCCTGGATTAATGAGACTGCATTGAAATTTTTCACTTCTAAGATATAAAGATTTAGACGAAAGGTTATTGAGATAATGACTGTAACCAATCGATGGATTATTGAAACTCTCCATCCTATTCAAACAGAGTGCGCACACATTAACTCAGTGGAAATGGAAATGAGGATGTTTCTTCTTCCCATTTTTTTTTTTTTTTTAAAAATGGAATAGTAGAAGCATATCTTATATTATAATTTTTGGTGTGATGATTGATTGATTGTACTCTTATTCCAAAGCCAACGGAAAGATATATCCAATAAGAAACAAACGCTAACTTCTAATTCTTGCATGAAAAGAAGAGACCCTCTTAGTCAAGGTTCCATGCATGCACATGCATCTAGCTATCTATTTTTTGCCCACGTCTCTTTTGCCCATTACCCTAGCTAGCTGTTCATCATATACACACATATATAAACATATACTATCCATCAAACGAAGATGATTTCTAGCCATGTAATTAACAAAAACCCCTGATTTTCATCGATCATGTTAATTTAATTATCCCTATCTAGTCATGCTACAAATTACAATGGATATCAAAAGACTTGGCTTATAGTAGGATTTAGTGGACCAAAACCAACATTGCTATTCTCCATATATGTGAATAAGAAAGCTTACCTTCAAGAGATAGCGAAAGAGCTTTGTGGTTTCCAATATGGAAAAAAAGAAAAGGAAAAAATAAAAATCTGGATATGGATTTGAGATCGATAACACAGAATGAAGGTGTTGGTGTGGTTCCAAATTCCAACAGAGAATGTGAGCCCCCCAAGATGCAACTAGTACTCTTTCTTTACCTACTTCACGTGGACTCTTTTGCATTTCTTGACTTATTATTAATTTTTTTTTGTGGGGAACTTATATTAAATTTTCATTTCATCCTAATTGACAAAAGTATAAGTTATATATTTATCTGGTAGTAGTTATAAGTTCATTTTTTTTTTAAAAGAAATTTCATCAAATCTTGTATCACTAAAGTGTTAAAAAGACAAGCGACTTTGATCCTCGTGAGATAAGAATTTCACAAGTTCTTTTACATTTTTTCCATTACCAAAAGTATGCTCTGAACTTGTATGTTTGCTGATCTTGCTTATCAGAAATTGTCTTTGGATAGTGAATTGGATTAATCTAAGTGAGAAATGATCTCTAAGACTGAAAAATTCTTAATATGATAAATGACTAAGAGAGGCAGGGCTAGACTTTTGTGGTAATGGTCAAGTATTAGTTATAAGTTCAATTTTTTTTTTTATCAAAAATAAATCTATTATGTCATCGTTGAAAATAAATCATAGAATATCATCAAACCTTGTTTTTCAAGAAGATTTTGCATTTGTTAATTTATCATGAGATTATTATGATTGAAAAGAAGTTTGTTGATGATGAAAAGCTGTCATCTAGCTGGGCTTCTGATTTATGAATGTTTTCTTTCTTTGAAGAAAATTGCCCGTATATACAGCATATAGAGAGAGAGAGGCTTTCAACACCTCAACTGCTACCTTTCTGACAATCATCGCCCATCACATTTTTCTGCAGCCAAAATTTCTAATTCTTTCTCAAATTTCTTCCTTGGATCACACTGGAATTTAATTTCCTTTTCATCTGACAATGTGTAAGGAGTTTTAATCATACTTGAGAGAGGAGACAAGACCTTTTTGTCAGTTGTTCAAATGTTTAGAAAAGTGTAACGTAAGTACAGTAGCATGAGTTTTTATTTTGAGCTCTGGTACAGTTGTTCAAAATTTTTGAAGTATATTTAGCTGTGTGTTGTAGATTGTTTTTGGGAAAAAAGAACCACTTCTAACAAGAAAATTTAAAGAGTTTTTTTTTTCTTTTTTTTTTTAATGAGTAAGTATTGAATCATTGCATTTATTATGTGTAAAGTACATGATTCTCCAAAAGTCCCTCCTTGTCACACCAAAATATGATCTACATTGAGTTCTACCTCATTAAGTCGTGTTATATGAAGTCCTATTACAAGATATTAACTAACCAACCATTTTTTTTAAAAAAAATTCCCAACTCTCTATTTAATTCTAACAGAAAATTATAATTTTGAACGCCATTACATAGAATTTTGTAATCCTATCTAATTTTAATTTCCTTTCAACTCCCGTTTTGAATCTATTGTTAGATGTGACATACATAATTTTTTACATACATTAATTAAACCCTTTAAATTAATATAATGACTCATTTAATATGGGTTTATGAATTAAAAATCTATGATGAGAAGGCTGGGGTCAAGGGGCTAGCTAAGAAGGGCACGGGTCAAGAAGAAATCTACCAATCAAACCAGGAAGAAAAACACTAATTAATTGACAATATTGTGTTTTTCTTGTGAAATTAGGGTTGTATGCATTATAGGATTGAAGAACAATATTGTTGTGCTTTTAATTTGACATGAAAAATGAAAGAATTTGGAGTGAAAAATGAGTTAATTGCAACTAGAAAAGGGCTTAGCCAGCCTGACCGCACCTCTAAGAAGTGCTCTCGTGCCAGTTCGATTGTGTTCCAATTCCAAACAAGGGTGTGCAGATGGGTCCACTGATTTATCCTTCTTAGAGACACGATTGAGTTGGTCGTGCGTCCCTCTTAGAAGTGTGGTCAGGCTGATCACATGCCCTTCTATAGGACATTTTTATTATATAGTGTTACTTTTAATAAAAACATGTTACATTTAGTACATCTCTACTAATTAATTAACCTTAAACTCTTACAAAATTGCTTTGCGGAGATTGGAAGATTTAGAAGGATGAATATTAACCATAAGGACATGCTAGTTTTTGAATGATTAATTAAGATTTGACTTTACAAATTAAAACATAGTCTGTCCCAAAATTTTCGCTTCCCTACATTTCATTTTTACCAAAAGCTTTTGTGTACTTAGGTCAATTGCAAAGGAAAGGGAAGGGTACAAAGGAGGAACTACTCATTCACATTCACAGGTCTCTTTGGTTAAAACTACTTTTAAAGAGTTAAAAATTGGTTGAGCACTGCAAGCACAAGTCTCCATGGTTAAAAATATACTACTGTATTTGCAAAGGTAAAAAGTGGTTGAATGCTACAGGCACAAGTCTCCATGAACATAAAGGTTGCTTTAATACTCTTCATTCACTAAATGTGATGACTTATTTTCTTGTATTTCCTTCTATAATAAATGAAAATCAGAAGCATCGCCAGAGAGTAGACTATGTTGTTAATCCTTTTGTTAAATTTGTTGAGAGAGTGAACTTTCATATTTAAAAAGAATTATATTCCCATTGTATGAGATTAAATATTTATAGTTTTGTTTTGGTAGGTTGGAAATTAAATATTCATTTTCTTAAAATAAAAATATTTATTATCTAAAATTCACTAACAACATCTTAATTAAGATATTTATATCATAATAAACTCATATAATCACATTATTATTCCTTTCGTCCGGATTTGTCTCATTTCAAATATACATTTTAAACTTATATAAAAATTAAAATAAATATAAAAAATGATAATTATCAATCACTTTGACAATAAATACAATACACAAACAAAGCATTCTTACAAGTTACAATACACCATTGTCCATGGAATGGACTCACATTTTCCAAGGTTATTTTTCTTGTCCAAATGAAAATTTGAATATGAACTCCTCACATCCTCAATTCTCTGACAGTAAGTGAACTCAATTCTTTCCCATTTATTTGTACTCTTCTCTCAAAAAAAAAAAAATAATAATAAGATCTGACTCATTACATTTTTGTATTCATCTCCAAAGAAATTTATCGTGGGCGCTTTGTGTCCTCCTACCTAATTTGCTTTCTCAGTTTAATCATTAACAGCATATACACATTCAAGTGGTGAGAGAATTACAAAATCCATCCTCAGCAAATAGTATGCTATTGCTTACCATAAAAGGAGATGCAAACAGCAAATAATAAACAACTGCTTTCCATAGAAGGAAACAAATCTTTTCTCAGGTGGAGAAATATAAGTTTATCAAAAGCTAGGGTTCGTGATAATTAGAAGAGCCACTTGTTTTGAAATCCAATTGACAAACTTTATCGGGGCTTGATAAAGTATTGGAATTATTTCACACTTTATTGTTAAAAATGAATAAATTATATATACAAATTATTAAAACTATTAAATTTTGATTTAACATAATTTTATGCATTAAATTTTATTTTTTATTTTGTAACCGTGGGTGTTGCCAAAGATTCAAATTAATCTAGAGCTCCATGAGCTGAGTAAATCAATTGAAGCTCAAAGTAAGTGTGTTAACTATTGAACTATAGTGTCTTTGACTTGTTATTATTATTATTTCAACAATTGGAGAAAACTACAATTCTCTTGTGTTTATACTATTGCACAAGGATTTTTATGGCAAATGTTTGGAGAAAGTGATTTATTATTAATAAATATTCAAGAGGAGAGTTTCTTGGGCTCAGAAATTGAAGTGAAAGTCACAAGAGTTCTGGTTTTTTTCTTTTCACATTTCCCTCTATCTAAGTGAGTTTTTTTGTTTTTTACCATTCTTCAAACAGATTTGGATCTGCAACAAGGACACTGATGCCCCCCCCCCCCCAAAAAAAATGTTGTCCAAGCTAAGAAAAGGGAAATAATTGCAAATAATAATGGACCACGTCTACATTTACTAAATTAAATTAGTTATGAAATCTTATATATAAAAGGAAAAAAAGGAAAATTCCTATTGTGAAAATAATTATAAAAAAATAAAAGAGAGTTAATTTCTCTTCACAACCAGATGTTAATTTTTGGATAGGAACAACTAGATATTATTTAGGCCAATCGATAGCGATTTTGTGAAAAAATGACCAAATTAATTATAACCAATTTAGATAGAGGAATAGTATAGTAAAAATAGACAAATACACAAACTGAAAAGAAAATTAAAATAAATTTGAATTAATATAATTGTGAAATTTTATTTCAATTGCCAATAATTCTGCCACTTCTCTTATAAAATTAAATAATGTTAATTATTGTCCAAACATGTTTACACTAATTCAAAGCCAACTGACTGAAACTGTCACCAGAGAGAAGGATAAAACATATCACTACTGCCTTTACATAGATAATTGTGAATTCAATGATCAGAATCCTTCACCAATGTTTAAATCTTGATTTGTCTTTTCTTTTAGTATATAGAAAACAACATGTCCCCTTCATCAAATTTCAAGTACAATTAAGAATCTATCAACTCATGATATGCATTTTCATTACAGCTTTTCTTTTTCTTTTTTTTTTCAATTTCAAGTATCTAAACTTGTGCCCCACTAATCTTGGAATTGAGGATCCTCTCATATCACGTAAATTTAAATGTTAATAATACCATGGCCATTACGAAACATGACATTCAGTCTGCTATACCTTTTTGAGAAGCAACAATCTTACATTGTGAGTTGTTATTCAAAAATTACAAATACGATCTTATTAAAATTCCGATTTTGTACAACCATGTCTCTTTACCGTGGAGGTAGATGTCCCTGTTTAGGTACACAATGATGAGGGTATCAAGTTCAAGCTTGTGACTTATAACGAGAACAATTAGTAGGAAATTGGCCACGAAAAAGGTTTCGTGGACATTTGCTACTTGTACAAATTATATCCCAAATAAACAAAAGGAGATGTCACATTTATTAAAGACCATGAAAGCATCATTTTCAAATCCTAATTGCAAGCTGCCATCATGAGCCAACCCCCCTATTTAAACCTCTCCACTCCTAAACCCCCTCCACACATTCCCTCAAAATACAAACTGCATTTCCACTTCTCTCTTCTTTGTTCTCTATTGTCCTTCCCATTTTCACTTTCCATCATAATCAAACCACTATTTTAACTCCTTTCATCTTTAAAATCACTTTCATTGCAAGAATCAATCTTAAGAAAAACCAAAAACAAAAGAAAATCATTCTTGTACTTAATCTTGATGAGTCAGAATCCCTGTAATCTTTGTCTACCGCCAATGGTTCAAGCATTTGAACAAGAAGATTTCTTTGCTGGTAGATGCATTCTTGTCAATGGCCCTGTTATTGTTGGTGCCGGACCGTCGGGGCTGGCGGTGGCTGCTGGCCTTAAAAAGCAAGGTGTGCCATTCATAATTCTTGAAAGAGCTAACTGCATTGCCTCTCTGTGGCAAAACAGGACTTATGACCGCCTTAAGCTTCATCTTCCTAGACAATTCTGTGAACTGCCTTACTTCCCATTTCCTGTTGATTTTCCAGAATATCCCACAAAATGTCAGTTCATTAATTACCTTGAATCCTATGCAAAACACTTCGAGATTAACCCGAGGTTCGATGAATCAGTGCAGTCTGCTAAATATGATGAAACCTGTGGTTTGTGGCGTATCAAGAGTGTCACAAGGGATGGTTCATTGATTGAATACATATGCAGGTGGCTTGTGGTGGCCACAGGAGAAAATGCAGAGAAAATTGTTCCTGAATTTGAAGGCTTGCAAGAGTTTACAGGTCATATCATGCATGCCTGCGATTACAAATCAGGGGACGCTTATGAAGGTAAACGAGTTCTTGTTGTTGGCTGTGGCAATTCAGGCATGGAGGTTTCTCTTGATCTTTGCCATCACAATGCAATTCCATCCATGGTTGTTCGAAATTCGGTGAGTCATCAAACTTTTCTCTGTATATTGCAGTAATGGTCTGCAGCCTGCAATTATATTCATTTCAAGATAATCAGATTTCTGAATTTTTTCTCTGCAAAGGCACAGGTTCATGTCTTGCCAAGGGAAATTCTTGGAAAATCAACATTTGAGCTAGCGGTATCAATGATGAAATGGTTACCTCTTTGGCTTGTGGACAAGATACTGGTGATGGCTGCAAGATTGCTTCTGGGAAACTTAGAGAAGTATGGAATCAAGAGGCCATCAACAGGGCCTTTACAACTCAAGAACACAGAAGGAAAGACCCCAGTGCTCGATATTGGAACACTTGACAAAATTAGATCTGGTAAAATCAAGATTGTCCCTGGGATAAAGAAATTCTTCACAGGTGGAGTTGACTTGGTCAATGGAGACGTTCTTGAAATTGATTCAGTCATTTGGGCTACTGGATATTGCAGCAATGTTCCATCGTGGTTGAAGGTGAGAAACAGGAAAAAAAAAAAAAAAATCTTTCGTTCATTTTTATATTGAAATTTGTATAGTTTTTATCTGTATGTGGATTCATGTGACCGTTATGGAAGTTGGTTTGTCCTAGATTCTCTGTGTGTGATCTTGTCACGGGGTCAGGGGTCATTGGTTGTTGTTGGTCTTCTGATTATTCATTCCCTTATTGTTTTCTCTAAAAAAATTTGACAATTCAGAAACAATGCTGGAAACAATGAACACTTCCCTCCTATTTTTTAAATAATTTTCCACCCTGCCACAAATGGAGGATTGTTTTTTCCCGAGAAAACAGTTCGATGTTAGAAATATAATTCTTTTAATTTCTTCTACTCCATCGATACCAAAACAACCCATTACTAATGTCCTGTTTTATGTTTTGCAGGAAAATGAATTCTTTAAAGAAGATGGATTTCCCAAATCTCCATTTCCAAATGGATGGAAAGGAAAAGTAGGACTTTATGCAGTTGGATTTACAAGGAGGGGTCTCTCTGGTGCATCTTATGATGCCATTAGAGTAGCACAAGATATTGGGCAAATCTGGAGACAAGAACTAAAACAGAAGAATCAAGCTGTTACTGTCACATGTCACAGGAAATGCAAATCACATTGTTAGTATCAAGAAGATTCAGTCTCAACTAAGTGTTTTTTCTTTATTTTCCCCCTTGTAATTCTCCTTTGCAATTCCTAGGAAGAAGGAAAAAACTTTTAGCTTGTGTAGAGTAAACTGTAGCAGGAAAAGGGACACCAAAAACAGAGAGCCGCCCTCTCCGGAAAACTCCCAGCATGTTTTGGGCAATTTTGTACAAAAAGGAAGAAGAGGCTTTTTCACTATCTAGCTTTTAACACATTTTGTAATAATAACCCTATATGAAAAGTTCTCTTTCTCACTCTTTTTTCACATAAAATGAGAAGTAAAATTAAATTATCTAACCCTTACATATCTTGACAAAGACTATTGCGTACAATTTACTTTCTTGCGAATGTACTAGTACCGTATACACATATACATATATATACACACAAAAACCAAAACTTTGGTCCACAGAGTCATTAATGCACCCGATGGGATCTATCTCTAGAATTTGGTCCATCTGAGGTCCCATTTTTAATATGGTGGAGTGGTGGACCTTGTATCCATAATTCCCCAACATGCCTATTATATTCAATGTGATACCGACTCTTCACTGCTTTTTCTTAGGAAGTACATATTAAACTCTGGAGAGTATTCCATGTTGGCAAGCACATGGATAGAGCCCACTACAGGGAGGGAAAAATTGGGGGGGGGGGGGGGGGTGGAAAGAGTCCTTTCCTTCTCAAGTCAAAACTCAAAGCTCAAATAAAGAGAATTTCCCATTTCTTGAACTTTGTGTTCAAATGTGTACTATGCATTACTTCATTAGTTTTCTTTCCATCCATGGAAATACTCTTTCAATAGCTTGCATGAATGCCACATGAATCTTGCCAGTCATTGTCATCTATGGCAGAGATATCTTAAATTTCATGCGGACAATTGAATGGATGAGGTAATTCATTTACAGGGCCTATATGACTCTTCCAAGACTTTTCTTCCACAAATTTCCTGCATGAAAGTCAAAGCATAAAACCTGCTTTGCCCTTATCCCATTTCCATCTTCTTTCCAGCCCAAAATGGATAGAGAAGGCAAAATTCGTACTTTGCTAAAGCCTAACTACCTAACAGGCTGGCTATATGTAAGACAATTATGCACCCTTATAAGCAGTTAGCCCTATGACATTTTCCAAATGATGATTGCTATCGTAGTGACATAATCCTATACTTTTCCTCAGCACAAAAAGTGCAACCCTTTTAAATGCCTCCTACAAACTCACTTCATTTGTTTCTCTATGACTAGGTGTACACTAAAAGTATATTATAAATGGTTTTGTATCCTGAACTATTTATGGTTTTAACAAGTTCTCAAAAACTTGAATTCTAGTTACCAGATCCAACATAATTTCGTTTCTCTGTTCAGGGTGAACTAGGAATAACATACTCTTCCTTAACAGAAATTGAAGAGAAAAAACTTGAAAAGTAGCACAAATATAGACAACCCATATGAGAACCCATGCCGTTGATTCAACCATGCAGAAACCCTTATTTAAGTGGCCCATCAAGAGTTGCTTCACCACCACACAACAATATCTCACAGGAAATTTTTTATGTGTCAATATCAAACTCTAATGAACATAAAACTGAAGCTCACCTAGTCAACTTCGCTTCATATAAAGAACAAGTTTGAGTTTTGTTCTACTTCCATCCAGTTGCATGGAAACTACAGTTGTACCTGTCTTTTTCCACCGAACATTCTGAAGTTCTCATTACTGCAATCTCTTACTTAGACATCATTATTACCAAGAGAAACAAACACATGGTGTGGTCACCGACTATATCTTCTAATTCATCACTAGAAAGCCCATTCCCTCATGTTCTGATGCTTCTTGATTTACATAAGATAATAGATATAAGACTAGAAGTCAGATGAGGCACTTTGTATCCTAATATCCTTCACTAGGAGCAACCAAGGAAAAAGATCCCATAGATGTATATTATCTTATTTGCAGAATAGTACCCAAAACTGGCAATGCCCAAGTATTCAGTTTTCATGTCAATCGTGCTAAAAATCTCTTACAATCATTTCAGCTGAAGCACAGGATGTTCATATCAATCAAAGAACCGATCTAGGTTGCATGGAAAAGCTTGAATTCAGGTCAAATTGTCAGGAATGGATCAACAACCTTGTAGTTTCTGTATGCATCCTGTCTGGTCATCTAGACTAGATCGAAGATGAATAAATGGGAGAACCAAAAGCAAAGACGACATCTAAATACAAATGCAAAGATGTAAATAAAAAGATTACCAAGCAGAAAATGTTCATTAAAACATTAAGCTCAATTGTGGCCAAAAGCTTTTAATCTATTTCACTGCACTCTCCACAAAGAAAACCAAAAAAATTAAAGGTCACAGGACTTTAACTTCTTGCAGCATATGATATTGGAAGATACGCAATAAGAGAGAGCAATGATATTTTTCAGCAAAAGCGAAAAAGAATTTTGAATCTTATAGTTGTGACCATTACTTTTCTTATGCCCTGGCAGTCAAAACTAAATTTTCTTAAAAGTAAATCATTCCATAAGTTATTAGGTTTCAATTATAGAGGCAATTTCTGTTTTTAAAGTAATTCTATAAAGTGATAAACACATAATGTACATAAAAAGAAAAGCATATCCTCAAAAACCAAGAGACTAATCTACAAAATCTATTATATGGAATTAGCATTATCACTACATGACCCCATTTTAGTTGTATTGAAAGAGATACATATATTCTTCATGAACAGAAAGGTAATGAATATCCACCTTCTGCTACAGGGTTAATCATTTTGACCTAAGCATCTGATCAATTTCACCATTCTGGTTGTACATTGCAACAATTTTCTGTGCATACAACGGCATGTGTTCATCAGCTCTGTCATGATCAGGAATAGATTACAGTTAATCAAAAAGAAAATTCCTTAGTCTTAATCTCACGAAATAAACTGAGTACAAGATACCTATTTTTTCCCCATTTGCGATTTACATGCAGATAATTTCTGATGGTATGGTAATCCAATGAGTAACGGGCAAATTCTAGACCTTTTGGACCAATCTGAAGCAAAGGGACCAATATCTCCATGAGAACCTATGCACAAATGGTGCAAGGAAAATAAACAAGAAAAGAGAATTTCTTACTAGGTTTAACAAAAATGCTACAAGATTCCCAATAAACTTTGGAGCAGGTTGAGAAGGACCTCTTCCTGGAAGTTGAGAAAAAGGAAAGTTAAGATACCAAAAGTAGAGTTCACAGTTAATTATGAAACCAAAAATCCATCCCCTCTTCTAGTACAATAATGCAACAACAGAATGAGATTATGGATCTTGACTATAAGATTGCAGGTTGCATCTAGTTTCATAATATTGATTTGTGGAGATCAATTGAAGTCAGACCAGAAATAGTATTTTAGAAATTAGACCATTTCAGCATCTTTTGAATAAATCTGAAGGAAACGACAAGTACAGGGAAGAAAGTTGACTCATAGAGCACTTTTCGATAAGTACTGAAGCATAGCATCTCACTATTCCACAAGTTAGCTAGTTTTTATTGCAATGCCTTGTGATAGAGTCATTCTTCTTTTCATCTTTTTTTCGTTTTTCATTTTTTCTTTGAGTGTGTGTGTGTGTGTGTGCAATCAATCAATTGGTGGTGACTCATATAAGGCCATAGTAATTAAGTATATCAGCATAGCCCTTACACTGCCCTCTGATCTGAGTACTTATTCAATCATTACTAACTCATATATGGTTATAGTATTCAAGTATAGCAGCATAACTTCGCATGGTCCTCTGATCCGTGCATTCAGATTCCTTGAGAACATTTATTTGGAAGAGGTGTATGCCACACATTTAAATTAGCAGACTTATGCCAGATCACTGATTATTGGAAACAACAGTTCTCAGGGAGGAATACAATGACAGCTCAGAAGATAATACAAAAAATTGAATCAGTGTGTGTACTTAACTCCAAATTTAAATTCACAAGCTATAACCAACAGTATTATGCAAATTACAAATATAAATGCTTTGAAGCTCAAATATGATCTCTATGCAGTATTAGTCGAAGGCATATAACATACCTAACTTTGCGTCATCATCTGCCTTCACCGTTGCCATGACAAATGGACGGCGATTTCCCTGAAATAATGATACATGTGAGCTAATTTCAAGGAAGAATTTTATATAAAATATCGCTTTAATGTCTTACCTCACTGACTGTAGGAGTTATTTCCAAAAGGTTTTTCACTAGGTTTAGCATTTCCCATCCACGGTGGTTCCTATTTTTGAATAGCAGTTTTCTTGAGCTCAAGAATTTCAAGCAACAATACACAGTAAGCCTGGCAATTTATTGTTTACCTGACAGTAACATATTGTGGATGCTGAGTCATGCTGATTCCATTATACTTTGGGACGCCCATGTATCCCACAACCAAATCCTGAAAAAGTCAAAGGAGAAGCGCTAATCATTTGTAACAAAATGCTGTGAAATTTTTTTACTGAATCACATAAATATTAAAACAAGTAATTGTTGTACTGAAACTGATATAGTTCTTCATGGATCGTCAAAAGTCTGGAGATACAATGTGTAGTCCTCCAAGAACGAAAATAAGGAGAGGTGTAAGAAAAGAAGGGAAAAAGAAAAGGCAGATCAGATTAAGTTATAGGTATTTCAACTACAGTATAAACTAAAGGGGAGGAAATTTTTTTTAAAAATAATTAAATAAAGAGAGAGAGGCTACAGACTGGCACGTTGCAAGTAGAAGAAAGTGAGTTAATGCTAATATATTTACAAACCACAAAAGATGCAGTCAGACTACAACCTCTGTTCTATCTTCTTTCAGATTCCATTAATGGACTAATGGTTCATATTAAGAGAGCTCTAACATTCAGCCTCAATTAAATACTCTTATTTTTTTATTTACCTAATTAGTTTGAAGTGCAGGTGGTGTCTTTCAACAAAAATGGGGGAAAGGACATGTACTGACAAACAAGGAAGAAAGTTATGAACATAAGAATAAGGATGTGATGCATGCAGGTTGATCCTTTCTTGAATAAAAAAAAATTATATAAAAAAGAGAAAGATCAACTCTTGCAAATGAATAAAAAACTATAGTTATAAAAGTCAGTTAATCTTCCAGTAAAATGGTTTTTTCTTTATACTAACAATCACAAAGCCATGGTTACTTTAATGGAACAAGAAAGGCAGCTTTATTTTGTTCTGTACTTCCCTTGTCATGGAAATCAATAAATTAGAAAATTAATATATCTAGGAGGTCATATATTTTAGCCAGATAAGTCTGGATTTCTCTCTTTACAATATGAACAGCTGCTCTATCAATTGGACACTCAGAATGCATAACAAGACATGTATGGTTGGCTGTATGTTTATGTAAAATCAACTAAATAAGCATCCATCACAATTTGGTGACTAAGATAAATAACTCACCGCTAAAGCATTTGTATAGTCAAAACAGCTGCAAAACAGCAAAACCAAAACATTACGACAAGCATTACAGTAATATATTTTTTAGAAAAATACATAAATATTTGTGAAGCAACCATTGGCAATTCTAAAAACTAGCATATAAACCAAATAGGAAGAATGGCAATTGGAGTTGCACTATGCTTAAGGTCTTTTCCTTCCTACCACAGAAACACACAAAAACGCTCACACATAATTATGTACTCCTGTGTGGGTGTGTAAACTTTAGTGCCAACTTCCTGACCCTTACCGATTTCGGACCAAGTTGCAATTCTTGCAAATCTATGTTTGGAGTAATTGGCCAGGAATCAGATTGAGAAAATCATTCTTTTCTTTTATTAAAAAAAAAGGGAAAGAATGAGAACAAGAGAAAAACCTGGAAATCACTCCTTGAAATATTTAGCATGACACGTGAGACTTATAAAAGCCGGACCATTTGAGATATCACTCTTATAAATTTTTTAGGCACAACACCTAAGATTTATAAGCTAGAACATTCAAGATACGAAATAGGTGAACAAGACCTTAAGGGTTTCTGATCCATGCTAGAGCTAAATTTTTCTCCAAGTCTTTCAATTTATAAGCTTCATGTCACACCCCGGACGCACAGGTAGGGAACCCGACTATGTGCCTAGTAACACCCACAATCAACTACTAGCATTCATCCCTATTATGCCAAAATGGATATTTCAAGTTGATAATGGACACTTAGGCCCATTCATATAAAATGTCTTGCCCACTTCCAATGTGGGATGGGGATATCAAATTTCATTACTTGATTTCTATTCACAGGATTTGTCATTGGGTGTTTATCAAATATTTTATGAGTTATTCAAACTTTGACACTAATTATGCAGTGAATCATTGATTTTTCCCCAGATAATGAAATAGTAAATACCTGTAACAGGATGGTGCAATAACATCGACTAAATCATTCGCTGGTAAACAGAAATAGGGAACCTGCTTTGGTAAAATATAGATTTGGATGAAGCTGCATACTAGAGTTACTTTGAAACCTAAAAGAAGCGAAGGGTCCATATTACCTCTTCTATATGACCATCCAAATGCTTCAAATGAACCTATCAGAGCACAAGCAGCGGCCATATATGATTACAATATCTTCAAATGTTGAAACTTAACTAATGTTAATATAATAGACAATGCAACAAATAACTCAATGCGAAGAGGGCCAACTAACATGCACCAATAAGCCTAGTAATTAAGCAGATACGTAGCCAGCCAAAGTGCTGCAAAATTATTACCAGAAACTTCCTGTACATTCTAAAAGCCATTAACACATATGTTGTGGACAAAGATTCTATTACTCCTGTTGTGTAGATAAAATAATATGAAACAAATAACTAATTTAAATTTATAATTTCCTCTAGATTTATGAGTACATTAAACCAATAGAAATAATATATTTCTCTAAGATTTTATTTTTCTCTAGATATTCATATTGTTTTGTGTAATATCTTTATTATTTATGGCTCATATCTATATTTTTATTGTCATTAGTTTACTAAAGTTAGCACTGGAATACATTCAAGTAAATCTGTTCAGTAGGAAAAATATAATGTCTGGCCCTTTAATTGCCAATCTGCTTTGCCACATATCCTATTTGCCAGGCTAACGAATAAGGTCACTACTTCCTTTACTCAATTTCTCAATTCACAAACTCAATCTCAGAAATACAACAGTAATAAAATAAACAACTTGATGCACCTGCAGATCTATGATAACAGAATCAGATCTAGTTTTATTTATGGATATATCGTAGTTAAGCATATAATTTGGCCCCAAAGTAGTAAATAGAAAATTGAAGAGGATGCAAAACCGAACCTTATAATCTTGCATAAATTCATAGTGGAGAACGGTTTCTGGGTCACTGCTAGCAGCCTTCAGGAACTTATCTAAACCTTCTCTTGTTCCATTATCCACTATTCAGAAATAAGCATAAAACTTATTCTTACTGTTAAAAACTCAAGTAACAGCAACTGGAGTATAATAATAAAATATGAGAGAAGAAAATAAAGAAATCTTTTCATCCTAACAATCAATATGATGATTAATGGAACAGAACCCACAAATGTGGCAGAGAGCAATATTTAAGACATGAATAAGAATAATATCTCATCAATTAAAATCAAATGGAGAAGCTAAAGTACTTGTTGGATACGCTAGTAATCAAAGTTCCATCACATTCAACTCTATTTAAATTCTCTTCATCATTCTGATTAACAATCATTAGATGATAGAATATCCTACTTACCACAATTAGTGCCTAGAACATACAGCTTCTCCAGATTCAAATGGTGCTCAATGGATCTCAGGGCTGCAGTTTAAGAAATTAATCTGCATTACCATAGTATACGTCACAAAGAAGAAGGAAAGGAGAAAGAAGAGCCAGGTATGACAGAAGTAATGCCTTGCACTTGGCACCCAACACCACAAAAAAACAGAAGTAATACCTTGCACTTGGCACCCAACACCACAAAAAAGAAGACGTTTGACACCAGCTGCCTGTCACAAGTCAAACAAGATATAAAACATGTAAACTGAATGACATTCCGTCAAAAGCCACAACATGGCCACATCATACACATATAATATGGCATAGCAATTCACCAAAGCTATTATCAACAGAAAATTCCAGCTTGTAGATAAGGTTTTAGTAAGACAATAGATTGCAAACAATAAAATATGACAGGAAGTATTTGGAAAAGAAAATCACAACACACAAACAAAAAAAATCCAGTACTTCTCACATTCAATCCAATTTCATACACTACAAAGAAAAATTTGAGAGAAGAAAACGAATATCAACTCAAAGGAAATACATAAATTGTATCATATCCTTTTACTTGCAAAAGTATTCAAACAAGATAAAGGTCCACCTCATTGTTGGAGATGGTGTGGTAAAGTCAAAATAGACTTATAGGATAATCAACAGGCATGAAGCAGTTACAACATGTCTCTGGGAATACATAACATTACATTTTTATTTTTTTTTAGAAGATAGCATTACATTTTAGACTCCCCATTTTATCTATGACAAACAAGGTGCCAATCAACATAATAGGAGGTAGCAACCAGTAATTAGAGTAATCAATCAGAAGTCCCAAGTTCCCTAAAGGTTCCAGGAAAATAATTTGAAACTAGATATGCTTAATGCTAGTCAATTAACTGATTACAAAAGCTTTATCTAAGCTATCAAGTCTTGCAAAGCCAATTTACCCTACTTTCCTTTTCAATAAAAATGAACATCTTTCTGGTCAAATGCAGATCATAATAATAATAATAATATGGGAAGAGTCATGCTAATAAATTTAGAAAGAACCTCAACAAGAGCCAGAGTATTAAGATTAGGAGATAGTGTCGGCTTCACACCTTTGGCTGCAAGGACTTCCTCTGGCGTCCTATTTTAATATGAACATTTGATGAGAATGCATTGATTGAATTTATCAGAATACTGAAGCATTAGAAAGCAAATATGTATAACTTCTAAACCTTGCCAGGACAGGTCTTGGATTAAATCTATCTTCTGGATCACTGAAACAAATTGCAAAAATCAACTTCAGTGAGTCATAAAAGGAAAGCAATACATTCACAGCATTCAACATGATAAAATACCTTTGGACACAAACAACAGCTTCTACAATGCCAGCTTTCAGCATTTCCACTGCAATCGTGGTCACTATACCAGTCCATTGAGCTCCTATCAATCCATGACACAGCACAAGTTAAATGATGTTTTTTTTCTTTTTGTAGACAAAACAAAAAGTATGGGTTATTGAAACAGAAACCTTTATAGTGACATACATATCTTTAGCCATTGTGCCATACTTGACCTACAACCATCTTGTGAAGGACAAGTAGTTTTAATAATTTGAAAAACTTACCTTCAACGGGCTTAGTTTTTCGAGCATACAAAAGATCTTCATAGACCCCTAGGTAAGTTTCATCCAATGAACCTTTTTTCCTCCCTCGGCCATGTACCACAGGTTCTAGGGACTGATACAAAACAAATGGACAAGGATAGATAGATGGTACACATATGGAAGGAATATTTATAACTGAAAATATTAGGACAATGGCAGTCACGTAGAAAACCAAAGTTGTCAGCCTATCCATACAGCTGCTCTTCAAGACATTACTAATGATAACCTATAAGGACACGATTACCTGAGCATTTACATTCAAAAACAGCGGTTCCAAGTGTTTTTATTACTTCTTTTCTCAAATATTATGACTGAATTACTTCAATATGCTATTTCAAACCTCAAAAGTACTTTCAGAGTTGTTAAGAGGAAAGAAAAGAACAAAAAAGAAAACAAAAAAAAAAGATATTATTAAAGTTCCATATGCTCCATAATCTTTGGTATAGCCACAGTATTGAGCAAGAGATAGAATAAAATATTGGCAAACAGTCAATCTCGTGATTGGTAATTTCTTTAGCATTGAGTTTCTTTGATTGTCTGCTTCCTGTGTTTGCCAACAGTACTTGGAAACTCTGGTTCAAGAATTTAAGGTTACTGTTTTTCCCTCAAACTTAGAGTACTGGATCCATGGTTAAGATCCTAGCTTCAATTCATACCCATGAATGTTAACTCCTCAGTTCTTGAATACTCGTCACATTTTCAGATTTTTATTGTCCACAATATTTGTACAATTATGGAATCCACATAATATTTACTCTCCCCATTTTCAAATACAACTTGTCATAATGTGATGTTTTTCCTATTAAAAAATGCTTGTCACTTTATGACATCAAAATAACATTTATTATCTTCCTTCCCATTATGCCCATATTTATCTGATCATTACATTATTTTATTCATCATTTGCAACAAAAAATACTACTATTATCAAGAAATCTTCAACAAGTTAAAATAGCAGTAATTTTGACTTTTTGAGGAGCGAGAGTAAATTACTTAATAGCAGCAGCGTTGAACATAGCTCACCTCAATTCTAGACATACCATCTCCCAAGAAAGCACAAGCATTCTTGACATGGGCAATGTAGTAAGTATCACACAATCCGCAGCGGCTGCCACAAACAACAATCCAACCCAATCAACACCAACTTCTGCTACACTATTCTTAAAAGAGCAACCAAACAAAACTACACATAATACAAAAAAGGGGAGGGAGAAAAAAGGAGGGCTCCCATAAAAATAGCCAAGAATCGAACCTGCAATGGTCCTTCGCCGGATAGGTCCCACCTGGAGGTATGGGTCTAGACTTTTGCCTCCAATCGTCTCTTAGTTTCACTGAATTAGAATTAGAATTTGAACTTGTCCCTGTACAATTATCCAAATTAAGGTACTTAGCGAAAACATTGAAAACAGATGCATAATTACAGATCGAAGCAGACAAAAATTATATGCCAATCAAAAACAACGTGACAAAACATTTTCTTGAATATTTGTTCTTGCAGGTTAATCTTTTTCAAGAAAGCACTTTGTTTGATCATATGTGTGGTGTGCATTTGTATATGAAGAAATAGATACAGAAAAAGAGGAAACCTTTGGATGAAGAAACTACTGAGAAAGATAGGGGAAAAGAGGGGTATCCTCCAGTTCCACTGACACTGAGCATAGCCATGGCCAAAGGAGAATCCAGAGTTCACTCCCTGTTATTGTGACCCGTTTGTGCGCCATAAATAAAATGGATAACGGTGAAATCAACTTGAAATATCTTAGACGACGTCGTTAGTTGGTTGACTTTTTTCTTTTTCTCCCTTTCTTGGAAATAAAAGTTATGCCCTCAAAAGAATATAGGCTATATTTAACTTAGCATTCAAAAAAAAAATTCAATTCTTTCATAAAAATATCTTTTAAAATATTTTTTTCTAACCCTACACTCAATTACATAAATAATATTTTTATTACTTTTTAATTAAAATTACAGTATTAAATAATTTATTAATTATATTTTATAATATTATCAATAATGTGTGACTTAAAACATATCAATAACTTTCAATTTTCAATCAAACAAATTATTATCCAAACATAACTTCATTTAAAAAACAAAATAAAAAATACTTTTAAAACATAATCTAAGTTCGGATATGAGGGTGATCGGGTATATTAATTCCACTCAAGTTTAAAAACATTTTATTTTTTCACATAATCAATTTAGAAACTAAGTCACATATCAATTATTTCACTCACTCTCTCTCTCTCTCTCGTAACTGGAGCTCCCACATCTCTCTTATAGAATTCCATTTTCAAGATGTGTTTAGCTTGTTTATAATTTAGTTTGGCATATTTAGGTAAAGCTTTTAGATTTGTGTTTAGTGTTCCTCCATTGTGATTTTGTCATCTTTCTTCCACCTTGAACCTTTCCACGTGTTTTCCAACTCTTTTTTTTTATCATCTTTATTATGCTACATTTGTCTTGTTATTATTTATTCCCTCCCATCAAGTTTTTCTTTTATCTTTTTGTCATGTGTACTTCTTTGTTTTTCGTGCTCCTTTTTCACTATCCTCCATTATGAGTATTAAATATCTAAATGTGAGCAATTTGACGCTTGGGTATTTCTCTATACCACAAAAAGTAAATGATTTTCCAAATCTCATTGCTAAGACATTTACCTATAAATGACTTAAGGTAGTAAGAATTGTGTCATCAATGGGGAGGCAGGATCAAGTTTGTCTTCCCAAGAATAATGAATCTCTCCTAGCTTGAAATTCTAGAGGATTTGGCCACCCCTTTGTTGTTAAAGCTCGTCGGGTTCTTCTTTCTACCTATAACCATTCTATTCTATTCCTTTTTGAACTTAAACTATCTTTCTTCTTTTAAGTGCACTTTGTTCCCTCTGTTAATAAATCTAGAAATTTAGGATTGTGCTCAAATTCTTCTTTGATCAATGTTTTTATTTTCTCTCATGCACCTAATCAAGCTTGGGAATTAACCCTTGTGTTTATGGTCTTTTGAAGCTAGCCCATTTTTTAAATGATCTTAGTACTATAAAGGGGTGCTTTCAATGATCCTTAGCTTGTTATATGAGATTTTCATAATATTCTCTTTCAAATGATAAGAGAGGTATGAAGAAATTTTGGATAGAGAGTTCTAGTAATTTTCAAGGAGTTAGGGATCATTTTGGGTTGATTGATCTATGGTTTAATAGCAATCCCTTTATTAGTCACACTATATCTTTAGATAATCATCTATTTTCTACTCCTAAATACAAATTCAAAGAATTTTCCTAGAATCGTTTTGAATATATAAGAATTATGAATCAATTTATTTTGTTTGTCATTTCTAAATAGTGGATCTCAATTTCAAATGCTATTCTTGTGATTTCTCTTGTTAAAAAGTTGAAAACAACTAAGTTAGCTTTCAAAAGCTAGAACAACAATGTCTTTGGTCATGTTCAAACATTAATAAGAAATCTTATAACTAGGCTAGATTATCCCTATTCTTTATCCTCTACTCCAAAAGAATCTGTCTAGAATAAAAAACAGGGTAGCAAAACTTGAAGAACTTCTTAATATAGAGGAATTACTTTGGAGAGACAAAGCTAAAGTAAGGTGGATTGGAGAGGAAGATGCAAACATAAGGTTATTTCATTTATACACTATTATTCATCGAATGTGCAATGCTATTGATTTCATTAAAATTGACAGTGATAGTGCATTATGTGCTATTCCAAATGTTTTGGATATTAGAAAAATTGTTATGAGTATGAAAGTGGTAAAAGTCCATGACCGAATAGCATGTCCACCATTTTTTATAATTTTTTTTCCCGAAATATTATTGGTTTTGATGTCACAAACATTGTTCATTTGTTTTTCCTTTCTAGGAATCTATTGAATTCTTTGAATCACGCTTCCATTGCTTTCCTTTTCAAAAATGAGAAAGCATACAAGATTGATCAATTTAGACATATATCTCTTTGTAATATTTCTTACAAAATCATTAAACAAATCTTTTTAATAGACTTACAAGCCATTTTGAATATGTCATTTTCCTTTCACAAAATTCATTCGTTCCTCATAGGTCTATTGTGAATAACATGATTATTTGTCATGAGTTGATAAATTATCTTAACATAAACTAGGAAGAAAATGTCTAAAGGATTTGTGGCAATAAAAATGGATATGGTGAAGGCGTACAATGAGGTGGAATGGATGCCCATCATCTCAATCTTAGAAGCTCACATTGGGACATAGTTCATTAAACTCATTAAAGCTTGCATTCGGATCCATGTCTTCTCGGTAGTAATAAATAGAGCCCCAAATGTTATTTTAATGTAAATAGGATGATCCAACATAAGGACCCCTTGTTCTCTTGTAATACCCAAATAATACATTGGGTTTTCATGAGACTATACTATAGTATATAAGCATGGCTCTAAGTATCTATTGTCAACTTGGGATATTTATTTTGACATAGCGATGTCGATGACTAATTAGTTGAACGTAGTTCCTACCAAGCTTATAGGCACGTTTTGGGCCCAAAAGCCCAAGGCATGACGATAATATCAGAGTAGGTGCCAGTCAAAAGTATGGAGAATGACCTTTATGGAAGAATCTCATTCTTCATGGTCTTGGCCCTGACTAGAATATGGAGAAAGTCCCTTATGGAAAAATTTCATTCTTCTAGACTGCTATTGGGTCTAGTGAGGACACTAGGGTCTTAAAGGAGGGGTGAATGTAATAATTCAATCTCATATCGGGATTCTATTAGACTATATAAAGTATGAGTCTAAGTACTCATTGTTAACTTGTGATATTTTTTTGTATAGCGAGGACAATTGTCAAATAGTTGACCATGAATACTCTTAGACCTATAGTTGTTTTTCGAGCCCAAAGGCTAGGAGCAAGACATATGGTATCAAATTGAGTACTGGCTATAAGTTTGGATAAAGACCCTTATGGGAGAATCTCATTATTCTCGGTTGGTCCTAGGCTTGGCCAGAAGTAAGGAGAAAGTCTCTTATAGGTGAATCTCATTCTCCTCGCTTGGTCATGGGTATAGCCTTGGCGCTAGGGCATGAAAGAATGGGTGAATATAATATCTCAATCCCATATCGAGATTTCATGAGACTATGATATAATATATAAGAATATGCTTAAGTACTCATTATCAACATGAGTTATCCATTTTGACATAACAATGATGATTGTCAAGTAGTTGACCGTTGGTGCTACCAAACTCATAGTCACATTTAAGGTCTAAGGGTCCGAGGCGTGACAAATGGTATCAAACGGGCATTGGCTAAAAGTATGGATAAATTATTTTATTCTTCTTGATTAGTCTTGGGCCTAAAGAAGACGCCAGGGCTTTAAAGGAATGGTGAATGTAATACCCCACATCGAAATTCCATTAGACTATGATATAATATATAAATATGAGCCTTAGTACCTGAAAGCCCTAAAGCTTTTAATGTCTTAATTTTGATTCATGACAAACATTGATGAGGACTAATGTCTTAATTGTATAAGTGTTGGTCTTTTAAAATTTAAATGTCTAATCCATGCAAGATCGAAGTTTCAAGTCTTTAGGAAAGATCGTATGCTATCAAAAGTTGAAGATAAGCATTTTTTGGATTAGATAGGATCTAGAGATTTAGTGTTAAATATTCATATAACTTAGATATCTTTAGGTCTACCTCTATGAGTAAAAAAATTCTTTATGTTGCTCAATAAAAGTAAAATGTTTTCCAAAATGCACTTCATAAAGATAAAATATGACTTGGGTATTTGAAATGGTTTTCAAAATACATGCATATGCTTAAAAATTTTATAAAATAACTTCCACAACTCAAAGAGTTGATTGGAATTTTGTGTTGTATGATTTGGATGCATGTGTGGTCGACCCCAAATCATGCGGTCGACCAGACTACTCAATTTATCATCCTCAGAATGTCCAAAGCTCTCTGGTACACTTACGGATGATAGTGTGAACGACTAACTTGAGCTGTGGTCGATCACAAGTCTCCTGAGTGGAATTCAAACAGTCATTTTTATGACCATTAGAGTATACATATAAATACCCAATTGTTTGAAAAACTTATATACACAATTTTTTGAGCAAAAATCTGATTCTTATTCAATATAGAAGATCTTAGAAACATTTTCAAACCCTTTCATAACATTTATATTGTGAAAATCATCCAATAAGGGTTTTTACTAAACCATTGATGTTCTTGAGTAATCTAGAGGAACATATTATTCAAAGAGGTCTTTGTACAAAAATTGATATATCTTCACAACTAAATGTGATATATATATATATATATATATATATCAAATTCTTCTTATTCTCATCTTATAAGTTTCATTCAAGGTTGCATTGAACTTAAAACTCTAAGGGTTAGAGTGAGCCTTGAATTATAGATAATTGTAATTATCTTAAGTGTATCTATTTCATTAATTGTTGTATTAGAGATAAATGTATAATCAAGTTTGTGTTGTAAAACTCAAGGAGTTGGGTGAACCTTGATTGGGTAAGAGGTTTGTGTTGTAAAATCCTAAGGTGAATTGGATGACCCTCTTTTGTAATCTTTTGTGCTAAATTAGTAAAAGGTTTTGTGAAATCTTTGAGTAGATAGTTTAAGGTAGTGGATTAAGTTTTGTTGGATAAACCGAACCACTATAAATCTTTGTATTCTTTGCTTTATTTTTGCTAACTACTTGAACACATTATTTCACACATTGTTTGAGCACCAAGTATTTGATATTTGTTGTCTTAGAAGGTATTAATTTAATTAGGTAAAGAAAAATCGGACAAAACATAATTCATCCCCTCTTAGGTTTTTCAATACCTATAGTCAACTTGACACTAGAGCCTTAAAGGTGCGGTGAATGTAATACCCCAATCACTACCAAGATTCATGAGATTATACTATAATATATAAATATAAGTCTTAATTTCCCATTGTCAACTTGAAATATCCATTTTGGTATAGCAATGGCGATTACCAAGAAGTTAACCGTAAATGATGTCAGGACCATAGTCACGTTTCGGGACCAAATGTCCGAGGCATGACAAAACGTATCAGAAAGAATACCCACCTTAAATATGGAGAAAGTCCTTAAGGGAGAATTTGATTCTTACCTTTTGGTCATAGGCCCATCATAAAGTATGGATAAATCTCTTATGGGAGAATCTCATTCTTCTTGATTGGTCTTAGGCCTAGTGAGGACACTAGGGCCTTATAGGGATGGTGAATAAAATAGTTCAATCCCACATTAATATTTCATGAGATTGAGCTATAGTATAAGTATAGGTCTAAGTATCCATTGTCAACTTTGAATATCCATTTTGACATAATAAGGACGATTATCAAATAATTGACGATAAGTGTTGCCAAGCCTATAGTCGTGTTTCCGGGCCGGTCAGAAATATGGAGAAAGTTCCCTTTGGGATAATCCTATTTTACGTATAAGGGACTTTCTTCATTCTTCTAGCGCTCTTTATCGAAACGCGATATTGGATCTGGCAGCAGCCACGATCAACTACTTATCAATCATCCTCGTTATGTCAAAATAGATATCCCCAGTTGACAATAGTAATTATGTCCTTAGTCTCATAGTATCTCGATATGGTATTGGGGTATTATATTGAGCCCCTAACTTCCTCCGCTCTGATACTATCTATCACACCCCGGGCCCTTGGTCCCAAAATAAAACTTAGACCTAGCAGCACCTATGGTCAACTATTTGACAATTGTCCTTATTATGTCAAAATAGATATCCTAATTGGCAATTGGTACTTAGACACAGATTTACATATTATATCATAGTTTCATGGAATCCCGTTGTGGGATTGGAATATTACATTCACCCCTTTTAAGGCCTTAGCTATCTCGTTAAATCCAATACCAACTGAAAAGAATAAGATTCTCCCATAAGGCACTTCTCCATACTTCCGACTATAAAATAATGAGTTTATCTCAAAAGGGACTATATTTATACTTGGGCCCAAAATGTGACTATGGGCTTGACACCCAAGGTCAACTACTTAACAATCGTCTTCATTATACCAAAATAGATATGTTAAGTTGACAATTATACTTAGTCTCATACTTATATACTATATTATAGTCTTATGAAATCTCGGTATAAGATTGCGATATTACATTTACATCTCTTTATGGCATTAGCTTCTTCGCTAAGGGAAATACCAACTGGGAATAATGAGATTGTGTCATAAGTGGCCTTCTCTATACTTCCGGCAAGGCCTAGGAGCAGCTGGAAATAATTGAATTCTCCCATAAAAGATATTCTCTATACTTGGGTTTGACAATATTTACGGTCAACTACTTAGTAATCGTGCTCGTTATGTCAAAATAAATATTCCAAGTTGGCAATGGATACTTAGGTCCATACTTATATATTATATTACAATGTAGATGCTTATAAAGGGTTTGAGAATGTTTATAAAATGTTCTATAATGAATGTATATCAAATTTTGGCTCAGAAAATCATGTTAATAAAATTTTCAAACATTTTGGTATTTATATGTGTTCCAACAATAAAAAAAGTGATTGTTAAAATCTCATTCAGGAGACTTGTGATCAACCTCTACAAAGCTTGGTCGTTCGCTGTAATACCAAATTTTTCTGGATGGTTAGCGGATGATGCTCGGTATTTACTGATCGACCGCTTAAGCATTCACTAAATCACTAGACTTTTCTGAATTGTTAGCGAACGATGTCTGGTATTTATCGGTTGACCGCTTAAGCGTCCGTTACATCACCAGACTCCTCTGGATAACTAGCGGACGATGCCTTATATTTATCGATTGGCCGCTTAAACATCCGTTATATCATCGGATTCCTCTAGATGGTTAGCGAACAATGTCTGGTATACACCAATCGATCACTTGAACATTTGCTACATCACTAGACTATCATTCGGTTGACCACAAGCATAAAAAAATCATTATCAAGTTTTCCAAATATGCAACTTAAGTTTCCGATTAATATAAGAAGTTGTGAAACCTATTTTACAAATTTTAAAGAGAATGATTGTATTTAAAAAACCAATTTAAATATCCATGATAAGTTTTAACTTATAAAACACATTTTGAAAAAAAAATTAAGTTCATAGAGCAATCTATAAAACTATTACTCATAAAGATAAACTAGATATATATAAATGATATCAACATCTAAAACTAAACCACTAATTCCTATCTAATTCAGAAACGTTTGTCTTCAACACTTGATAACGAGTTTGCTTGGATTAGACAATTAAATCCTAAAATGTTATCACTTGTACACTTAAAACAATTTGTTCTCATCAATGTTTGTCACTAATCAAAATTAAGATATTAAAAACTTTAGTGCTTTCAGTCTCCCATTTTTTATGATGACAAATATTTATGTAATGTAATAGATAAGGCATTTAGATACAAGTATTCAAAGTAAGAAAGAGTTTAAAAAATGTATCAAGCATTTTAAAACGTTGCCCCTTACAATATGCTTGATATTTGTAAGACATCATGTTTAACATTTAAAGCATATAGTTCAATAATATCTAGAAACAAATTAATTAAAATGTTTTGGAACTAATATTGGATATAAAAAATGAGAAAATTCATTGTAAGTGTATGAGATCATTACCTAGCTTATATAAGCTGAAAGAGCCTATTTTTCCACCAACCCTCGTATCATCTTACCTTCTTGTCAAATAAACATATAGATAGGATTAAAAACAAAGTTAAAAAGCTCATCCTATTAATATGCATGAATTTGTAAAAATTTGATTGAGTTTCATTTATAACTCTTATAAAAAACAATTTCACAAACAAAACTCAACAATGCAAGAGAATACGATATATCACATATAATCATACATAAGGCCAACTTGGCCAACAACATATAATTCTCATTCTCATTCTCATTCTCCTTCAATCTCAAATCTCAAAATTTAAACCAATAATAGTCATACTTAACTTTTTAAAGCTATTTCTTCTTTATCTTGATTTTGATGAACTTGATCTTCAAGTTCACTTCAATTTTCTCTTTTGTGTTGTTGTTGATGTTTTTTAACAACATTTTTCTTGAAAAATGATTCCAATCACATGATACATTGCAATCAACTCTAGTTTTTTCCCCCTTTTTGTCATCACTAAAAAAGAATGTATAGGAAGGATAGAACTTTAGTCAATAAACAATAAAATTTCTCAACTACCAAGGAGTCATCATAGGAAAAAATTAAATTAAAAAATAGGCAATATCTGAATATATAGAATTATTCAAATTACTAAAGAAGAAAAAAAAATCTAAACATCAGGAGTCGGAGTTCTTGGTCTCCTAACATAAACTTTGTCTCAAGTTGTAGAGGGTCCTACTGTAATACTAACTGGTGGATCAATTGGAATAATCGTTGTTGTCTCAATAATAGAGGTCTCAATGGACTGACCAAGAGACTGATCTCGTGGAATCTCAATAGAAGAAGGTGGATAGTGCTCACTGTCATGTGCTGGAGAAACGAGAGAGGTCTTGATGTTAACATTCATTCCATCTAATACCTCGAGAATAGTGGAGACATTGTCAACCTTTACATGTAGAAGTTCCATTCTGGACTCCATATATTTTAATTTCTTATTTAGATTTTTGAAATGAGTGTCAAAAGAGCTAAACACGGGTGCCTATCTGCAAGGACATCTGCTTTAAGGCTTTCCAAATTGTTGCATTTGTGCTTGGATTTTCTTGTGAACTTGTTTATCTATAATGTCTTTTGACCCTTGTAGGTTCTTCTGCCACTGGTGCCTTTCCTTTTCAGATCCGTTCTCTTATGGAGGTGTCGAGTAGGATATCTTCTTCATTCTTCATCTCCTTCAAGTTGATCATGTATTCTTTTGATTCATCTTGAGCTTGCACTGCCTTTTTGTATGTCTGTTTCAGCTTTAGCTTCAAGAATAATGGAAATATTTTTTCCCATCAACTTGGCTATCTCATTGACAACTTGATTGAGTTCTTTTGGGGACATGTTTTTCTTCAAATCTCAATTACCATTCAAGAACAATGCTCGTATCCTTTTGTAGGTTGCAAAGTCTACTTTTGTTATAGTGCTTCTTTTTCGTCACCTCAGGTAATAGAACCTTAAAATGCTTGAAAATTTTTGTCAAGAGATGTCCATATGGAATACTTTTTCACAATTATATCGATCTTTTTTCAATAGCCTCAATCATATGGTTAATCATAAGAAAGCCAAAATCAATCCTTTTTCTCTTGCTTACCAACAATATAATGAGCATATGCATGAATGTGACAGTGGTTTGATGCCCATTAGTAGGTATAATTATGTTTGTACAAAGATTGTATAAAATCATATCCTCAAAACTGAACATGTTTGCTTCTTTCTTATTCAAAGCCACAAAGATTTCACCATTTATAAAAGTATTCTCAAATTTCTTTGTTCATAACTCATGATGTAAGATAGGTTGATGAGTATTATAATATGCTACTCCAAAGGTTGTACTTCCATGATTTCATCAATATTCCTAAAATCAAATTTCAATTATATACCATAAATTCTAGCAGTAAAATAGATATCTTCAAGGGTATCGTCAACTTATTCCTTTTTCAAACTAGCATAAAACTGATAGACTAAATCTGTATGTTGAATTTCATTATGCATGACAATAGAGTTTCACTCTTGAAATTCTATATCACGCAAAAGTCTAGAAAAAGAAAATTCCTTAGAATTAATAATGCTTTAAAAAATTACCTTACTATTGTTAGCTTTGAACTCATTATACCTTGTCTCCATCTCTTTATTCGGAAATGATGAGACATTTGATCTCTTCTTCCTTTGTATATCATCTTGAGCTTTCATAGAAGCACCTCATTTGGAAGAACTTGTTTTTACCATAGCTAGATAAGAGATCTAATGAGCTCTTCCACTGGTTTCTTTTTCAAATCGTGAGTTTCCAACATAGTTGTAGTTTTGTCTTTTCAAGTCTTTGGTAAAGCATTGAGTATTTTCATATTTTTCTCATCTAGAGAATACGTCTTACTATATACTTTTAAACCATTAATAATGTTCGTAAAACGAGTCAACATATCAGTAATACTCTCATTGGATTTCATAGAGAAATGTTCATACTCCCTTGTAAGCATATCAAGTTTTGTCTCATTTACTTGGTTTGTACCTTCGTCAATTACTTCAAATAGTCTTCACATCTCATGTGCAGATTCATAACATCTCACGATGTTATACTAATTCATATTAAGTGCATAAATGAGATTAATCATAACAAGAAAGTTTAGAATCATTTTCTTTTTATCATCATTAAATTCCTCAAAATTTTTGTCAATCTTGATTCCATCAACAACTTTAAAATGAACATAAAGACCATTCTCCACTATATTTTTTCAGAAATTGTAATGTGTACCATTCAACAAAGGTGGTTTAGTAGTAGAGTAACTTTCTACAATCATAGTATTGTTTAGGTGTGTCATAGAATCTTTGTTTCTAGGTGGTTAAACTTTTAAACAAGAAGATCTACTCTGATAGCAATTGAAAAATCTAAGAGATGGGGTGAATTAGGCTTTATCATATTTTTGCAACCTAATTTGATTATTCACTTTTAAAACAACATAAATCAAACACTTTGGTGCAGTTTGTGTGTGTAATAATGTGTTCAAGTAAAATGAAAAAAATAAAACAATGAACACAATGATTTATAATGATTTGATTTGTCCAACAAAACCTAATTCACTAACTTAGTTATCTACTCAAAGATTTCACAAAACCTTTCACTAATCAAGTATAAGATATTATAAAAGAGACTCACTCAATTCACCTTAAGGTTTTACACAAAACCTCTTACTCAAGGTTCACTGAACTCCTACAGTTTTACAACACAACATTGATTCTACTACAATTTCCAATATAATAATGAATGAAATAAATACAAACAAGATAATCACAATTATCTTCAATTTAAGATTCGCTCTAACCCTTAGAGTTTTAAAGCAAAATGCAATATTGAATAAGTTACAAGAAATGAATGAATATGATTTGATATAAATATCACTTTAATTGTGAAGATATATCAAAATGTAGTTCAATGATCTCCTTGAGTAATTGCTTCACAAGATTGCTCAAGAACATCTATAAATGTATGAAACCTTTTTTGGATTATTTTCACAATGTAGATGTTTAGAAAGGATTTGAGAATGTTTCTAAGATATTCTATAATGAATGCATATCACATTTTGGCTCAAAAAATCATGTTAATAAGTTTTTCAAACATTTGGATATTTATATGTGTATCCCAACAGTCATAAAAGTGACCGTTAAAATCTCACTCAAGAGACTTGCGATCGACTTCTACAAAATTTGATCGTCTGCTGGAATACAAAATTTTCCTGGATGGTTAGTTGAATATGCTTGGTATACACCAATCGATCGCTTGAGCGTTCGCTATATCACCAAACTCTTTTGAATGGTTAGCGGACAATGTCTATTATACACTGGTCGACTGCTTAAGCGTCCGTTACATCATCATACTTCTTTGGATGATTAAAAGACGATGTCGACTATCATCCGGTTGACCGCAAGCATAAAAAATCATCCTCAAGTTTTCCAAACATTCAATTGAAGTTTTCAATCAATTTTAAAAGTTGTGAAACCTATTTTATAAATTTTTAAGGTGAATGCATGTATTTAGAAAACCAATTTAAATACCCATGATAAGTTTTAACTTATAAAACACATTTTAAAAAACGTTTTAAATTCATAAAACAATCTATATAATTATTACTCATAGAGATAAACTAAAAATATATAAATGATATCAACATTTAAAACTAAACCTCTAATTCCTATCTAATTAAGAAAGCGCTTCTCTTCAACACTTGATAATGTGTGATTTTTTAAAAAGTTAAAACTTCAAGCTTGCATAGATTAAACAATTGAATCATAAAATATTATCACTTGTACACTTAAATAATTAGTTCTCATCATTATTTGTCACTAATCAAAATTAAAATATTAAAAAATTTATTGCTTTCATTACTTATTAGAAGCTTTAGAGCTTTCATTATATTAGGAGAAATTTAAAAGGGATCAAGAGAGGAGTGCAAACTTCATCCAAAACTATTACAAAAAATTATTAGTTATTACTAGTATTAGTTACAAAAAACAATTACAAAACTTAAGTTATTACAATCTTGTATTAGAACAAAACAAATCAAGAGCTATTATAAGCACTCTATGACTATGGAGAATTATTACAAGCACTTCAAAGTTCAACCAAAGCTGCAAAGAGTAACAAGTGATTCTTATCCTGCAGGGAAAAAACACTCACCAAATTAAAGGGAAAAAAAGTAGAAATGTTAGATAGTAGCACGAAATTAGGCATATGAAATGTTAGATAGTAAATTTTGTATTAGTCATTTACTCTTAAACTAAATTAATCATTTACTCTATTAATTATTTTCTATTAGCAGTAAATGAAACTGTTAAACTTTTAAGTCATGTACTATAAATAGAGACCTACGGATACGAGGCATGGGAGAAAGAGAGATAGTAGTAAATATTCTTGATTTTGACTACTAATGCTACAAGTGGTTTACAATATGTATAGTGTTGTAAATGGTTTATTACTGATGTGGAAGTTGAAATGGAAATGGGTGATTTATTACTGAACATCCCAAATCTCAATCTTCCCCCTAATGTTTGGTGTGATCAAGGTGGAACTACCTTTGATTTTTGTGATTTGTATCTTGTTGAATTAAATGGTCAATACTTTTCTTATCATAAAAATAAAAAAAGTATAGAAACAAGGCCGTGAGTATTTTTTAAGAAATCTCATAGATATCAATTATATCTACTGTTGAAAATATGTGTGTATGTGTGTGTGACGACAATAATAATAGTAATAATAAGGCATAATTAAAATAAATTTTTTATAAAGATATAATTGTTTCTACTTTAATTTGAAGACACATATACAAAATTAGAAGATTCAGTTGTTATTTAAAATTTTTAATATTTAATAAATATTTATTTAATTTAAAATTCTTAGATCCTCTTTGAGTTTTTTTTTTATTAATCCGTTTAAATATTTAATGACAGTTTTATATAGCAAATATAATAACTTAAGAGGATCTCGGCAAAAGAGCTCAGGGCAGTATGGTGCAAGCTAATCTCTGGCAATTGAACGTTCAATCTCTTGAGATAACACCACCAAGTGACCTACTACAGTTCAATTTTAGCAAGAAAGTTGCATCCAAAACAAATATCTGCTGAAAATTTATATTCTGTCAAACTGTTTAATCCAAGATATATAGGTAACCGGCATACATGTTTATATATTCATGATCCCATTGTAGATCAACTTAAGCATTTAAAATTTCAAATTGTGAATATTCCAAATTCAAAAAAAAAATAAATTAAATGCTCTAACTTTTGATTAACACTATAATTTAATTATAATTTATGATTGTTTATCCAGGATGATAGATTGAATATTAACAATTTACTTGAAATTAGTTTCTATAGTTTCTATAAATGTTGCATGACTCAAAGTAATCTAAATTTTCATATTTTCTCTTTAAGTTTATTGCTATAGATGAATAGTTCTTACTCGTATTTAATTATTCTTAAATTGTGTAAATAAATAAATATAAACACATTAACAACTGAAATTTATAAAACTGTTGATGGAGAAACATAGACATCATTCAATAGCCGAGTTATATTAATTCAAGAAATACAAAATTTGAATCCCCAATGGGCACTCTTCTGATATCTATTTTGTTGAAAAAAGAAGACAATAAAAAATCAGAACCTTTTCTTAAGAAATATAGAATAAATCTTTTTATTACAAAAGAAAAGAGAAACTGAAAACTACCAACAGACCGACTTCAAGCTTTCATAAGCCACATAGCACTTGCCGTTGAGATTTTCTCTAAAGGTATAATGAGTAAGATTTCCTCTGCATTGAATCCTTAAAGAATTTTCAATATCCCCTTCATATAATGAGCATTTTTTCGGCCCCAATACTTTCATTAAATTCAATGAACTTCAAAGAAATTTTCCAAAAATTGAACAAATAGGATACATTGTTTTTTCTCTTTTCAAAAGACAAGAATACAATCTCCAGTGTCTCCTTCCACTAACTTCCTAACTTTCAAATCTGTCACTAATCTCTCCTCTCCCTCACCCAATGGCATTTGATAGACTCGCCAATCAATTACAATGTGAGACTATCTTTATGCCAAATCTGTCAAGAAATGACAATAACATATTTCCATATGGCAAGCTAACAACCATTTTTACTTATGAGGAAAAAGAATAGGGCTAATATGGATCACTCACAATATACAAACATCGACCGTCATCCTGCACAAAATGTGTATCAAGGGACAAAACTGTATCAGCTGAAATACACTGATCAAGAAACTGTCAGAAATCAAAGCAGCTTGCTAGTTCGCCTTCTAGATGGACCTCCAGGGAAAAGCTTCATAATCCAGCCTAAGACCCTTTCAACCACCTGGGGAGAAAAAGGAAAGTTTGATGCACAGCCATTAGATGAGCAAACAAATTCAGATCCCAAATATTTCCTTTTCACCACTTAAACTATCAACAATCAACAAACAGTTAACAAGAAGTGACTAGGATTATATCATAGGCAGAAAGTGTGGGAAAGTATCCAGAATCAAAGATTCTTAAAATGAAGTCACAAGAAAAACGGGTTGGCTACCTCATCTCCTTCATCTGCATATTGAGGAGTTATTTCGTGAATGGTATGAGCATCTGGATGTCTTGCTATGCTGCCATCATTTACCATACTTTGAGAAGTCAAAAGCTCTAGCCTTTGTGTTTGAACTTCAAGCTTTCTAGTTAAGTCCTTGTTCAATTCCTTCATTCAAATAAGATCACAGAAGTGAAATAAAGCTACATCTGCATTCAAATGCTTCCCATGCAGAACAAATAACTACGGACATCCAAAGTTTTTCAAGCATCCACATTCAAAATAGCTTGAGATCATCCATAACTTTCTATAAATATCTAATAGATGGTTGAGAAGGCTACCTGTACTCACAGGTGTTCGCGCACATGCAATACATGTAAGAATTACAAAAAAATATTACAACAAAATAATAATAATATTTTCTTTAAAAAAAATTCTTAAAATCTTTTTTGTGGAGCAACAAGATAAGAGCAAATACTTATCTCCATAACAAATTAAGTGACCCACAGCTTCCAAGGGTACTTAAAAGGTATACTCACTTCTTTACAGGAAATTTTACAGAAGAGAAACTCATTCAAGCAACAAAGAGAAACAATAGTAATCATGAATATAGAACTATAGTCAAGATGCCAAAAGAAAAGTGCAGATGCAGACTGTAGAATGAACAAAAATCAGTGAATCCAAAATGTGGATATGTATTCCTTTTTTCAGATTGCTCATGAAACTAGAATACCATCTATCAGATGATATTATTGGCAATTGAATTTTTCCCTCTTTTTCCAATCAAGCCTAACAATCAAGTGTTTTAAAATGGCTGAGAGCAGTGTAAAGGAAAATATTGGAGGATGTTATCTTATTCCTTCATAGGACACTTATACTTGTACAAACGAGAATAACCCTTCTGACGTCCATTTTTCCTCATCAAACAAAAGTCAAAAAATAAATTTCAAAATTATTCACATGCCCCATGTGATTATGCAGCTATTCTTTCTTCAACTTCTCTACTAAAATACAAAGGATCTTAAGCCTTCACTTCTTTTTTCCCTGATAGATAGGTGGAGAGTATGTGAATCAAACACAGGATCTCCTGTATGGCAACAAATGTTCTTTACCAAGCAACTACATTGCCACATCTATTTTTTCAATTGAAAAGGTGAATATGACAGAAATGCACCAAGACCCATTCTTAAGAATTTTATCAGATGACATTTACCACATGAAATGAATAAAGATCTTTCTAAATATTACTCCATCTGTTCAGAAATATAAGTTGTTAGACCCACTTTTAGACAGACCAAGAAACTTCTTTTGTTCCGAAAATGCCCTTAATTATTGTCTTGGAAATAAGAAAGAGAAAAGAAAGTTTGCTTTGAGAAGAATAAAATATAAAATCTTTGTCTTGAAAATAAGAAAGAAGTGATATGAGATGAAAATAAATAAAGGTAATATTGAAAGTCAACAGTGAAATATTCATAAAATTTCGTAAAATGATTTATATTTTGAGACAAAGAAAAGTCATTCAACGATTTATATTTCCGTCCATTTGACGGAGGGAGTAATTCAATTGTCAATAACTTAATCTCACAAGTAAAACAAAGTTAATGTTCTATTCTTTCCTTCATGGTCCTTGAATATCAAAACTCAATAATCATGAATCGTACATATCATTAGCCCCACAATTTACAGAAGCAAACTTTCTATACACGCCAGCAATATTGTAACAGAATACAATCAAATCCAATTATGAACTGACAACAGAAAAATAATTTCATTCTTATCTGCACCTGCAAATGATTTTAGATCATCTGCGCATAAAGATCTTTGATTAAGAGATCACACTACCTTGAGTTTAGAATTTTGAGATGATTCTGCTGATAAGGCATGTACCAACTCTTCTTTCTCCAAAGATAACTGAAGATATGAGTTAAATGTTGATTGTTAGCTTTGAAGGTAGATCCAGATGCTGAAATCCTCATACAGGAAGAAGAAATTAACTAGAGCAGGTAAGATCTACTAAGAGACTACAACGCCACAGAAGCAAACCTCAGAAATTAATGTCTTGATGTTTTCAATCATTCTAATCTGATCGGCAGGTATAGCCAAAGAAAAATCTTGAAGACTGAACTCTCCAGTTTCAGGTGGAAGCTGGTGATAGCCTTCCAAGTTAGAGATGTCCATGTTAACATCTGCATTACTGGTTTCACCTGAATAGTCAACGTATTATCAGGAATTAGATTATGGAAGGGAGATTTAAAGATGAAAAAATAAAAAAATAAAACAAGGCATCTAAGAACACCTACAACACTTCCTGCTAAAAATGAAAATCCTGCTTCATATTGTTTTTGAACATAATGTTCAACTTAAGGAAAAGTTTTACTCAAAACATAATGTTAATTTAAGGAAAAGGTTTTGTGACTTAAAAGGCATTACTTCTTGTAATAAATCATGCAAGATAGTTGCCTCACATACTTTGTATCTCTATTATTTAATGTTAACTGATAATATTAGCCTCCGTGTTCACAAATCATTTATTTAAAACTATCACAGTTTCATACTGTTGCCCAGTCAAATAAAGACTCCAGTCCAAAAGAGAGGAAATCGCACACACATGCATTCTATGAAGCCATTGTCTAATGTATGATTTCTTGCATACAGCTAATCTTGACATATAAAAGAAAATAGGAAGAATGTTAATTGAATTTTATCCTACTCTCAAGGGAAACCACACTTTAATGTAAAGCACTCAGTATTCACACTTCAATATGAGAGTTTGATCGGTACCCTTCAAAATAGAAATAGGATCTTTCCTCTCAAAGGAAATTTAAAGGAAATCCGTCTAGATAAGAATTGCAATTTCAATGATTCAATCCAAACCTGGCAGCAATACACTCAAATTGCTGTGCATTGCATTAAGGCCACAGAATTCAAATCCAAAAGCCAATTAGGTGTCTGGAAGTGCATTTTGCCCGCTGGGTACTTTCAATGGCATGCTTTTCAGATATATATATATATATATATATATTTGAGTTAATGAACTTTGTCTCTCAACTGACCATCACATGACAAGGGGATCAGAGAACATGTATACCCAGCACAGACGCAAACTAGTAAACAGCAAGCTAATCTGACAACAAAGACTCTAAATATGAACTATATCCACTATATTTACCAAGATTCTCTGTGGAAGTTGAAGCATCTTTCTTGTTAGTTGTACTCTTGGTGACATCAAGCAGCTTGCCACCTGCAGATGCCTTCCGTAGCTTAGCCTGTAATAGCTTTTTTTCTGTGGAGGGAGTCAAAAGAAGGCCAACTTTAGAAAGCAAATAATAAAACATATTGAAGATAAAACGGACATTAAAGGAGGGAAAAAAAAAGTGAATTCAGGGCAAAGCAACAAGCTTTGAGATGTTATTCTTAACTTCAACAATGGATGCAATAGCTTTCACACCCCAAAATATCATAAGAAATATATGATGCACGAAGCCATTTGCAGATAATATTTACTGTATCGAAGCACTCAGCGCAAATGATTCGCAAAGCAGTAGAAATCTAAACATTAACTAGAACATTATTGGACAGCTTGAAGTGGTATAGATTAGGCTGCCTTGATTCTATTTCTCATTAGTATAAAGCTAAGAAAAACATTTGCTCTCTCTGCCATTGCCTTCACATGAAGCAGCAGAAATTTCAGAATGGGCCTCAATCCAAATAAGTAGTTAAGTACTCCATTTGAAAATTATTTGTCCACTTTCCTAATTGTATGCAAATTAACATTTCATCAAATTCAATGGTAACTAGAAGAAAACCAAAAATAGTCCTATTTGATTTTCTCAAAATCTTTGCATATCTTTAAAATAAAATTGAAGGAAATACGTCAACCAAGTCATGGAGGGAATAGATCAACCAAATTTAATTTCTTATAGATAGAAGCAAAGTCAACTTTGACTCACATGACTTCATATAGGTATTAGTGTTTTTGAACAGTAAGTTACTAATGTGGGAGTTTCAAATAAGGGCAAAATTGGAAAAAATAAAAAAATTATTACTCTAACTAGAAAGTGGTCAAATAATCTTAGGAGAACCAAAAAAAGTGTGGACAAATAATCTTAAGATGGAGGGTGCATACAATAGGGAACAATCCACCCATCAGACCAAAATACCCTTCCAGGACACATAGAGTTGACATTTCATCCCAACTGCAGTTCTTACAAGTAAAAAATAACTTTTTGAATTCCCTTCTCCATTTTGCATGGTTTCCTTTTTCCTTTTATTTGTTGGATTTTGGGAGGCAGTTGGGAAGGGGGAGAGATGCAATAAGTGGCAATACCTGGAAGACAATCTAAGGAAAAGAATAAGGCCCATAAAGCAAAAATATCTGGAGCATTATTTCTAATGAAAACCTATCTCCATTCCCCTGCATTCCAATAAAAAAGCCTATGTCCAACAAACAACACAAATGATAAAATAATGAAAGCACTGCAGCACCTTCTTGTAAAGCATCAATGGTAGAGTGCAGATCTTGGCGTTCTCTTTCAAGGCTCAACATTTTTTTCCTACATGATCCAACAAAGAAGTGCAACTGTAACAAACAAAAATAATTCCAAAAGGCAGGCCAACAGGGAATAGATATCAACAGTTGATGAAGCTAAAAGGTAGCCAAGGTATTATATCTTATCTGTCAATTACTGCCTCAACAAAAAGGTAAGAGTGGTTTATACATTCAAAAACTACCAATATCATATAAGACTTTACATTCACACAGTAAAAGAAGCACACCAACTGCCCCAAACATCTCATATTTAGAGAAATAAAGAGGTGAACCACATAAAATTTCCTTCACAACTAGCACAGAGAAACAAAGGCCTAAGCATCTTCTTTCAATGGATGTCCAGAAAAAGGGAATGATAATGCGTTTGACACCACTGTAAAACAAAATAGTGAAGAGCAGCCATAATAGAAACTCATAACAATCCACCTCCATCTTATGATGAATTAAATCTTCTCTTTAAAGAGAGGAATTGTTTGAAGCACTGCTACAAAAGAAAGAACGGGAATGAGGATGTGGGAGGGAAGGAATGCATATAATCTTTGAAGGAGTTAACAAGGAGGAATTCAATAGCATATTAGCATAATTCGTTACAGAGAATACCATTCTTTTGTCCCTAACTGATCTATTATTTGTGCTCATTAGATAGCCAGTTAAACCATCTCTTTGCCATATTAACACAATGGATATGGCAAGATCAAAGTGCTGAATAGGGAAGTTCTGAAGATAAATAGTGTAGTTCATCATAATTAACAAGTGTCTAGCAGCAAGTAGAACAAAATATATCTTCCAACTGTGTACAATTTGAAACATGAAACATAGTCAAAATACATCAGCAGAATGACCAGACCATTCAGAAACATGTGAAGTTAACTTACTATTCAGAGGTGATGTAAAGATAAGTGGGGAGGAAATTATTCCATCTCTTGCAACAAGTGAAATGAAATATTATAATTCATTAAAATTGCAATTAAATCCCCAAAAGACTGATTTAAACAACTAGGAAAAGCAGAATTGTGAGATGTGCCCATACAAGGTAATGCAACAAAAGTGTTACGCTAAGATAAAAATTTAGCACCCATTTCACCCAGCAACCAATAGATTACTATCCCATTTAACAAAATAAAAATAAGGAGAACCTGATAAGTCTAATGAATCCAGTTTTCATAAGAGCCCTCTTAGAAAGACAGTAGAAACATTTTTTTGTTCCCAGCATGGTAGCTAGATCCCTTCCAATCTCTTGCTCTTTTTCACTCCCCCCCCCCCCCAAAAAAAAAACACAAAGTAAAGCTGATTGAGAAAAAAAAGTAATCAATAAATTCAATCTTCCACAGAATTTTACATACTTGAAATTAGAAATTTCAGCTTGTGATTCCTCCAGTTGTCTCTCCAATTTCAGCTCATTAGACCTCAATCGAAGTGCCTAAACAAACAAATAAAGCCGCATTCATGTTACAGAAATTTCAGTGAGATAAGAAACATATAAGAACAGAAACGAAAGTTAAAGAGCAAGTAAAACCAAGACTGTAAACATCGCTAGGGCCAAACTATCAAGTATGTCCAAGTTTCAGAGAAATAGACTGCTTAATGTACCATTACAACCAACAAGTAGGAGAGTTTATAAATTCCTGAAATGTATCAAGATGATAAATCAACTAAACAAAATGTTTAAGGTCCTCATATCACCAACAAACTGAAAACCACATCTCTTCTCATAGAATGGTGGAACTTTAGAAGGAAACGAGTAATTACAACTAATAAACTACTCAGCATCAGACCTTAGAAATTTTATCATGTGAAAGGAGCTTATATCCTCACTGCACGATATTTTTCATGACTATTGAAGTGCTCCTTAAGAGTACAACTTTTTTCCTTCAAAAGTGTTAAAAGAGAAAAGAAAAAAAGAGCACACTAACCGTACTACTGAAAAAAGGGGTACCCATATAGATGATACAGTATTTAAAAAAGTTTCAACGGTTTCAAACTAAATGGTGCAGAAAGGTTCAGTTTTAAAAAAGTAATTGAAGTCAACTTTCTAAAAACCTAAACAGACTACAATGCCAAACTTCTCAAATTAAGGTGGGAAGATTTATGATCCATGGTAAAAGCATATGACAATTAAAGTATAATAAAACTTCTCAATGTCAGTCTTCTCAGCACTCCTATGCATTTGTCTGTCTTGCAACTTCTTGTGATCAAGAGTGACATTGGACACTTAATGGAACTAAACCTCAAAAGGTATTAATTATATAAATAAAATGCTACCTTCTCTTCCAAGCCAATAACTTCAGAAGCCAATAATTTGGCTCGTTCATCGGCCGCATTGCATTCCATCTGGGCATTTGCATATTCAATTTTCACAGATTCGAGCTCTACCTGGAAAGAGTAAAAGAACTGTGGGAACAGATATAAAAGATAAATACAACTGTAAAAACACATCCAATGACGAATGGAATCATTCCACAAAAATTTCATGTTTAAGTCATGATAAAGTTTCACTCAAGTGTCCTAATCTTCAGGATTAGAAAGGTTGATCCATACATAACATTAACAAGAAATTATTACCAATCCACAGTGTTTAATTAAAAGAAAAATCACCCTTCCTTTGAACCTTATTGCTATTTCATTCCTTGATAAGTGACAGCCTTCTGGAACCACCATTGCACAATATTGCCAATTTCTCCCTCTGTCCAAAATTGAACATCCTCTTGACTTACAAAAATTAAAGAGAACCGTTAACCATAAGTTAGCACATTATCCTTGTTATTAGTATAGTTAATAGAGGACTTAAGTGTTAATCGAACATGAATTTCTTAAATTAAGGGGATTATTTGTCAATCTTGCGATGGAAAATATATCTACTTCAAGAAAGTGGGCTTTCATTTTTAACCTCTCAAAATAGAAAAGTCAAGATCCAATCTTGGATGGAGGGATTACATTCTGATAACTTCTGAGAAACTTACAACGCAACAACTCATTGCTCATAAGATAAGCCAACCGGCAAGGATATTACTCTCAGTAAATGAGTCCCACTTTTTTTTTTTAGATGACAGCTTTGATGACTCATGCATTGTATGCTGATGCCATAATAAAACATTCATTCTCAATATAACAATAGTAGTAGTAGTAATAGTAGTAATCATGATGGACCACATTGTTCATAGGGTAACTTGATAAACCTGAACAAAGAGACAAAAAGCCACCATAGCCAATATACTAAGCAAAGAAAATATGAAGGCAAAAGGTTAATAATGTGAAAGCAAGGCATGAATGAGAAGATATCCTAACTTCATTCAAAGAGACTGCGTTCTGATTCTAAATACGGATATAAATAAGTGCCGGAAATAAAAAACTTTAATGAATTCTGATACAAGTAATGTCAGATACATGTATTGACTCTTTAAGTATGCAAGTATTTGGAAATATTCATGCTATAAAGATTCACAACAAAGCACTATACCGGCGACAATTTAACAAGTCTGAAGAGCAGTGATTGAAGAATTAAAAAGAATATATAACTAGCAGTGTAAAGAAAAGCAGAGGGTAGTAACACTGACCAGTTTAACTTTTATTTCCTCTTGTAACCTCACCATGTCAAGTTTCAGTTGGTTAACAACACTTCCCTGCACAAAAGTGGACAAGTGTTTCAAGCTAGAAACAATGGTGCCACAGGTAGAAATTAAATAACATAGGAAGTCACAGGTTTGCATATCCTTCTTTTTATTATTATTTTTTCTTCGTGTTTTGGATTTCTTGATATTTAGATTTCATATTATTGATACTGAGTTTTGTCACAAGTTGACTAAATTCTTATTACACTTTTGATAATGGTTTTTGTTACATGTTGGCAAGGTTCTTATGAGTGGATTTGGAGATTGAATAATCTTCTTTTCATTCTTCTTGTAAAAAAAAAAAAGCAGAAAAGATCTAGAAAAAAAAGGGGCCAAAGATTTTGTTTAGAATTTTTTTTTCCCATTAATATGATTTTATTTCAAGTTCTGAAAAAGCTTATCAAAAGTTAAGGCTACAACGATGATGATGCTGAAGATTTGAGGACAAATCTTTTTCAAGAGGGGAGAATAATGATGAAAGGTTCAAAAATGTTTTAATGGCTTATTATTAAAGAATTTTTGGGCTTAGAAAAACCCAATATGAGTTCAAATCAAGTTGGAAGTTAAACAGTCAACTACATTGCGGTACTTGATTCTTATAATCCAAGTCAAAGTCTATTTTGATTCCTTATGGAAGATGCACAAAAATTGAAGGATTCTTTGAAGATTTTCTATCTTAAATAGGATTTGAAAGATTTTATAAAATAAATTTTAGTAACTTCCAAAATACAATTTGTAATATGATTTTCTTAGTGATTTAGGAGTCTTAGGTTTTGTTTAATTTGCTTTCTTAATTATTTAAAGTTTTACTATTATAAATACCATTCATATAATACTTTGTAAGGAGGAGGATATCAGTTTATGAATAAAGATGTAGAGATTATTTTTCTTTGATTCTTTGAGAAACATTCGTTCTTAACTTATCAATCAATGTTTGCTACATTGAATGTGGCATCTTTTTTATACCAAAATTCTTGCTTGTCATATAAGCAATGGGTCGCGGTTTCAGCATTGCAATCACCTAGAACTATTTTTGGACTACTTTATTGATTTAGGTTTTGTTCTATAGGTTAGAACAGGATTTGTATCAAGCATTGATAACGACACTGAATAGAAATCATTCTCAACTGTTATAGACACACTAGAGAGCAGACTTGTAGACACATGTACAGACATTTACACGGATTTCAGTGAAATACCAATTTGCAGAAAAACACCTCACGTTGTTATAAAAAACAAATGCAGAGAACAACAGAAGTAGCAACCTGTTGGTTATAACTGTCAGTCAAAGCTGTATTTTCAGCAGCCAAGGACTCTGACAAAGTTCTTGAAGCCTCAAGAGCTCGTTGCAGAGAAAATTTTTCTTGTGTTAGATCTTCAATATGCTGATAAGGATGAAGAGGAAAAGAATGTCACAATTTGATTAAAAATATATATCCCTTACAAATAATTCATCTATGTTGTTACACACAGTGGAGAAGTCACAAATTATGGTGGTTTTCACATTGAAAACATGCTTATACTGCTCCAAGATCCTTAAAACTCATTATGAGATGCAGATTATCACATAACAAAATGATCTTATACAACCAAGAACATTTCTTGTTTCCTCAAATATACTGGTGGTTGTTCAAGTCTAAAATTCTTTGCACATATTCTCATTTGCATTTTCAATTGGTTTTAACTTTACGGAACTCCAAATTCAAAGCACTTACAGTGGTGATCAATTTGCTGAACTTTTGCTCATAAAAAAATTTAAGATGACATTATGTCATGATTCTCATGACACACATAGAGCAATGCATAAATCTCATGCATCTTGAGTATGTAATCCCTCAATACACAAAGAAAGAAATAACCTAGAATGGCAAGGGAAAGAAGGCTTCAGAAGTGATTTACCCTCTCCATGCAAAAAGAGTAGTTAAGAAAAAAGAAAAAAAGATTCCTGTCAAGAAATATTAAAAAAATAATTTTCACTCTCCAGTGACAGTGCATACAAGGCAATCTATTTGATAAACCAAAAATGCAACAGAGAATATATATGGATCTTCAAATGGAAAATAAAACAAATCTTTGGTCTCCTATTCCTGAAAAAATTGTATTTTAGGAATACATAAGATGTACCAGTGCTATATGAAGGTCAAAAAAAAATTATCATCCTTCAATTTGTTTAAAATAAATAAAGAACTAGAGGACCAATCATTTTATGCAAAACGTGGCATTAGGATATAAGATTCAACCAGCATAGCTAATCAAAACAACATGATTTTAAGATCAATATGTGGTAGAAATATTTCCAGATGGCATTATCTTATAAGTAGATATACAGACATAAGCAAACAAAAGCAATTTCCGAAACTGAAAATTTTAAGTCAAAAACCTGTTCCAGAGCCGAAAAATCTTCATCTTGTTTTTGTGGATATAGGTCTTGTTTGTTATCTTGCTTGAACAAGTCTACCTCCTTTCCAGAAGCAAATATAGAATTTGCAGGGTTCTCTAAATTAGATGAACCTAATCTGTCCTCTGGGAAAACTTTCGAACCAAATTGTTCAGCTTTAACAGGTTCAGATAGGGGAACGGAAGGAGGCACAGGACCTTTTGAAATATTGATAGAATCAAGGAAAGAAGGACGGGACCTCCTTATATTAGTACCAGCTGGCCCATAATTTGATGAACTTAAATTGGCATATGTAGAGTCTGTTGACCAAGGAGTTGATGCGCTTGTACTGGTCATCCCTTTGCCAGCAAACTTGCTCTCCCCTGGATCAGGAACCACAGAGTTATTTGTCTCTAGAGCACCCATTTTGTGTCCAAATACTGAATGATAATTTGTAGTACTTCTACTAGAGTGCACAGAATCTACTACAAACAGCAATGAAAATCAAGCACGGGAAACAAAAAGTGAAGAAGGCTTGATGAGGGAAGAGGAGGAAACACAACAAAGATAACTTAAGCAGAAGACACCAAAAGCTCTTACCTTCATATGAGGACGAAAGGCTGCTAACAAAATGATCACCATAAACTGGCTTGTCATTTAGAAGAACACTCCCAGAACTCTCAGGGAAGCCATTTTCATAGACAGAAGATCCAACAGAATTAATATTTGAGAGATCTTTAAAATTACTATCACTATTGTGTGGCAAGGTTTCACCAACCCCAGAATAAAGAGATTGGTTCAAAGAACTATATGTACTCCAAGATGGCGGTATAACTACAGGATGTTCAGTTGGAAATACAGATGGAGCACTTTCTGCGCTACCAATTTCCCTTTTCCCTGGCAGATTATAATGTCCATTTAACTGTTCAGAAATATGTGATGTATTTTCACTTCTGAACTCTTTATTTTGCATGCGAGATTGTACAGGGACTTCAGAGGTGGCATCAATGTTGTTTGCAAAATCAAAAGGATCAGAACTTGCATTCTGAGAAAGACCATAGATACTTTTCTGGGATGGCTCAGTTTCCTTGATATCATTGTTAATTACAACACTAAAGGCTTCAGAAGAAGTGGCTCTCACTGAATCAGATGTACCAGCAGCATCAGAATCAACAAGCCTCACACGTTCACGTTCAGGTTCTGAATGTTGCTTCTCAGTTAAACCTCCTTCAGCAGCCTCAACTTGGCCTGTCGAGGCAGCCTTTTTGGCCTTCTCTGCTGCCTTTTTCTTGCGAAACTCCTCTAGCTGTGAGAGAACAGATAATAGCAGACTTTAAATAAGAATTTGGTTGCATTCAACTTGAAAAAACAGCAGACTCAAGATTAACTACAATCAACAAGTATGTCAACAGAGCACAAGATTTTATTCTAGAGAAAAAATCGCACATACCCAAGCCCAACATGCAGCACAGAAGAACGCAGCAGGACTACCAAATACAAAGAAAGTAACTTCTTTCTCAAACTGAGAAAGATCAATGAGATGTAACACTTGCAAAGCCACAAGCAATAGGCAATATTAAATTTCCTATTAACTGCAATAAAACTTTAAATCAACTCATCCTAAACAACATGAAAAGCACAGTTTATCCACTTAATGTTCCCACAGTGATAGCTAATATAATGAAATTTCCATTAGATAAATTGCAATGCGTCCTTTGTCAAGCTCTCACACAATATTCAACAAAAGATTGCTTCATCCACTTAGTTATGCCATCTTTCATTTATATGCAGAAAAAGGAAACACCCATGGCAAATAGACCTTATCCTGTTACAAATCTACCAGAAACATGCATCAAATCTTAGGGAAATTCAATGGTTCTAAAAGGAAGTCTTGCAGCCCTGCACCTTTTACCAAGAGAGGCTACTCCTTTACAACCTCCACTACCTCCAGAGTAGCAAGAACAAAAACAGAACCCTAAAACTCTATCGTGGAGTGATCTTTATAGATTAATTATTTCAGGCCCTCTAAAATATAGCAAATGAAACATAATTTGAATAAAAAAACTTCAGCCGAAGAATGAAGCATCATTATCTATTCCCCCAAATCCTCATCTATCAATTAGGTAGAAGGAAATAGGAACACATAAATATACCCCCTTTGACACACTTATGAGGAAATCAGGATTCATATAAAAGATATTTCTTCTTTGCAAATAGTTTAGCATGATCAGAAGTAAAATCTCTTCCAAAGGCCCATATATAACTATAAGAAAGTCTATGACTCTATATCATTTATTTGAAACTCTAACTCCTCGGACAAAAGAGAGTTGAACTTAGTGCTCCAGATATGCGTGCACCCTTATAGTGTCTTATAGATCTTCTAGGCGTATATAAACTCAAAAAGCATATGAATCAATTAGTGGCAAGAAAATAGGAGATAAAACAAAACCAATAGCTGGCAAGATAGGAAAATGTTGCATCTACATATCAATCGCACAGAACCCACAAGACAATACTGTGTGAGGTCATTATTGCCCCAGACGGACTCCAGTACTCAGAACTTAAAAGCCATACCCATAGCCAGGAATCATATGATTGAATAACCTATTCATGCAACTCAAGCTCCTTGAAAAAAAAACTACATTTCTCATATCTGAGAACTACAAATAAAGCCAACGCATAGACTCCCAATTCTATTCATTTCCCTTAATCATTCCACTCCTAGCATCAAATAAATTGTTCCGGGTTTTCTTTTCCTTTAAGTTCAACCGCTTCAAAACAGCACTTTCCGAAGCAAAGCATGGCACCCAAGACTCCATCCATTTCGACAACATAGTATACTGCCATAATTTTCCTTCAAAACACAACGATCTCTAACCAAGATAATTTAAAAAATCTGTAGGGACGCAAATGGGCAGGTAGATCAACATAACTAGTAACCCACATGCTAAATTAACAAAATTTATACACTTTAAAAATAATAAGAAAAGCAACAAAGAACCAGCTTCAAGCAGCCCCATTCCAAGAATCACACAAAATTAATTAAATTAAAGCTTATCCAAACAAAAAAGTTTTAAAAATAAAAATTCTCACCTTTTTCCTTCCAGCTTCCAAATTTTGCTTCCTCAACACCTGCGCCGACGCCATTCAACTAGAAATCTTCAACCCAGAAAATAGCTCTCCTTCTTCCTGTTCCCTTCCTATATTATTCCCCCATAAAAACCCCTAAAATTTCATTCGATGCTTAATTCCCAAAAAACAACTCGAATCAAATCAAATCCAATCAAAAAACAAATAAAAACATTAATAAATTTTTCCAAAAATAACTATTTCCAATATTCAATGTTCGAGTTCCTCCCAGTACAACATTTGAATTTTCAAACGAATTTGAAGGGGAAAAAAAAACAGTAAACGAGGAAAAGATTTGAAATTTCGCACGCCCGATCTGATCGGAGAGAGATGAAGAGAAAGAGGTGGGTTCTCTCTCTTCAGTTTTAATTTGTTTTTAGCAGATCTCTATTTTACTCTCTCTCAAACTCTATAGCTGTTTTTCCGTTATTATTTTCCTCTCTTTTTTCATCCAACTATATACTACTCCTATTTGGTTAGCATAAATAAATATTATAAACGAGTATAATATTTCATTTATCTTTTAAAAAATAATAAACATAACAATATTATATAGTATTAATGAGAATATGAATCATCCTGTTATTTTTATATGATTCAGTTTTTTATTATTCATTCATTATATCATCTTATATAATAATTTATATTCAAAATTGTATTTTATTTCTAATTTAGTACAATCATTTATAATCCTTTTCTTTTATTTATCTTATATTTTTATCCCTTTTTGTAATTAATGACATAAAGATTTTATTACAATATAACAAGAGAAATAGTTTTTATTCTTTCTATAAGAAAAAAGAAACAAAGGCAATATGTATATTTCTTTTAATAATATTTGAATCGTAAGGATAATTTAATTGATAAAAAAAAGTAAATATATAAATTATACGTAATTGAAAAATTATAAAAGATTGAGGGGATATTAAGATAATTAAAAATTTAAGGGAAAATTGTGTCATGAGAAGTTTAAAGAGTTAAGCTAGTGAAAGTAACCATAAAAAAAGTTTTGGATTCTTCATTTTCCTTTTGAAATGACTAATGGTATTAAGTTTGAGTTAGGTTCTTTTTTTCTATTTAATGAGTGTTTTTATTAGAAAAAATATTTTAAGACTATATTTAAAAGAACAATAAGTTTTAGAGTAGTTTGATTAAATGATTGTTGAATGTAATTACATCAGTCATACAATAATCATGATTATAGAAAAATTGAAACCAAATGTAATAATTTTATATATTTTGATAATTTTTTAAGTTAAAGTTTTATTTTATTTTTTAAAAAAAATCTTTTGAAAGAAATAAGAGAAAAATATATTAAATGAAAAAAAAAAAAGGAAGCCATCTGCATCTTTCAAAGGACACCACCCAAGCAAAAAAGACTCACACGTGTCTTTTTCCTTTTTGTTTTTTATCAAAAGACACATGTCTTTTAAACATTCGTCATTACACATCAGCAAGACTAATAAATAAATTCTTATAGAAAAATGACTAATAAATAAATATTTGTATTTCATATAAATCACGGAAAATTTCGTCACTTGTTTATTTTACTAGTGGGAGCAATGCATGTGCATTTAGAAATAATAATTTAAAATGCTTTTTAAAAAATAAAATAGTAATTGTTTGAAAATTTTAAATATCTTTTTACATAACTCACTTATTAAATAATTAATATAATAAGTATTAACTATATATAATCAAATTACAATATTTATCTAAATAATATATCAATTTGTTTAGAATATTTGTAATTTAGTTACTTTTCCTTTAAAATAAACAATTAACATATGAATCTAATTTTTATTTATTTTTAAATAAGAAAAACTTTCATCAACTACACAAGTTGAGACTATATAAGAGGGATAGTCATTATATAACTCAAGAGTAGTGAAACAATCTAATCCAAATCTTGCTAAGTAATAATCTAAATAATTTACATCTCTCCTAATATAACTAAAATAGCAAGAGTTAAACAAACAAAGTAAGTCTCTAATGACTCTTAAGACATTACTAATACTAAAATGATCATCCTTAGAAGAGTTGAGCTTGTTGATAAGAGAGAAACAATCCCGTTCAATATAAACCTTCTAATAATTCTGAATAAGTGCAAATATGATACAATGCAAAAGAGCTAAAGCTTCCAAGAATTCAATATTCTATAAGTAAGCCACACCTGATGCTAAACCACAAAGGATATTTTCCAATGGCAGCATAAGGGCGAACACAAGAAGTATCAAAATTAAGTTTGATAAATGTGGGAGAAGGCGAAGATTAGGGATGTCAACGGGGCGAAGCGGGGTCGGAGTCCCCTACCTTCGACCTCATTTTACTACTAAATAATTGTCCCCACCCCCACTCCATCTCCGCTTTAAAATTTTTGAAGAATCCCCGACTCTAACCCCGACCCTGCCCTCAATTCAGCTTCGTTTTGGCCCCGTTTTGACCCTTGTTTGACTCCATTTCAACTTTTAAATTTTTTTTTTTAAAAAAAACTATTTCATCATACCATTAAAATCTAAAATAAATTTAATGTATATTCCATCATAGTAAAATTCAAGTAAACTACAAATATTAACGCGCAAGCTCATTTTAACATTTACTTGTAACTTAATAAATTCAAAATAAAAAAAATAAAGCTTACAAGCTAAAAACTTCAAATACAAAATAATGACAGTAATATAAATATAAATCATTATCCTTAAAAGACAGTAAGAAACACCATATTTCAAGATTCAGCTTTCATTCTTCAGTTCAACTCATGCCCTTCCATGCAATGAGATTCTACAAACTGTAATACAATACAATCAACCATAAGCAACTGTTGAAGAAAAATGAAAAAAAATGAAATTCATGAACAATATTCTGCAAATTCAGGAAGACCATGTCCTGCTTTAATTTAAAAATTTTTTACAAAAAAAATAGAAAGAAAAGAAAACAGATTCTTTTAGTTCTAGGCATCTCAATCCAATGAGCTAGCATCATAAGTAAGTGCATCTCGGCACCAGAAAACCAATAGAAGAGGAAGCTAAACTCTTGAGAGATATTGCATATGAAGATGCTTATTCATTTCTATTTTTGAACTGATCATAAGATACAGAAAGGTGTTGCATCTCATATCTCAAGACATATTTTGACTATATCATCATTATTTGACTAGCAACCTAATGGAGGAAATAATGATTCATTGTCTCCATTTTATCTTCCATAACAACTAAGGTACATATGTTCTGAAACAAAAATAATCATTTTTTGGACCCAAAAGATCATAAATTAGAAAACATATCCTAATGTTCGTCACATAGTGTGTCATTGTTTTACTTTGTCTTTGTAAATTACTATTCCTTAATTCACAATTGATTTAAACAGATTGATTTTTACTATCCTAATCGATATATAATTATTTCTTCCATGTCTGACATTGATTGGAAACAAATACACAAATATCAGAGCTGTAGAAACCAATGGTTCAGATGTATTTATTATTTTTATTTTAAATCTAATGTCCTAAAATCTGAGCAGAAAATCAATGCAACCAATAGCTTCAGAGGTCTTTTTCAATCATATATCACAACCTTACTTTTACATGTTTAAAACAAAACTAAGATGCTTCCCCGTACTTTCTATCCATTTTTAGAAATCCCAGTATATCCTCCTATTATTTTCTATATCCCTATTCAACATTCATTCAAAACTCAATTTTTTTGTAGGCCAATATACATACATGTCCCACAATCTGTTGACTTTTCTGCAATCCTCTGAGTGTGCTATATTCATAAACAACTTCCCCTGATTTTAAACCAATTCCTTCCTTAAGATGTATGATTTAATTTGCAAAAATTATAATACAAATCCAGAAGATTAGTTGAACTCAAGATCACCATTCGCAGAATTAGCAAATGTCCAGAAAATGCTTATTTTATACATCCAAAGCAAACAAATAAAAGTAAAATGCACTATAAGAAACCGTACTTTAAGGATGAACTCCAGATGTACATGAAAACACAAGTTTATATGCTCCAATTAAGTCATCAAATCAGATTATGTGTTTGGCTTACAATATACTTTCTTCTCAGCCACTATGGATCAACATAAAAAATTAGTCTAGGATTCATAGGACAACTGAAATGCAAAATGTGTAATATCTTTTTCAGAATCATTCATGCAGACACTGAAGGAGTTAAAGATATGCATTGATTGCCCTTGAAAACCTATAAACAACAAAACATTTTGTAAATATAATAATAGGAACTACCAAACTTAGAAGAATTATATAGTAAATAATTTAGTCATAAATCAATTTAATTGAAGCAGTGACCAATAATGTTTTACCATTATGAATCATTCACCATTAAGGCATCATTCCATGACAATAGTGCAAATCTCGATCACCTAAATAATATAGAAATAATTAATAATACTTTATTTTGAAGTAATTCATATATCAGAACAAAATAATAACATATTAAACCAATGTACAAATTAATAGAGTTTACCATCTCATTATAATCCACATCATCTAAAATATTCATAAGCTCCCCATCAAAAGCTATAAAAAAACATAAGCATAATTAATTAAAAATTGATAAACTAGTAAAAAAACAGAAGCACAATAAATGAATTAGTTTTTTTTATAAATACCTTTCAATTTCCATGATAACCAATTTTGACTACACATTAATGCTTCAAGTGTAGTTGGAAGAAGCCTGCTATGATGTGGATTCACTATCCTCCTTCCCGTACTAAAAGCAGACTTAGATGCTACTGTAGAAACTGAAACAGAAAAAATGTCTCTAACAATCATTTGAAGAACAGGATATATTTAGTTCCATTGTTCTTTCACCATGCCAAAATATCAAATTCTGAATTTCTTGGTAAATGTTCTTCTACCAAATATCTATCTAATTCTAATTTTTCTTGCAAAGTACTATCTGTAACTGCTACAAGTTCATCAAATTCAGCAAGAGCATCTTCTTCTTCCATTTTTTCACCCCTTGACCGTTTTCCAAGCAAAGTATAACTTTCCTCCTTATTGGACATCTTCATTTTATACTTGTATTCATTACACAAGTCAACACATAAATTCTTAATATGCTCAATTCTAGTTGTAGACTCACCACCAAATATTTTAGGAAACATAAAAACCACCAAAGTCATCTTATATCTAGGATCCAAAACTATAGCCACACTCATAATGCCATGAATAACATTCCAATATTTTTCAAATTTAACAATCATTTTTTCAGCCATGATCTTCACCAATTCATTTTCACTACTAAGTAACTTATTAAGTTTAACTCTAATTTCACAAATAGTAGTGAAAAATTCATTAACAGTAAGAGACTTGATATTTGAAAATATATTTGTAGCTTTATAAAACAAATGTAAATGATCACATATTTCTTGTGCCAAAGACCACTCTTCTTCAGTTGGCAAGCAAATAAATAGACGCTCTCTTTTCAACCTATAGAACACATCTTTGTACAACAAAGCTGTAGTAAGCATCAAGAATGTCGAATTCCATCTAATTTTGCAATCTAAAACAAGCTTCTTGGTATGTGGAGAATCTAGTTGATGTACTGCTTCTTCGAATTTTTGTTCTCTCTTCGATGAGGCTGTCCAAAATTTAACACTTTCAGGAACCTTCTCAATCTCTTCACTGATTACCGGCATTCCATCTTGAACTATCAAGTTCAAGATGTGTGCACAACATCCCATTTGAAATAGACTACCATGCAAAATAAGTGAACTCTTGTCAAGTGTTCCCATAATATCATGAATAATTGCATCATTTGTTGAACAGTTATCAAGAGTCATTGTTGATAATTTTCTATCAATGCCCAATAAAAAAAAGTATCCTCCAATACTTTACTTAACACCTCACTAGTGTGTGGAAATGAAACATAAACAAACCTGTTAATAGTATAAAAAAGAAGAAGAAGTTTAGTTATATTTTAAAATCAATGAAAATCACTAAATAATCATTATAATATAAGTTTCTATTAATTTACCTTAAAATTTTGTGTTGTAGTAGCCATGTATTATCAATAAAGTGTGCAGTAACAGCCATGTAAGATCTATTTTGGTGATTAGCAGTCCACATATCACAAGTAATTGCAATCCTCCCAATATTCTTGTTCAACAAGTCAAATATCTTCTTTTTCTCATCAATGTAAATCTTCAAGATATCACTTTTCAAAGTATTTCTTGAGATAATTTTGAACATAGGTTGTAAATTTGTAATAAATCTTCGAAAACCATAATGATCAACCATGGACAAATGATACTCATGTATAATTACCATTTCGGCCAAATCTTTCCTTGACACTTCATGACTAAAATGGATTGTTTATAAAGTTGTAACAGTAGAAGATGAACTACTTTTATGTCCAGCCAACAAACATTATTTAATATCTTGATTCTTTTTCTTTGGACATAATTTGAGATGATCAATTAAGTGAGTTGTACCATTTTTAGAACCACTGGCAAGTGAGAGATTACAATATATACACTCAGCTCTAGGTTTGCCATTAAATGTGACTTGCCTAAAATGATACCATGCCTTTGATTGCTGCCTTCCTTTAGGTCCAACATCATCTTTGGCTTTTGTCACTTGATTTGCTACCTCATTTTCACTACTAATATTCACTTTATCAACAGGGCAATCAGATTGATTGGTACTATCTGTTTCAACGAATTTAACTGAACTTTGACTTTGTTCAATTTCTTCCATCTGTGATTAATACCCATTAAAAACAGAAAAAAGATCATTTTGAAAGACTAGAAAGTTGAACCAGAGATTGAAAATAGAAATTCAACAGAGATTGAACAGAGAAACATATTGAAAATAGAAATACAAGTTATGTTCAATTATCAACCATAAAATAAACTGAGAAATTAGATTAGGGTGAAACAGATCAAACAGAAATATTTCATAGTATTTAATTAAACAGAGAAACAGAGATTAAACAGAGAAACATAAATTAAACAGAGAAACAGAGAGACAAAAACATAAACAGAGATTATTCGGTTATCTATTCTTGAATGATAGAGAGAAAACAGAAACAGAGATTATTCGATTCTCTGTTCTTGAATGACAGAGAGAAAACAGAAAAAATAGAAATATTACTGAAATATTGCTGCAGATCAAAAAATGAAAACAGAAAGTGCATGATATATTATTGTTCTCTTTTCCGGTTCTCTGTTCTTGAATGACAGAGAGAAAACAGATAAACATATTGAAAATAGAAATAGAAGTGATGCTCAATTATCAACCATAAATTAAACAGAGAAATTGGATTAGGGTGAAACAGATCAAACAAAAATATTGCTTAATATTTAATTAAACAGAGAAACAGAGAGACAGAAACAGAAACAGAGATTATCTGGTTATCTGTTCTTCAATGACAGAGAGAAAACAGAGAAACATAAATATTACTGAATCAGAAAAGTCTGTAAATCTAGAAACACCTCAATAAGTGACTAGAAAATAAAACCGAAAGATGTTATTTTACAAAAGCACCTTAAACAGAAAGAAAATCAGACAAAATCACAAAAAGAGTACCAAATACTCAAACAGTAATTCATAACTAAGAACATTCAGATTTTTACTCTGTAGTACAACAAGGGACTAAACCAAAAGCTCAAGAAATAATGTTCATTTACAAAGCATTCCATTATTTTTCTGAAATTCAAAATAATCAATTCTTCCTATAAACACCAGGGAAAATTGTTTTATGGGACATCAAAAAAGTCTGTAAATCTAGAAACACCTCAATCAGTGACTGGAAAATAAAACTGAAAAATGTTATTTTACAAAATCACCTTAAACAGAAAGAAAATCAGACAAAATCACAAAAAGAGTACCAAATACTCAAGCAATAATTCATAACTAAGAACATTCAGAAACTAAACCACAAAGGCAAAACGTGCATTCCTATGCTAGTACGGCTATGTGTGGGTAGCTCGTTGTTTAACAACCAAAAGCTTCCCACTGTAATAGAATCCTGTCAAATCAAGTGCTTCACTGGCTACACAACCCAGAACAGCCAGGACATTGGCAGACTTACTGAAACTCGCCTACTGAAGCTGCAGTTGGAGGCTGGTCGGTGTGATCGAGGCTGACCAGAGTGAGACTGAAAGACAGAGAAAGGCGCAACACTGTAACAGAGAGAACCGGTAGAAAAGAATGAAGACTGAACTCTGTCTCTGAAGAGTTAGAGTTAGGGCATAGTAATTAATTTCAATTTTAGTCTTTAGATTTAATTTCATTTTTTTATATTGTTTTTTTTTCCTTTTAAGCAATTAAAGGAAAATACAGTCCTTTTCTTTAATTTATTAGGGCTGATAATAGTATTTTCACTATATATTTTTTAGTTTCAAGTACTTTGAAAATAATTCATAGGTTGAAAAAAAATAAATATTTTAGTTACATAATTTTTTTTTCATATAATTAATAATGTAACTCAAAGTTAATTAGATATATAGTTATTATATAATTTATGGTCACATATTTTTTTTATTCATATATAGTTAATAATATAACTCATAGTTAGTTAGGTATATAGTTAATATTATAAACTTATTTAAATAAATATAATTAATAATATAATTTATAGTTACATAGTTTTTTTTAATCATCACATATATATAATTATATAACTAATTTAAGTATATAGTTAATATTATAAACTTATTTAAATTAATATAGTTAACTATATAATTTATAGTTATATAGTTTTTTTTAATCTTCACTTATTTAAATCAATATAGTTAATAATCATAGTTACATAGTTTTTTTTAATGTTCATATATAGTTACATAAATAATAATATGACTATTTTACTTTACATTCTTAATAATATGATTCATAATTACTTAGTCAATAATATAAACTTATTTTAATCTACATAGTTAATAATATAAACTCATTTAATCAATACAGTTAATAATATAATTCATAGTTAGTTAAGTATATATTTAATAGTATAAACTCATTTAAATCAATATAGTTAATAATCATAGTTACATAGTTTTTTAATGTTCATATATAGTTACATAAATAATAATATAACTATTTTAATTTACATTCTTAACAATATGATTCATAATTACATAGTCAATAATATAAACTCATTTTAATCTACATAGTTAATAATATAAACTCATTTAATCAATACAGTTAATAATATAATTCATAGTTAGTTAAGTATATATTTAATAATATAAACTCATTTAAATCAATATAGTTAATAATCATAGTTACATAGTTTTTTAATGTTCATATATATTTACATAAATAATAATAATATAACTATTTTAATTTACATTCTTAATAATATGATTCATAATTACTTAGTCAATAATATAAATTCATTTTAATCTACATAGTTAATAATATAAACTCATTTAATCAATCCAGTTAATAATATAATTCATAGTTAGTTAAGTATATATATTTAATAATATAAACGCATTTAAATTAATATAATTAATAATCATAGTTACATAGTTTTTTTAATGTTCATATATAGTTACATAAATAATAATATAACTATTTTAATTTACATTCTTAATAATATGATTCATAATTAATTAGTTAATAATATAAACTCATTTGAATTTACATAGTTAATAATATAAACTTATACTTAGTTAGGTATAATAATGTAAATTCCTTTAATAATATAACTCAATTTATTTTAAATTTTTTTAAAGTAACCAAATGGATAAAATGGTTTTTTTTAAAAAAAATACAATGAATAAATTAATATTTTTATTAGATATAGAACTGAAGCCGAAGTCAGGGATTTACGAAGGTGAGTGGGGATAAATTAGAACCCGCCCCCGCCTCCGCCCCACTTAAGTCGGGAAATCCTGAATCCCAATGGGACGGGGCGAATCGAATTCCCAATAATCCCCGCTTCATTGACATCCCTAGGCGAAGTCCATTGGGAAGGTAAATGAACCTTTAGTGAGAAAAATGAATATGAACAATGAACACTTAGATATTTTGATGCCATATGCTCACTGAGCTGAAGAACACTGTCAACCTGAAAAGGAATACCATCATGAATAAATTTGTTCCTAGCAACCCAAATGCTCCAAAGGAAACAACAAAACATTGTGGAGTCATACGTTGAGAAGTTGTTAAACATGTTTTGCAGTAAGTCCATGCAAGATAATGCAAAAAGCTTGTGGACAAGAACACCAAAATCAATATGATTCCAAATGTGTTTAGCATGATAGCAATCCAGCAAACAATGACAAGCAGTCTCAGCACTATATCCACAAATATGACATTTAGGATCACAAGGAAAACGAGAAGCTAAATTGCATTTGTAGGAAGTATTCAATGACAAACTTTCCATATGAAATGTAAGACTTTATGAGGAACAGGAAATTGCCAAAAGAATTTCCAAAAACTATTAACAGAAGAACATGATGATGAAGATGCATTCCCAACAATTTGCAAAGATAATGCCATTAACAATTTGTAAGCACTTCTAACTGTAAACTGCCCAGAAGAGTTATAATGCCAAATAAGAACATCATGATCTGATAGTGGACACAATGGGATTGAATAGAATAATTCTATATCAGATGGAAAAAATGAACTTCTAAATCTAATTTCTATCCAAGTACCAGAATTACAATCAATAAGATCAGCCACAGCTGCAAATGGAACAACAACACTATTGTCAACAAGAGGCAAAAATCGGCTATCTAATGGTAACAAATTATCCTTCAAAATATTAATAGGCTTTCCATCACCCACACGCCATCTCAGACCACGAGTTAAAGCTTTTCTTCCAGCAAGGATACTCTTCCAAACATAACTAGGACATCTACCCAAATGAGCTTCCAAGAATCTAGAGGATGCAAAATATTTTCCTTTCAGTGCACGAGCTAAAAGACTCCGAGATCATTGAATTATCCTCCAAACTTGTTTGGCAAGGAAAGCGAGATTAAAAGAATGAAAATCTTTGAAGCCTAAACCATCCTCAAATTTACTTGTACACGGAGAATTCCAATTCTTCCAGTGCACTTTATGTGAATCACCATTGATACCCCACCAATACTGGCACACCAAATAAACTAAAACTAATTCAGCACAAACATCTTTAGAGATTAAGAATAGTTGCATTGCATAAGTAGGGATAGATTGCAAAACATATTTAATTAGAACTTTTTCCCTTCCTAAGATAATAACTTAGCATTAAATCTCAAAATTTTCTTCCAAACCCTTGCTTTAAGGGAAGAAAACACAGATTTCTTAGATCTGCCTATAAGATATGGCAAACCAAGATAACATCCATCATCTCTTCCCAACTGAACTCCAAATGGATTCTGCAAAGATGCACTTAAAGCATGGTCAATTTCTTCCCAAAATAAATTGCAGACTTCTGGAAATTAATAGCTTGACCTGACATCCTCTTATACCTATGCAAGATAGCCTTAATACATTCAGCACTGATATGATTAGATTTAGCAAAAATACGACAATCATTTTCAAAAAAACAAATGTGAAATATGAGAACCATCACTACAGGAAAATCATGTTTTTTCGACCCAATTTTCCGACGGATATTTCGGTCTGAAATTTGAGACGGATCTGAGACAGAATACCGACGGAAAATACGTTTGACCGGACGTCTAAAATCAGTTGCTATTTTTCGACACTAAAACGTGTTAGTTGATAATTAGTTAGTAGATTTTTCACGCATTTCCGACTGAAATTTAAAATGTAATATATATTAGTTAGGAAAAAAAATAAAAAATATCCGTAGGTAATTCATCACAATTTAGCGATGGATTTCCGACGGAAATTATTTAAAAAATTTTAATTTTTTTTGTCATGTTCGTCCAATTTCCGTCTATAATTAGTTGATAATCAAAGACCAATTGCCGACGGATGTTGCATTTTTCTTTTTTAAAAAAATTATGAAAAATGAAAAATATTCAGTAGCAAATCCATCTGTAATCCGTCTCCAATACAAATATTTTTTTCCTAAGCTTTTCCCTCTAATCTAAATAATTGTAGTTTTTTATTATTTCTTATACAGTTAGTTTATTAATACCTCAATTTAGGCTTATAACATTTAAAAACCAATCCTAGTTAAAAATATAATTTTCAAAGTTTATTAATTAATTTGGTATATACAATATGTATATATGATTGTGTGTGACAACATGACTGTTATAAAAAATATTGATAACATATAACATAAGATTGAAATTGACATTATAGAATATGAAATTTTAATTTGCCAAATGATAAAGAATTCAAATGAGCACCATAAGTCATAACTAACGTAATTATGCTCTCCAAAATCTTTGATGATTGATTTGAAATCCTCATTTATTTAACTTATGTTCTTTAAAATTGAAACTATCATAAATTGTAATTAACAGTATAAGTATTCGAGATTTATTAATTGATTAGTTAGGTAGTGTTTTAGCGAGTCAATATATACACACACAACAATCATATATGTATATATAATTGTGTGTGACAACATGGCTATTGTAAAAAGTTTTTATAATTTATACCGTCATATTAAAACCGATGTTGTATAATTGAAATTTTAATTCATTAAGTAATTAAAAATTAAGCTGAGTATGATAACTAAAGTAATTATGCTCTTTATATTGTTCATTTTCCCGATTTGTAATCCTTATTTATTTGACTTATATTCTATTAAATTGAAAAAACTATAAATTCGATTATATATAGAAATTTCAAAATGGAGCGCAAGAGCGTTATCCATTTGGATTATTCATATAATTTGAAGACAACGAATATTTTTGTGAAAATAAATGATTCATTTAGTAGATATATATCTTGCGAAATAATTATCATAAATCTCGTACGATTATATTAACTACTTTAGCTTAATGTTTTTATTATGTTAACATTTCGGTATCAAGTTAGTAAACATTTCTATTTATGTGCATATTTTAACCTCGAATAACAAGATATCGATAAAATATAATGTGTATAACATGTAAATATAATTTTAATCAAATGTATAATCTAAAAGTGTGTTTAGATGTTTACAAAGAAGAAACTTATTTAAAAATCAAAATTTATACTCTTGTTTTAGGATGTTTATTGGTTTTGTTTAAAATTTTTTTTAAAGAATTATTTTGATTCTTAAATCTGTCAGTATCATAAACAGATTCCCTACGGAAATTTAATTATTTAAAAAATTAATAATGATTCGCGACGGATTCCAGACGGACATTGAATTATTTTAAAATTAATAAATATTGGCAACGAATTCCCGATGGAAATGTTATTTATTAATTTAAAAATTAATACATATTGGCGACGGAAAGTTAAAATTTCTAAAAATTAATAAATATTTGCGACGGATTCCCGACGGAAATGTGATTTTATTATTTTAAAAATTAATAAATATTCCCGACGGATTTTCGACGGAATAGTGTATTTATTTTAAAAATTAATAAATATTTTCGACGGATTACCGACGGAAAGTTAAAATTTCTAAAAATTAATAAATATTGGCGACGGATTGCCGACGGAAATGTGATTTTATTATTTTAAAAATTAATAAATATTCCCGACGGCTTTTCGACGGAATTGTGATTAATTATTTATAAAATTAATAAATATTATAGACGGATGACCGACGGAAAACTAAAATTTTAAAAAACTAATAAATCTAATCAACGGATTTCCGACGGAAATGTGATTTTATTAATTTAAAAATTATTAAATATTCCTAACAGATTTTCGACGGAATAGTGTATTTATTTTAAAAATTAATAAATATTTTCGACGGATTACCTACGGAAAGTTAAAATTTATAAAATTAATAAATATTGGCGACGGATTCTCGACGGAAATGTGATTTTATTATTTTAAAAATTAATAAATATTCCCGACGGATTTTCGACGGAATTGTGATTAATTATTTATAAAATTAATAAATATTATCAACGGATTACCGACGGAAAGTTAAAATTTTAAAAATTAATAAATATTGGCGACGGATTCTCGACGGAAATGTGATTTTATTATTTGAAAAATTAATTAATATTACCGACGGATTTGCGACGGAATTGTGATTAATTATTTATAAAATTAATAAATATTATCGACGGAAAGTTAAAATTTTAAAAAAATGATAAATATTGGCGACGGATTTCCGACGGAAATTTACTTAATTATTTAAAAATGGTAATAATAGGCGGGTGTTCCTCATTTCCCCTAATTTTCCTACTTTCCTAATTTTCCTATTTTCCTCATTTCCTCATTTCCCGGTGGTCACACTCGGAAGCGACGAGCTTGCGTCGAGACTTCATCTCTGTCAGTCAACAAAGCTCCTCCACGGACGATTTTCTTCCTGAGAGAACAAAGTTGTAGCTGCTGTCGTTCCCTGCTGTAGGTGTAGCTTATGCGCTGCCCTTCCCTGTTGCCTCTGCGCTGCCCTTCGCTACTGTGCTGTAGATGCTGCCTCTGCTCTGCCCTTCACTGCTGTCGCCTCTGCGTCGAGCTCGTCCTGCTGCCGGAATTTCAAGCCATCTCGTCGCTGTCACGGTGAGTAGTAGGAAGTGTAACTAGTTGGGTCGATTTGCTTGGTTAGATATTCAACAGTCGGTTTGGATTGGTTCTGTGATGATTTAATTTTGTCTAAAATTTATGTTTGGATTTTATTTATCTTTCTATCTTATGGAAGGGAAGCACAAGAAGAATACTATTGTTTCTCATTGAATAGAATAGTGCTTTGTGTGTGGTTATTTGAAGTTTACTTTTAAGACTTTTCATTGAGAGAACAAAGTTGTAAGCTTTCTGTTCTTTTAATGTTTTACAGAAAGGAAATTGGTTCCTGTTGTTCAGAGTTGATGCACTACTAAATTTCTGGACTTTAAATTTCTGGACATTCTGTTGTTTCTTTCTTTCCCCTTTTCATAGTCAGCAGTGGCTAAGCTCGGTTTCAGGATGTTTATGCTGAAACCGGTTTATATACGGTTTTTTTTTGGTGGGGCTGGGGGAGGGGGGAATGGGAAGAGGGTACAATGAGCACAGTGAGGGAGGGAAAGAAACAGAGAAGGAACCCTTGTGACCTTGAATAATGGCGAGACTTAAGGAGGGAAAAAGTGAAAAGAAGGAAAAAGGAGTGGGAAAAGGAGATAAAGGGAGAGAAAACAAAGGGCTGAAAGAAGCACTCTTTTTTTTATGCAGTTAACATTTTCTTAATCCATGCACTGAAAAACAAAATTCTCCCCTTTTTCCTAATGAGAGACTTCATTACCTTAGTAGGAGTTAAAGCATGAAAAACTTAACACCTTTTACAGGTGGCATATATGCTTGTGGAAAGAATCCAATAGGTGACATTCTAATCTTAATTTTAAGCATATGAGGCATAACCATCTCCAGGAGTACAAATATTTTGTTAGGCCAACTGTATATAACACTAGTTAAAGACTAAATCCACCCATTCCCCCCCCCCAAAAAAACAAAAAAGAAAGAAAAGATAACACACACCCACACAAGGAAGATGAAGAAGATGATTCCTTTGGATTGCAGTGTTCAGAGAAGAATTTAAAATCCATTGAAAAACAATAAAGCCTTATCAGACAAACAACAAAATTGTGATGTGCAGTGCCCTTTCTCCTTCTCCCTCAGGAATTTGACTTTCAGCTGAAATTTTCAAATCATAGTTTCTCATCTAACCCTGACTTCAGTTTTTAACAACAAAAGCTTCCTGTAGTTGTGAGAATATTTTGATTTATTTTCATAAAACTACATCATACATACTGTGCTGTCCTCAACAAAATGGCAGCTTACTCTTCAAAATAATTCACTTTAGCATCATTACAGAACATGGAACAGAATTAACAATTGCAACAAACCTGATCAGATGGCCAATTATATACCATAGACATAATTTCTCCACGGTCTTCAGCACTGAAATACATTCCCCTTGGCCTTCTAAACAACCCACTATAGTTTTGGCAAACAAGATCAACTGTGGGAGTGTAAACGACAGGTGCATATTCTTCAATGTTGTCAATTAAAACCTGTCAACATTGTTTAAAATACATGTTTCAGCACACAGTCAACTCCAATGGAGTAGAATAAATAAATATGCCATAGTGCATATTGCATAAGATTTCCCTGGTTCCAAATTCCTACTGAGAGAAATGGCTAGATGAACATCTCAAAGTCCTCTGTCACAAAAATAATAAAACATTTCAGAAAGGCCCAAAGTGCCCAAAGTAAATGAGTCATATTTGAAATAGAAGATTTAACTGCATTATGAAACCAACAGCCTTTGACATTAAAATAAGCACATTAGTTGCCATCAACAACTAAGGAGCAGAAGTGCAGCAAAAGAGTTTATGTAGTAATTGCTATTGTTGTTCCAGCTATTTCACATATCAATTATTTGGACTCAAGCATCATATACCAACATCGGGCAAGGTAGAATTGAAATAGTGTACGTTGTATAAGCACTGACCTTATAATACATTGTCTCTTGGTCTTACTGGTATTATTGAAATTATATCGAGATTAATTAAATATCATTAAGCAATTTATAGTATCGCCGTATTTTAAAAACTATTGACATTTCTTCTATTTATTGATAGATGGATAACCGTAGTTGGATGTATAAGAGACATATATAAGGTGTGAAAGGAATTACAATTGAGTTTGAACAGGGAGTTGAAGGATTCATTAAATTCGCAACATCAAATGCACGATTTCGAGCAAACATTCGATGTCCGTGTTGTAAATGCAAGAATTTGAAACATTTATCTCCGGATGAAGTTGAGGTACACTTGTATAGATGGGGATTTGTGACAAATTATCATCTGTGGACTTGTCATGGTGAAACTTCGACTTCTCAGCCTACAATGGCATCATCGAGCCAACTAAGAACCCTTCCAAGGTCCATCTCAGACAGTAGAATGTGAGATGCGATCTTAGATGCTACCGGGCCTAACTTTAACTTGGAACCACCGTTATCTCAATCTCGGGCTGAAAATCCTAATCCTGAGGCTCAAAAGTTTTATGATATGCTCGAGCTACAGATACACCAATTTTTGAAGGATGTTCCAACCATTCTCAGTTGTCGGTTGTTTCTCGATTACTTAATATTAAGTCCGAGAACAATATTTCTGAAAAATGCTTCAACCAATTCACACAACTTATGAAGGAGTTGTTGCCAAGCGACAATAAACTTCCTGATGACTTTTATCAAACAAAGAAGTTAGTTTATGGCCTTGGTTTGCCTGTGCAAAAGATAGATGTTTGTTTGAATGGTTGTATGTTGTATTGGAAAGATGATGATGCTTGCAACGTTTGTAAGTTGTGTGGACATGCACGTTACAAGCCAAACAAGAAGATTGCAAAGAATAAACAACAAAAGGACATTCCATACAAGAAGATGTATTACTTTCCATTGACACCTAGGTTGCAGAGGCTCTATGCTTCTGAAACCACTGCTAGACACATGAGGTGGCATGCAGAGACTGAATCGGAATCAGGAGTGATGATTCATCCAAGGGATGGTGAAGCTTGGAAGCATTTTGATCGGTGTTATCCTGAATTTGCTTTAGAGGTCCGAAACGTGAGGCTTGGTTTGTGCACTGATGGCTTCTCACCATTTGGAATGTCAGGAAAGCAATACTCATGTTGGCCAGTTATTTTGACTCCATATAACTTGCCACCATGGATGTGCCTCAAAGATCCAGTTATGTTCTTGACAATTATCGTCCCTGGCCCGAAAAATCCAAAGAGCAAATTGGACGTATACTTACAACCACTTGTTGATGAGCTAAAACATCTATGGGGTGATAGAGTCCCATGTTATGATATATCAATGAAACAAAATTTTCAGTTACATGCTTCACTTCTTTGGACAATTAATGATTTCCCTGCATATGGGATGTTGAGTGGATGGAGCACAGCAGGTAGATTAGCATGCCCATATTGTATGGATAATTCAAAGTCATTCTATTTGAAACATGGTGGCAAGATGTCATGGTTTGATTGCCATCGTCGTTTCTTGTCGATGAATCATCCATTTAGACAGGATGTGAGGTCATTCCTTCGCGATAGGGGCCGCGAATTATCTACTACGATTCTACGTCCTACAGGATTGGGGATATGTAATAGGGTTTGTCATTACCCTATGATCTTAGAAACAGGCACAGAACTTGGGAAGAATGAAGGTAGAGGAGTTACCCACAATTGGTCAAGAAGGAGTATATTCTGGGAATTACCATATTGGAAAACCAACTTGATACGTCATAACATAGATGTGATGCACAATGAGAAGAATGTGTTTGATAATGTCATCAACACTGTTTTAGATGTAAAGGGCAAAACAAAAGATAATTTAAAGGCTCGTCGTGACATCAAGTTATATTGTAATAGGCCCGAGCTATGTGTTGAAGAAGTTTCGAAAAAATGAAAGGGTGTCCATGCCAAAGGCAATCTACACATTGACAAATGACCAAAAGAGGGTATTGCTTGAGTGGGTGAAAGAATTGCGTTTTCCCGATGGATATGTTTCTGATCTTGGGAGATGTTGTGATCTTAAAGAATTGAAGTTTTCTGAGATGAAAAGTCATGATTGTCATGTATTTATGGAGAGACTCATACCAATTGCTTTCAAGGAAATAATTTCCACAAATTTGTGAAGTTTGTTGACAGAATTAAGTCTTTTTTTTAGAGACTTGTGTGCTCCAAAGTTGACAATCGATCATATGAAACAATTGGATAATGATATTGCAGTTATTGTATGCAAGTTGGAGAAGATATTTCCACCTGGGTTTTTTGATGTAATGGAACATTTATTGATTCATTTGCCATACGAAGCTACAGTTGGCGGGCCAGTTCAATACAGATGGATGTATCCTTTTGAAAGGTAATTTTATAATTCTACCACTTTATTTACTATTAAGATAATGCACTAATGAATTTTTGATAAATGTTGTCTTATAGATTCTGACATCGTTTGAAGACAAAGGTGAAAAATAAAGCTAGAGTGAAAGGATCGATATGCAATGCGTATCTTGTTGAAGAAGCATCAACTTTCTTCTCATATTATTTTGAGCCCCATGTGGATACGAGACATACAAGAACCACTCGAAATGATGGATGCCAAGTAGATGTGGATTCCATAGGAGCATATGTTTTGCCAATATGCAACAATCATGGTAGGTTACTTGGAAAGGTTCACAGTAGGTACTTATTACCGGAAGAATTCAAAGGCGCCATAAATTACATGTTGCTCAATTGCGATGAAGTCACGCCTTATATAGAGTAAGAATTACACATGGTATATTGTATAATGTATTTAATAATTTCGATTACAACTCTAAATGCGATCGATTGTAGATTATTCAAGACTGATGTACGAAATCAAGAACCACACATTTCTGAATTGGCCGTGGAGAAAAAAGTGGAAGACGACTTTTATGTATGATTTAGGGAACATGTAAGGGATCAATATTATCATTAATTTATCAAATCCTAGTTTTGTGCTATATCGTTACTCATTGAAACTCGAATATGTAGGTACATGATTCAAGGAATGGTGTAACAGATATTCGCTTGCAGAACTTCGCTTGGGGCCCTTCAAGGAAAGTCAACTCATATCATGGATACTTCGTAAATGGTTTTAGATTCCATACATCCGATCACACAACTAGGAGAAGAACAGTGAACAGCGGAGTGTGTGTTAGAGGATCATCCGATGCTGATTTCTATTATGGAGTTCTTCAAGAAGTTATAGAAGTTGAATTTCCAGGGATTCCGGCTCAGAAGGTTGTTTTATTCAAATGCGACTGGTTTGATAACACTCCAAATCGAGGTGTTAAAATCCATCTGCAGTATAAACTTGTTGAAATCAACCAAAGGAGAAAGTACATGAAATACAATCCGTTTGTGTTAGCGCAGCAGGCAACGCAAGTTTACTATGTTTCATATCCAGGAAGTAACAGATCTCGTTCTGATTGGTTAGCTGTTTGCAAGACTAAGGCCCGACACGTAATTGATGCCCCTGTAGCAGACAAGGCTTACCAAGAAGATATAGCTCGAGATGATAATGTTAGTATAGTTTCAATTGAGATTGACATTGGACCTCTAATACATGAGACGAGTGAAAATTATGTCATGGATGTGTCAGAAATGGAACAATTATCGCCCACAGAAGATGTGTGGAATAGTGAAGTGGAAGAAGTTGAAACATCAGAAACAGACTATGATAGTGATGAGAATGACCCACATTGCAATTCTATATCTGATTTTAGCGATTAGGTGCATTATATATTACAAACTTTATTTTGAAATTCAATTTTTGATTTCGATAGCTTTATGTGAGTTTTATTTATTGCATGTAAATGTATAAAAGTGTAACTAGTGTTTTTTGTTGCTAATTTGACTTTATCATTGTTTTTTTTTCATATTGCAGCCATTGATAGTTCTGGACATGGTACCACCGCCCCCTAGGTTACTAGGAGTTATGGAGGATCCTAGTCCAGACATAGTTGGGTCAGACACTAGCACACCTGCCTCCACCACAGGGCCTATCCCTTCTAGTCCACCAGTTCCAGATTCTGCTATACCATCTACTCAGTCATAGTCACAGAGTGAAGATGACCGTCCACTCATTTCTCCTGACGGTGATTCGTAAGTAAATAATTAAGTTTGACTTGCAAACTGTTTTGTCACGGTGTTTATCAATCGTATAGTATTTTGGGGAGACGTTACATTTATTGGTTGATATGATTTCTTAAATGTTAGATGATATATTATTCTTGGAGATGTGGAGTTTATTGGTTCATATGAATTACTATAATATTATATGGTATTTGAAGAGGGAGTTTGTTGGCATTATTGTTATTGAGATTTGTGGTATATTTGAAAATAAATTGTGTGGCCTGTGTGCCTGGAAAATGTTCAATTTATAGGGGAGATGCTGCTGAAATTTTTAAAATTTTAATTTATTTTGTTAATATGAATAATTTAAACAGATTTAATCCGTCTGTGGAGCCTGTTAGGAAGGTTACTGATACTATTAAGCAACACTTTATTGGTCCATTTGCCAAATTCTCCCAAGTTCCTGCACAAGTTCGAGATATGTGGTTTACAGAGTGGAGCGTAAGTTTAACACGACCTTGGAATAAATTTGTTGTTAAATTATATATTTTAATTTTAAATGCCTTGAATTTAATTTTATTCCTTGTTTTATTTGCAGAAATTGTATAGATGGCGTCCCTAGCACGACGGCCTTATACGGAAGAATTGGATTAAGGTTGCTAGGAGCAGGTTCAAGGATGAGATGTGTCGTGCCCATAAGGAGAAAAGTATGACTATCCCTCCATATTGGATAACGAAAGCTGATTGGAAAGAGCTACATGTTTATTGGAGAACTGAGAAGTGGTTGCGCTCTTCTACATCAGGTAAGAACAACAGAGCTGCAGCTCCTTCCTCGACTCATACTGGCGGGTCGATTTCGTTCTCAGAGCACGAGAGGAGGATGGTTAGTCATTTTAATGCATATATTTAAATACTTTAGCTTAATTATATGATTATAATTTATATTTTATAATTATTTAATCTTTTGTAATATTTTGTAGCGGAAGAAGGAAGGTTCTCAGTTTAGGTACAAAGATTTGTATAAGAAGACTCACACATTCCAGTCTGGGCCTAGTAAGGGTGAATTCAATAGCGAGAAATCACAACAAACTATGGTATGTGTACATTCTATTATTAACGTCAATTTAATTTATCGTTTGCTTACAATTTTAATTTAATTGCAGAACGAGGTCAATGCATTGTGTGAGCAGTACTCTCAGATGGAGTCCACTGACTACACTCATCCTTCAGTGCCTAATAATAAGCAACTATTTGTTGAAGTAGCAGGTGGCTTCAAGAAGGGCCGTGTTTCGGAGTTGGGGTCTGAAGCGCCTAGAGTGAGACGATGTCTGGATCAGGATTCGTCCAGTACGCAGTCTACACCATCTGCCTGTTCGGAGCCAGTAGATATAGAGGCTCGGATTCAGGAGCGTGTGAGGCAACAGGTGGGCTTGCAGGTAGGCTTGCAGGTAGGCATGGAGGTGGGTATTATACGGAGGAAGTTCGAAGACAAATTTAGAGCGATGAAGTCCCGAGAGGATAGTTTGCAGGCATACCTCAAAAACTTGGCTATCCAGATGGGATTTTCGGCTCCACCAGTATTACCATCTGTACCCGAGGATGACATGTTTTTTGAGGATGAGTATGTTGCGGAGGATGAGGATTTCACTGTGTCACCACCTGGTGATCATCCCGGTCCGTCAAGTCATTTTGATCCCCCTCCTCCTCCTCCTCCTCCTGCCCCTGCCCCTGGACAGGCACATTCCGTTGTTGTTAGTTGATGTTTATGTACTATCTTCATATACTTATCACACATACATATTATTTTAGTTTTATTTGATAAATTAATTTCGGATATATATTATTTTAGTTTTATTCATTAAATTTATATTATTTTATAGATTTAATTATTAATTTGGTGTTTTTAATCCAAAATACAGGTTTTATTCACTAATCCAAAAATTTAAAATTTTCGACAGATTTCCTACGGAAATTAATTCATCATAGTAATAATTTTGACGGATTCCCTACGGAATTTAATTTTTTAAAAAAATTAATAAATATTAGCAACGGATTACCGACGGAAAATGAATATTTTTTTAAAGATAATAAATGTTGGCTACGGATTCCCGACGGAAATTAAATTAATTTATATTGGCAACGGATTGCCGACGGAAATTAAATTGTTTTTAATAACTTAATAGATATTGGTGACGTATTCTCGACGGAAATGTAAATTATTGAAAATTAATTTATATTGGCAACGGATTCCCGACGGAATTGTAATTAATTATTTTAAAAATTAATATATATTACCAACAGATTTCCGATGGACGTATAATTATTTTTAAATTTAATAAATATTCGCAACGGATTCCCGACGGAATTGTGATTAATTATTTTAAAAATTAATATATATTACCGACAGATTTTCGACGGCCGTATAATTATTTTAAAATTAATAATATTGGCAATGGATTCCCGACGAAATTGTGATTAATTATTTTAAAAATTAATATATATTACCGACGGATTCCGACGGACGTATAATTATTTTTAAATTTAATAAATATTGGCAACGGATTCCCGACGGAATTGTGATTAATTATTTTAAAAATTAATATATATTACCGACGGATTTCCGGCGGACGTATAATTATTTTTAAATTTAATAAATATTGGCAACGGATTCCCGACAGAATTGTAATTAATTATTTTACAAATTAATATATATATTACCGACGGATTTCCGACGGACGTATAATTATTTTTAAATTTAATAAATATTGGCAACGGATTCCCGACGGAAATATTTAAATTTTGTAAAAAAAATTCCATAATTGCGACAGTTTCCCTATGGATTGACTTATTTTTATGATGCTAAAAATTAAAAATTTAATAATATCCGTCGGAAAGCGGTCTGTAAGATCGACGGATCCGAGACGAAATCTTTTGTCGTTGACCAATTCTCGTCGTTTACGTTGCCGTCGAAATTCGGTCGTAAATAACGACGGATTACTCAGGCCGTTGGTGTTACCGACGGAATATTCGGTCGGTAATCCGTCTAAAACTGTGGTCACAGACGGATTACCGATGGAAATGTCCGTTGAAAAAAATGGTTTTTCCTGTAGTGCATTATGACCAAAGATATCCCTTCCAAATTTCTTTCATCCCATTCTTTTCACAGCATGGTAGATAATCCATCTGAGCAAAGTATAAACAAATGGTGATAAAGGGTCTCCTTGACGAATCCCACGAGAAGGAGAAAAAGAAGATGATGGTTTTCCATTTATTAAAACATAAAACGTGAATGGAGAAACACACTGCATAATTAGATGAATGAAATATGGTGGAAAATTCATAGTCATCATCATCTATTCCAAATAACTCTACTCAACTATATCAAAAGCCTTTTGCATATCCAATTTAAGTGCAAAAGAAGGATCTCTAATGTATGCAGAAGTTTGCATAGTATGAAAGGCTTCAAAACCAAGCATTGCATTGTCAGTAATCAACCTCTCTGAAACAAAAGAAGATTGGGCCTCATCAATTAAACTAGGCAATATTTTCTTAAGCCGATTAGTCAAAATTTTAGAAATTAACTTGTAAACAATATTACAAAGGCTAATCGGACGAAAATGCCTCATATTAGTAAGATCCTTAACTTTAGGCACCAGAACTATATGGATGTGATTAAAATCATGTAATCCTACATTACCAAAAAGAAATTTGAATATATAAGATGAGACATCATCACCTAATATAGACCAAAATTTCTTAAAAAATGCATCTTTCATACCGTCAGGTCCAGGAGCTTTTGCATTTGGGAGTTGTGAAAGTGTCAATCTCAATTCATCCATAGTGAAAGATCATTAACTTGCGCCATTGAAAAAGTCCAAATTGGAAAATAAAAAAGATTCACTTCGTGAGCATGTTGAGAACAAAATAATTCACTGAAGTAGGTCACTGCTAGCTCATGAAAATCATCTAATTTATAGCACCAGTTTCCTTCAGAATTTTCAACTTTGTCACCATATTTTTAGATTTTCTTTCGCTTATGAAAGAAACAAGTATTTGGATCACCAACCTGCAACCAATCAATTATGTTCATTTGTTGCCAATAGATTTCATCTAGACTTTGATAATGTTCCAATTGTTGGGATAAATTGTGTTCCTTTTCAATAGAAAAATGAGGCGTCATTATGAGATCATAAAGTTGTTGCTGCAAGACAAATTTTACTCCTCAAATTTCTATGTTTATTTTACTCCACGATTTAAAAGAATCTAAAACAGAAGTAATCTTCACAAAAAGATTATTTGTAGAAGAAAAATCTTGATGAAACCAAGCAGAAAAAAACTCATCAAAACATCCTCATCAAATAGCCAAAATAACTCAAATCGAGGAATAATATAAGATTTAGGTGCCATTCCTCCATTAACATCCAAATTAGACAGATATAGATGGAGATGGTATGAGACATTAGTGCTAAGATGGTGAAGAGAAAAATTGTTGAATATGGAAATCCAAGTAGCATTAGCAAGACACCGATTAATATGCTCTCGAACAAACCCCAATATCAATCAAATCACAATCCTGTAAAGCTTTGCGATAAGCTTCCATATGAGATTCAAGACGCTCCAAACAACCATATTTTTCTAATTGAAAAAGGATTTCATTAAAATCACCAAGGCATACCCATAGTAGAGAAGAGCCAGAATATAAACGTCGAAGAAGTTGCCAAGAATGATGTATTTCCTCATGTTTTAGATGGCCATAAAAACTTGTTAAACGCTATGGAGAATTTCTATTGACAGTAGCATCAATATGACCACCTTTAGAGTAACTATTAAGAGTTACCAGAGAAAGATCATTCCACAACATAGTCAGCCATCCATGCTTACCCACACAATCAACTGACAAACCACAAGAAAAACCTAAGCTTACTCGTAATCTATCTGTTGGATTTATGCCCACTTCACAGCCCAACCAATACCCAATGATGCTGGACTATGTTGATGGACCAATTTGGGTTTGATCCACTTGGAAGAAAAAGGCCGGGCCAAGTCTTATGCTTAACGGGCTACCGGTCGGGTCAAATTTGACCCGACCCTGGAAGCCACTATATATTCATTCTTTTCTTCTTTGTAAACCTAAGAGAGAGAGACAAACGATCAGAAAAGGCAAAACTATTTTTCTGCTAGTTTCTTCTCTTCCACCCCGACTGTTCTTCTTCTTCTTCTCTTCGAACTTCCGAGTTCTTGTAACCTTGTATTTGGTCTGTATACCTTTAACTTATACTTGATTACTTGAGAGAATAGTGTGAGAGAAGGTCTGTACTGAGGGTGAAACAAAGACACAGAAATAAGAGAGACTGCTCTGATAGAACACCGTGGAGTAGGCTTAGCCGAACCACGTAAAATCTTGTCTTTTGTTATTCATTTTATTGTTTTCGCTTGTTGGTTGATTACGAGTAAATCTGGGCAAAATTCCTAACAGTGGTATCAGAGCTCTGTTGTTGCTTGCCGATCTGCCTTCTAAGTCTCTCGAGACAGAGACTGGTATCCGATTTGCTTCTATTTTCATTCCGGCTAAATCTGGTAAGTTCAAATAATACACTTTGATCAAGCCCTTGCAAAGGCTGGGTTATACGAGATTGGTACTGGTTGGCTTCTCGACCTTTGCTAGGTCTAAGATCGGTAAACCAACGGGTAGGTTTTGCTAAACCCTAAATCTCACTTGTGCCCGATCATTTTTTTTTGGGGCTTTTATTTTTCTAAAATCGGAATAAGCCAATCAGGGCTATTCCCTTTCAAATTGATCAAAAACCCAGGCCTGGCGCGTGCCCCTTAAAGGCATTCGTATCTGTGTCCTGACATTTTCTAAGTGAGTGAGTGTCTTTTTCCCTTGGCTGGGGCTACTGTTGGTATATACTGTGATCTGAATTAGTTCTGGGTGTTTATACGTTCTATGCCTTGAACTTGCTGTTTCTTTTGTTACTCTGTTTAAGTACTTGCTCTCTGTTTTTGAGGAATTTTTTTTTATTCCTCTGTGCTGCGTTGGAACATCAGGTCAGTACTATCCCTGAAACTGCTTCTGGTTATCTGATTATTTGCTACCTGAGGTTAATCTGTGTAGTCAGTATATTGATCATCTGATTCAATTTATATCTGAATTCTATTTGTGTGCATCTATGTCTAGTGCTAAGGCTGATGTTGAGACCTTTAACGGTCAAGGTGATTATGGAATTTGGAAAATGAAAATGAAAGCTATTTTAGTTCAAAATAAGGTTCAGTATGCTATATCTGACTCTAAGTCCTTCCCAGAATCCTGGAAGGATGAAATTCTATCTGAAAAATTAGAACTTGTTCATAGTATTCTTGTGTTGCATTTATCTGATAATGTGCTCAGACAACTTGTTGGCCTTGATTCTGCTTATAAAATGTGGAGTAAGCTTGATGAACTTTATCTGAGAAAGTCTTTGTCAAACAAAATTTACTTGAAAGAAAAACTATTTGGTTTTAAAATGTCTGCTGCAAAGTCATTAGATGATAATTTAGATGATTTAAACAAAATTATTGTTGAACTGCCTAATATTGATGAGTCTATTTCTGATGAAAATCAAGCTGTGATTTTGTTGAACTCCTTGCCTGATTCTTTTAAGGATGTTAAGTCTGCTATTAAATATGGTAGGGAAAGTCTGACACTTGTTGATGTTAAGGCTGCTTTTCAGTCTAAAGAGTTAGACCTTAAAATGGAAAACAAGGGTAATGGGGAAAATCTATATGTTAGAGGTAGACCTGATAGGAAGGAGAACCAATTTAACAGGAATAAGTCTAGAAGTAAAGGTAGGTCCAAGCCCAGAGATAAAGAAAAGAGAAAGTGTTTCTACTGTGGTAGAGAAGGGCATCTGAAAAACAAGTGTTTTAAGAGAATCAGAGATGAGAAACAGAACAAGAAAGGAAATAGCAGTAGTAATTATCATGATAGCAATGGCAATAATGAACCTGATAGTTCTGCTAGCACTATGTATGCTGAAGTTTTGTGTATATCTGATAATTGCATATCTGAGGACTGGATTCTTGATTCTGGTTGTACTTTTCATGTGTCCCAATAGGGACTGGTTTGTTTCTTTTGAATCTATTGATGGATGTAAAGTTTATATGGGAAATAATGAGTTCTGTAAAATTGAAGGTGTTGGTTCTATATGTATTAAAATGCATGATGGGGTTGTTAGAAAACTAACAGAAGTTAGATATGTTCCTGGTCTCAGAAGAAATCTGATTTCCTTAGGAATGTTTGACACTTCTGGTTATTCTTATAAAGCTGAGAATGGTTGTTTGAAAGTGTGTAAGGGTTCCTTAGTCATTTTAAAATGGGAAAAGAAAAATGGTTTATATATTTTGAATAGCTTTACACTTTGTAATTCTTCTGCCTTTTATGGTAAACATTCTGATAATAAATCCATGTTATGGCATAGGAGAATTGGATATATCAGTGAAAAAGGTTTACATTACTTGAGTAAACAAAATTTGCTGAATGGTGATCAAATAGATGTGATTGATTTATGTGATTTCTGCATTTTGAGAAAACAACATAAACTCAGTTTTGCCACAGGCACACACAAATCTACTGATATACTTGAATATGTACACTATGATCTGTGGGGACCTAAAAGGGTCCCAACCTATGATGGTAATGTGTATTTTCTATCTATTGTGGATGATTTTTCTAGAAAGGTTTGGGGTTTTCTCTTAAAATCCAAGGATCAAACATTTGAGAAATTTAGGGAATGGAAAACCCTTGTTGAGAACCAAACAGGTAAGAAACTTAAGTGCATTAGAACTGACAATGGTCTAGAATTCTGCAATCATAATTTTACAAATCTTTGTTCCTCCTGTGGTATAGTCAAACACAACACTGTGAAACATAATCCTCAGCAAAATGGTGTTGCTGAAAGGATGAATAGGACTATTATGGATAAAGTTAGATGTCTGATGATTTCTTCTGAAATTCCAAAACCTTTCTGGGGTGAAGCAGTTAGTACTGCAGTGTATCTGATTAACAGATCCCCCTCAAGTGCCATCAATTTCAAAACCCCTGAAGAACTATGGTCTGGTTCTTCACCAGACCTCAATAACTTTAGAGTTTTTTGTTGTGCTGCCTTTGCACACCATAGGGAAGGTAAGCTAGACCCTAAATCCAAAAAGGGAGTCTTCCTAGGCTACCCTAATGGTGTTAAGGGTTATAAAATATGGCTGAGAGGTGAACCAGGTGTGAGGGTAATAATCAGTAGAGATGTTATTTTCAATTAACAAAACATGCCTTGTTTCAAACCTACAACCAGTCCACCAAATACTGCTGATCTTCCCCAAAATAGGAATGTTCCTATTGAGGTGGAGGACACATCTGGTTCACTCTCACAGCCCACACTACATGTTGAAACCAATCCTGAGTTAGAACTTGAACCTGCAAGATCAGATACTACACTTAATCAAGAGAATTCAGGTCAGATACTTGAGGAAATTGGGCCTGAATCTGAAATTAATTCAGATAATGATGCTGAATACTTAGAAGCCCAAACTCAGGCTTTGGAAGATTACAGACTTGCTAGAGATAGAACTAGAAGAAACATCAGACCACCTGAAAGGTATGGTTACTCATACCTTATGTCTTATGCCCTAGCAACTGGGAACTTGAGTGAAGAAACAAAACCAACCTGTTTGGAGGAGGTTCTGAAAAGTCCCAATTACAATCTGTGGATGAATGCTATGAAGGAAGAAATGTCTTCCTTATACAAGAATAAGACTTGGACACTGGTATCCAAGCCTGCTAAACAAAGAATAGTGGACTGCAAATGGGTTTTCAAGATCAAAGAAGGTGAAACTGAAAGTGAATTGCCTAGATTCAAGGCAAGACTTGTTGCAAAAGGCTTCACTCAAATAGAAGGTGTAGATTTCAATGAAATCTTCTCTCCTGTTGTTAAATACAAAACTATTAGAGTTATGCTTGCCTTAATTGCTTTCTATGACTTAGGATTAGAACAACTTGATGTAAAAACTGCCTTCTTACATGGTGAGTTGGAAGAAACTATTTATATGTCTCAACCTGCTGGATTTGAAATTAAAGGCAAAGAACATTTAGTTTGCCTTCTCAAGAAGTCACTTTATGGGCTCAAACAATCACCAAGACAATGGTATAAAAGGTTTGATTCTTTTATGGTTAAAATTGGTTTTGTTAGAAGCAATTTTGATAGCTGCTTATACTTCTCTGGTAATTGCATTAATGATGCTATCTATCTGCTTTTATATGTTGATGACATGCTTATTGCCTGCAAAAATAAAGAAAGATTGTTTAAACTGAAAAATGTGTTGAAATCTGAGTTTGACATGAAAGATTTAGGATCAGCATCTAGAATTCTAGGAATGCATATAAGTAGAAACAGAAATGAAAACTCTTTGATTATTTCTCAAAAATTCTTTCTGAAAAGAATTGTTTCTAAATTTTCTATGAATCTTTCTAAACCTGTAAACCTTCCTCTTGCTACACATTTTCAACTGTCTACCAAAACCTGTCCTGAAACTGACAGAGAAAAAGCTGAAATGGCCAATGTTCCTTATAGGATGGCCATTGGATCAGTAATGTACTCCATGGTCTCAACTAGACCTGATCTTGCTTATTCCATTAGTTTATTGAGCAGATTTATGTCAAATCCAGGTAAGGATCACTGGCAAGCTTTGAAATGGCTATTAAGGTATTTAAATGGTACTTGTAATTATGGCTTGCATTATTCAAAATGGACTGATTCTCCTGTTTTGATTGATTATGTTGATTCTGACTATGCTGGTGACAAAGATGGTAGAAAATCCACTTCCTCATACTTCTTTACTTTTGCTGGAAATTGTATTTCTTGGAAGTCTCAACTTCAATCTGTTGTTGCTTTATCTATCACTGAATCTGAATATATTGCAGCCACTGAAGCAATTAAAGAAGCCATTTGGCTTCAAGGTTTATTAAAGGAGCTGATTATATTGAAAGAAAAGGCAGTAATTTTTACAGACAGTCAAAGTTCATTACAATTGTGTAAAAATCCTGTCTATCATGAAAGAACTAAACACATTGATGTTAAATTTCATTTCATCAGAGAAAAGATAACAAATGAAATTGTTGATATCAGAAAGATTAATATTGATGATAATCCTTTTGATTTTGGAACTAAAGTTGTTGGAACTGACAAGTTCTTCAGATGCAGGAACTTGCTACACATTGATCAAAGCTGAAATTGGTTGAGAAAAGTGCAATGACATCATTGAAGTAGTCTCTCTGTCTGTGTTTCCATGAACATTTCTAAATGCTGCTGAAGTGTTCAAGGTGGAGTTTGTTGGATTTATGCCCACTTCACAGCCCAACAAATACCCAATGATGCTGGACTATGTTGATGGGCCAATTTGGGTCTGATCCACTTGGAAGAAAAAGGCCGGGCCAAGTCTTATGCTTAACGGGCTACCGATCGGGTCAAATTTGACCCGACCCTGGAAGCCACTATATATTCATTTTTTTCTTCTTTGTAAACCTAAGAGAGAGAGACAGACGATCAGAAAAGGCAAAACCCTTTTTCTGCTAGTTTCTTCTCTTCCACCCCGACTGTTCTTCTTCTTCTTCTCTTCGAACTTCCGAGTTCTTGTAACCTTATATCTGGTCTGTATACCTTTAACTTATACTTGATTACTTGAGAGAATAGTGTGAGAGAAGGTCTGTACTGAGGGTGAAACAAAGACACAGAAATAAGAGAGACTGCTCTGATAGAGCACCGTGGAGTAGGCTTAGCCGAACCACGTAAAATCTTGTCTTATGTTATTCATTTTATTACTTTCGTTTGTTGGTTGATTACGAGTAAATCTGGGCAAAATTCCTAACACTATCAAAAGCATATATTTTGATTTTTGTATCACAAAGAAAAACAAAAGCATGAGAGAATTCCTAAACTAGGGATTTTAGTGCAAGAACTGTCACCCGAGTTCCCGATAGTTCCAACTTAGGATACTCATTGATCTTTGCGGGGTTGTTATGCAATCCAATCGCTACATGAGAAGAAACTTCATAAAAGAACTTAAGCTTCATATCCACTAAATCCTTTGTATCAGCATCCAAAATTGGATGTTTCCCAGAATATGTTAACATAGGAATATAGTTGTCAACCTTGGAAGCAGAAGTTTTAGGCTCCAATTTACGCACCCTAAGTTTAGGAACCACGTTAGTCCCCTTGTCTTCAACAGTAACTACCATAGAACAGTTAGAAGAGTAAGCCACTAAAGGTAGACCTTCTATCACACGTTCCCCATAATTTGAACATGGCTTAACTGCCTCCAAAAGAAGGGGAACAATTGAAACCACATCTGGGACCACAGTGGAAACTATAGGAATACCATTAGCATCTCAGTTAGGCTTGGTAACTTTAGCCTCCATTGAATCAAACAATTTCAAAGAAGAAATGAGAAAACCCTTTTGCAACAAAAGCATGTAGAGAAGGGCCATACAAAAAGTTATCTAATTGAGTTTTTGTGTCCTCACCATGCATATTGGGATAGAATTTAAAAGTATGTGTAATGAAACCATATGAGAAACATATATCAGGAAGACTTTCATATTGGATAGCAGCCACCATAGTACCATAAAAAGGCAAGTCCAAATTGATACCCCTTAGTAAAGAACTTTGAACATTAACATATACTTTGAGTCGAAAACACATTTCCTTACAATCCATAAATTCCCTTAGTTGAATCACCATAATATCTTGGAAATAGGAGGCCATTTTCCTACCCACCAATGCAAACATGCATTCCCTCGGAAGACCACATATATGAACCCAAAAGAAAGCTTTTTGGAAAAGAGAATCAGATACCAAAACAAAATGATCCCAGCAAATAATGTTCAGTAAAACATCATCAAAACACCACGGACCATCCATAAGCATACACTCACGGTCCTCTGATGAAGTAAAGAAGAATTGAAAGACATTTTGTCTAATCTTAGTGAAAGAAAAACCAGAACAATTCCATGATTTCTCCATAGCCAAATGAAGATTTCAAATAGAGATATCACAATGGAAAAGAAACTTTCCCACCAAGGAATTACAACACTCTTCAGAACTCTCATGAAAGTCTTTACTAGCTATCATCAAATGAGGCATATCAGAAGGAATAAGAGATAAATAGTTCAACAAATCACTGAGATCACCACGAACCATTATTAAAGCAAAATAAAATCTTTAAAGAAAGAAAGATAGATAGGAAGAAATAATGACATAGGAAAAACATAGAGAAAGAAAAAAAAATGAGAGAGAGAGCCCCAACACAGGGAGTTTGTGTTGAACATGAAGTTACATACGAATCTAATTAGGAACAACGTTAAAATAAAGATAATTTTGTACACTACATCATTTAAATGGCCACTATAATCTTTCATTCTAAAATTGTTTTAATTTGAGTTTCCATATGAGATAGTTGATTTTATTTTTTATTTCCTCTAATGTAATAACATTGAAAAATAAAAATAAAGAATATGATGTTTTATATTTTTCACTATATTTTCTCTTTTTCATAAATTAATACTTTAATAATGAATACATAAGCTCTTCTAATAATATTTTTGTCTAATTGTATAAATTGGTGAAAATAAAAAAAAAATATCACTAGCATGTAACATAGTTGATAATTAAAACGTTATCAGCCATGATTGTAATGTCATTGGCTTGAATCATACTCACGATAATTGTTGTGTATTAAAAAAATCTCTATTAAAAAAAAGAATGTCAATTGAATCCAAATTTTTGAACAAGTTGAAAAAGAATGTCGATCAAATTTTTGAAAAAGAAAATGTGAAGGATAAAGTTGATTCAATGGTTTCCAATCACATGAAAAAGAAGTAAGTGGATAATTTTTACTCTACTATTCCAACAGAGTAAATGAAAGCCTAAATAAATAAAAAAACAGAGGATAATTTTAGCACTCCAAGCATAGCTTGACCTTCACTCTTTAATTATCTATGGATTTCTCCTTTACAAAAAGAAAAATTCAATTTTACCCTACCCAACAAAAGGAACTTAAAATTAATGTCTATAGAGCTAAAGAATAAATTAGGGGCAATTTTGGTTGAGGTGCATATTTTTGTATGCTAGTCTATGGTCATGATCATCGGCTCACAAACCATAGTAATCACGTTCTCCCTTTGCAAACTTAACTATAATTTTCATCACCAAAAATATCAATGACAGTTATATATCAAAGACACTCTAATGGTTTGGCACTATTAACAAAATTTGAGCTTTTGATAATTCCATCTCTCAACAGAATTCAAAATGCTTCCAAGCCAATATGAAATATGAAGTTCAATTGGAAGGTTGTTCAGTCAAATGATCGAATCTAATTCAAACTCAATAAAAAAACTCAGCATTTGAAAACCAAAATGTCATTTCATAAAGTAATGAGACTTTAAAAACTTATGTAGCAACATTGAATTCAACAAATAAACAAGTGACTGAATTTAGATTTCTTTTTCATGTCAGGTTAGCCATATGTTACTCTCTATTGCTAAGAATAGCCATATGTTAAGAAGAACAAAATTTCACGTTTCATATCTACATTAGGATGATAACCACACTCCAAAATAAGAGTTCATTTCATAACATATCTAGATCCTTACTGATTAAGGATACATTTAGTGATAACCCTTTATATTATATCAAACTGTTTAAGATCATAGCTATACAAAAACAAAAACAAAAAACAAATACAAGATAGGGAATGATGATCATTTTGCTAAAATTATAGTAACCCACATATATAAACCAATAGATAAAAATATATCCGTTATGTCTTCCATCTCCACCATTTGGCAATAGGTGCAACCTCCCAAAAGGTGTTAGAGATTATTAAGTCGAAAAGAACTCTATTTTATTGATTCTCAAAATACATACAAGATGCATATACATATATAGATATCGAACCTACCATATTACAACAAACTCTAGATCATACAAAATTACATATTTAACCTCAAGTAATACAAATTGTTGTCCTAATATAATACAAATTCAATATCAAGTCACTCTAATACCCCTTCCTCAAGCTGGCGTGAGGAGTGGACGAATGCCAAGCTTGGGAAATAACTGATGATGTTGATCATGGATAAGAGCTTTGGTAAGACAATCCGCAAGCTGAAGATGAGAGGTGATAGCCTTGGGAAATATAATACATTTACTTAATTGACCTCGAGTAATGTGGCAATCAACCTATGCTTGGCAGGTTCATGAAAAACAAATTTGTAGTTATATGACGAGCCGCTTGATTATCACAATAAAGATAAATAGGACACTGAGGTATACCAAGATCCTTGAGAAGTTGTCTAAGCCAAAGGAGCTCCCGAGTAGCCATAGACATTGCACTATATTCAACCTCTCCAAAATAATTTGAGATAGTAGTTACTTATTGCTCTTCCATGAAATCAAATTAGTACCCAAGAACACACAAAAAATAGTAGGTGATTTTCTTGTCATTGGACAACTTGCTCAATCCGAGTTGCGTAAGCTATTAATTGAAGAGGAGTGGAAGTAGAGTAGAAGAGACCTTTGTCTATAGTGCCCTTCAAATATCGAAAAAGACTTTCAGCTGCATGGCAATGAGAATCTCGTGGACTATTTGTGAACTGACTAAGAATGTGAATTAGATATATAATATCAAGCTGAGTTACTGTGAGATAGATGAACTTACCTATCAAACATTTATAGGTGCCTAGATAATTGAGAGGTCGACCAAAATCAACATTGAGTTTCAAGTTAAGTTCCATAGTGTGTTTGATGGACAATATCAAACATCTTTGTCTCCTGCAAAAATATCGTGTATGTACTTATGTTGATGTAAATAAACTCTACATGGGATGGTCCCCAGAGAATAATGAAGAGAGTCAAGTTCTTTAATTTTGAACCTGCTTAACAAAAGGAGCTTGACATAGGAAATTAATCTTTCATCATTTTTCGTGAGGATGATATCATCAACATATACCATTAAATAAATAAATTAAGATCCTTTAGTGAAAACAAACAAGCAATTATCATATGGAAATTGTGTAAAATCAATTTTGAGCAAGGCATCAGCTAGAGTCAAGAACCACATACGTCCAGCTTGTTTAAGACCATAGATTGATTTTAATAACTTGCATGAGAGATTTTTCTGTCCAAACTTTGAATGACCATGAGGAATTTCCAGGTAAACATCCTCATGAAGATGTCCATGTAAATAAGCATTATGAACGTCTATAATTGGTGTAGTTTTCATTTTCGAACACATGCAATGAAAATTAAAACTCAAAGAGTAACCAACTTTGCTATTGTAGCAAAAGTATCATGATAATCTATTTGTTCCACCTGCGAAAAATCTCTAGCAACCAATCAAGCTTTATAATGCTCAATTGAACCATCATATTTTCCTTTCAGTTTAAATATCCACTTACAAGAGACGGGTTTCTTACCTGGCGAGAGAGGTACAATCTTTTTCGATTTTCCTCTAAGGTAACAAGCTCAATATGGATAGTTTTTCTCCAATTGGAATTTTTAATCGCCATATGGAAATCGGTTGGTTCAATAGTAGAATTAAGTCAAGAGGTAGCAGAACAAGAAACTTGTAGATGAGATGGAAAAAAAGATGATATGGAAAAATGAGAAGTAGTACCTGTCAATGGGAAAAAATGAGAAGTAGTACCTGTCATAATCAGCCAGCCATCGCGATGGAACCCAAGTTCGTGTGCTATGACGAGGAGCTTTAATGGGCAGCTGCAAATTATGTTACTGTATAAATGATAGGGTGATAATTGGATAAGGAAAAAATAGGGAATGATTGTGAGATGAGGGGGAACATGTGGGGAACTAGAAAGTTGAGAAGAATCATGTATGTCATGTGAAGATGTTGGAGAGTCGGGCGATGATGTTACGTGGGGTAGTGACTATACTATTTGATTTTCACGTGTTATGAAGGATAATGATTCAAAGGTGTCATATGCGGGAGCTAAAAGACTAACTAACTTTTAGAAATCAGATGTACCTGTTAATGGAAATATGTGTTCATGGAAAACTACATCTCTAGTGATCATGATCTTAATGATTGGTTCAGTAACTAATGAACATGCAATGATGAGCTCTAGTATCCATTTTATTGTTGACATGGGTATTTCATGCAAAACATAGACAACCAAATACTTTAACGTATTGATATTGTGGTAGTTTATGTCTAATATTGTGGTGTTGATATTATGGTATTTAAGGTTATGCATGATACAACCCCTATAGATATAGCTACTAATTGAGCTCAAATTCCACTACTATGTAAAAGCAGTTAAGCTCCCGACCCTATCCAATCATTCTCCTGGTCGGTCAAATAACAAAAGTGGGGATGAAAATGGACCAAACAATTCAAGTCATTGGTTAATTTTGAAATAGAAATCAAACTGAACTTGAAGTAAGAAACATATAGAACATTATGTAAATTAATGCTACTAGGTATTATGGTGGATCCACTGCCTGATATGTGACAAGAACTACCATTTCAAATCTTAATATTATGTGTGTGGGTTGTAGGTGTAAATTTGTCATGACTTGAGCAAGAAACATGTTCATTACTTATGGAATAAAAAAAACCAAGGTACATGTTTTTCTACAAACAAAGAGAATGGATTGTTTTTACCATTGAGAGGCGTGGAAGGGATATTTTTATTAGGCAATAAGACTATAATTTGCTGAACTTGCTCTAAGGTAAAAGGGAATTGGTTTATCCCTGTGGATGATGGAGTATCACTACCAATTGATCTTACTGTCAAAGACAAAAAAAGAGCTTGTGAGCGGCCTCCTTGATCACCAAGTCCTCTGCCTCTGCCTTTTCCAGTCGCCAATTTTTTGCAGCAAACGGATTCTTCATGGCATTTTATCCTACAATAGTTGCACTGAATGGCAAGACGACTAGGGCAGTTACACATGATGTGGCCTTTTTTAGAGCAATGATTACATATGGTTGTTGATGGTGAATATGCGAGTCTAATATTGGTGGCAAGTGCAGACACAAAGCCCTCAAAAATTGATAGCATGGTAGAGATAATTTGCCTTTGCTTTTCATCTTAGGTTGCAAAATTAAAGACTTCTAAAACTGGTGGGAGTGGTTTCATAAGTAAGATATTGCTTCTGGATTGGGCATATGAGTTGTTCAGACTCATAAGAAATTCAAGAACTCGATCTCGTTCAAACTCGGTTTCAGCTTCATCCGATTTTTGCAGGTACACTTGAGATGACATCTATATAGGCGAACCTCATCCTACAATGACTTCATGACAATATAATCTACAGCAACAGAGAGATTGTGTTGCCTGCAAATTGTGATATTGTGTCGAATCTCATAAATTCAAGATGTGTTTTCAATAGCAAATCTCCTAGCTAATTTATCCCATATCTCTTATGATGTGTAAGCAAGCATCAAACTGGAGCTCAAATCTGGTGCGATAGAATTAATAATCCAGGACTTCATGAGGCTGTTTGCTCTGTGCCATGGTGGGAAATTTGCAAACGACTCTGCAGGATGTGCAAGGGTGCCATCAACAAACCTATATTTGTTATTGGCATTAAGAACCATTATCATGGCCTGCCTCCATAAGTAATAATTGTCACCAGCGCTTGAGAGTAATTGAGAAATGAGGGGCAAATTTGAGGTTTTTGAGTTGTGGATATAGTATGGAGATGGTGTGGATATCTTCATGAATGCTGAGGTTTCACCTTCAATGATCTCTTTTTTGTTGTTGTCGTCAATCATGATTGGTTGAAAAAGACAATGGTGGATGTCGACATTGTAGGTATGGAAGAAAAGCACTTAAAGCTCTGATACCATGTTAGATATTATTAAGTTGAAAATATCTCTATTTTATTTATTCTCAAAATACATTCAATATGCATATATATAGATATTGAATCTACTATATTACAGCAAACCCTAGATCATACATAATTACATATTTAACCTCAAGTAATACAAATTGCAATTCTAATATAATACAAATACAATATCAAGTTACTCTAATAAAAGGCGATATATATCATAAAAAATCGATGTATCAAAATTTTTAAACTTCTCAATAATCAAATGAGAATGATCATAATAGATTTTCTGTCAATAATTTACCACAAGGACTCGGTTCAAATGAATCTTTTATCTTATAATATGAAACAATTTCTCCAACCATTCGAAAATAAAAAAGAAAGCAAACAAACTAATTAATTAATCAATGGATCTCTATATATACAAATATGTAAACTTAAAAGCAATCACATATTAGTGAACTTGTAGATTCACCACTTGCATTCATAAAAGTTTGTGCCTTATTTAACATAACAGGTACTTCTTCAATGAGACATTCGAAATTAAACCAATGGTATAATTCAAAGATTGTCATATAAAAGACATAAAGCCAACTAAAACAAATCCTAATGTTTTCAACATAAATAATCAAAGTCTCTAGCTTTTGTTCTTATCCAATAAAACTATCCTTCTGAATAAATAGTATCCATATCAAATTAACTTTTTCAACTTCAAAATTACAAAAGAAACCACCCTAAATTATTATTATTCATAAAAAAAGAACATTACCTCTTCCAAAAAGAGCCTTGAAGGAAACACTACTCATGGAGATCCCCTTGGCTTCAACTATGATTTTGGAGGATAACAAATATGGTACATTTATAGAACAATTAAGAAAATAAGGGCAAACCAAAACAAAAATGATAGAAAAATATAAAAAGTCCATTTTCTTTTTTGGACTACGAAAATGTATAAAAAAAAGCCACATCCCAAGTGTAACTGAAAAAAAAAAAAGGAAAAATTATGTTTGGTGGTTGTGGTATTTTTTTACTTCTTGGGATTTGATTATTGAAAACAAATGACAATTATAAATCAAATGTTATACAAGGAAATAAAAAATTAAATAATATGTCCACTGCAAAACAATCTCCTTTTGGGATGATCTATCCATATCACACTCTTTTAAGGAAAAAATAAAATGCCAAATTTTAGCATGCAAAACAATAAATTTTTAATCTCCCATACTATTAATCTAATTCTAGTAGTTTTATGATGTTGTTTAATTTGTTCACAATCATTTCATATTTCAACTCATACCAACTGCACCATTGGTACGAGAAGATAACATGAGTACCACATAAAAGTTCAAATCTTAATTTATTGCTCTAGACTATCTCCAACCCTTTCTCCACCAAAATTCATTTTTATTTTTATTTTTATAAAATGTCTGAAAATATTTTAATTAGAAAAAATCACACAATCAACAAGACCTTGTGGCACGATGATAGCCTACAAAATTGATAGTTAGCAAAAAAATTATAAATTATATATGACCAAGTTTTAATTCTATAAGGTACCCATGCTCAAAAGAAGAACAAGCCTAGATCCACACATAAGAATAATAATCAAGTACTCTTTAAAAAAAAAAGATTAAGAACTATTAAAAGTATACACATCCACCAACAATAAAGCCACATTCTATTTTTTTCTAAAAAAAATAAAATTAAACATGCGAAATTACCCAAAGAAAAAAAAGAACACAAAACATATTTGTTTTGATTTGATTTATTTAATAGAACAAAAACATGATCAATAAATGAAAATCACAAAATCATGACAAATCAAAATTGACAAACTCATCAACAAAAAAATTTAGAAAAAATCGCACCTAACAAGCTCAACCCCTCCAATGAAAAACAAGCTCCCTAAGGCATTAGTGGATGCAAGTAAAAGTGAAAGATGAATATGCATTTATAAAGTGAATGAACAAAAAAAAAATTAGATGGCTTAAGATTTTTCATTTGTTCACTTTGGATTTTCCAAACATAAAAAAACATGTGTTGGTAAAGTAATTTATTTTTTTAGGGGTAAAAATACGACTCCATTTTTCCAACTTTAATTGAATTATTTTCTCCAAATGTAGTGCATATTTCTTTTTAGAAATCAACTTCCCCAAATTTATCCCTCTTCATCTCTAAAATGGTGAGGGATCTATTCCACTGCCCATAGGTGGATGAGGGTATGAAGATGTATATGAAGGCTCCTGTGACATAATGATGGCTATGGAGGCATGGGAGGGTATGGTTGTGGTTGGAGAGGTGGTGGTTGTGGGGGGGTGATGGTGGAGACAAATGTTAGAATTGTCTCTTTTAGAGACGGGCACATATTATGTGATTAATTCAATTATTGAAAAATATCTAATTAGATGTTTGATCAAATCCTAAATTGATTCTAGAATATTTCAATTAAAGATTTGGTTTTATTCTAATTGGTTTTGTGAATTAGTCAATTACTAAATATCTCCCTATTAGATAGTCAAATCTTAATTGGTTTTGCAATCCAATTAGATGTCTAATTTTCTTGACGGAAGGGAATCTTATTTCATAAGAATTTGATAATTTCTTTGTGACGACCATCAATAAAACACTTCCGAGTTGGCATAGGTTAGAAGTTCTCTCAAATTAAAACTCTATTTTGTTCATTAAATTTGGGGACCTTTGGTGGCAAGATCAAAAGGAGAAACAAATCGATAATTATTATATTTGATCAATTATGGCTGAATGTATTTTTTCTTTAATCAATTGTGCAAAATTGTTCTGTTGTATTAGTGAGACTTGTACTTTAAAGATATTATTTAGTTTACATATGTCTTCAACATATAAGTCTATGTCGTATACGTCTATGCACGACTTGATCAATTTTTCGTTCCATCATGATAGATCAATCATTATGATCTCTAAAGATTGCATGTGATATTTTTAAATGTAACGCTTCTTGCCCTTGAGCTCTTGAAGCAACTATAGGTATGGTAGCACCCACGGTAAACTACTTGGCAAACGTCCTTACTATACCAAAATAGATTTCCAAAGTTGACAATTGATACTTAGTCTCATTCTCAAATAACATATCATAATCGCATGAATTCACTATGTGGGATTGATATATCACATTCACTCCCCTTAAGACTCTAGAGTCTTGGCTAGGCTCAAATCATTAGTCCATAGTCTAGGATCAACTGAGGAGAATGTGATTCTAGATATGGCTCTCATCCATACGGTATAATATTTAGTTCTCATACTTTCGGCTGGCTATCCGCTCTTATATCAACTGTCAAGTCCTGTGCCCTTGAGATTGAGACGCGACTATAGACTTGATAGCACCCACGATCAACTACTGGCAATCATCTTCGCTATACCAAAATGGATATTCCAAGTTGACAATAAATATTTAATCACATTCTCATATACTATATCATATTCTAGTGAATTTCCGATATGAGATTGGGGTATCACATTCATCCCCTCTTAAGGATGCTAGACTCAAATAATTAGTCCAAAGTCTAGGACCAACCGGAAAGAATGAGATTCTAGAGGTGACTCCCACTCATGTAGTGTAACATTTAGTTTTTATACTTACAGAGACACGACTATAGATCTAGCAGTATTCACGATCAATTACTTGACAATCGTTTTCACTGTGCCAAACTCGGTACTTCCAAGTGCAATTTGTGCTGCCACTTAAAAGCTTGGCACTCATAGGTACAAACTTTGCTGCCACATAGAGACATTACATGTCACTTATTTCTTGGTATTAGCAAGATCCAGTCGGACTATTTTGATCTCCCTCCTCAACAGATGACCATTTTGGAATTTCTACTTAAAAAGTGAGCAATTTTTTTAAGAGTTTGAGAAAGAATTAAAAAAAATAGTATTTACTCTGTCTAGAATTAAATATCTACATTTAATTTAATACAAAAATCTTGAATTTTGAAGAAATTATGGTAATATCTTTATTATTAACGCGTTTTACATTAATAAGTTAAAATGAAAATCATTAAAATAATATTATTGTTAAAGAAACTTCATATAAATATATATTTATTTAGAAAAGATAAACATTTAATTATAGAAATTTTAAAATAAAAATAAAAAATATAAATATTTAACTTGAAATGACAGGATAGATTGAATATATTATTACTTGATCAACCATTCATTCCAATATGAGTCCACAGTAGTATGACACCTGCTATTATTTGACGTGGGAGTGAATCTTTGGTGCATTCTGAAACTATAAATATAGTTGCAGTCTTGCAGAAGTCGGCTGTTCTTTTCCTGAAGCGGTGCATGCAGTTCCGAGAGAACAAACTCTACTACTTCGTCATATCAGAATATCAGATATCATAATTCTAGTCCTCAGCTTATAGGCTTATTATATGTCATCCCCAATAAATCTAATTATTATAATCTCTTCAACCAAAATGCTTAGAAGAAGAAAAGAAATACATATCTCTTACTTAAGATAATAATAAATTTCATAAATAGTCAAAGGAATTTATATCTAAAAATATATAAATCTCATTATTAATTTGTTGATAGAGGGATTATGTGTCATTGTAATTTAGTTGATATTTGCGAAACTTTTGCTAAGTTAATATTTTACTCCATAAAAAAATTATTAATCAAATGAATGATTTTGAAGAAAACCGAGCTAACTATGCCTATATGCATATGCCTATATGTACAATTTCGAGGCCAAGAAATTAAGAACAGAAGACAATCACCAAAATATGGCTAATTAGCCAATTTAGTCCCTTAAGTTTGATATTTTTACCGTTTTAGTAGTTTAACAAAAAAAAAAATTATATTGTCGTCATTTTAGAAAGTATTAAGAATCCAATTTACATAACTAAAATCTTAAGTAATTTATATTAACTTGTTAGAATGACATCAATACAAACAATTGAGTGTGAACAAATTAATTACATTTTTCTCAAAAAGATGAATAATAAAAAAGATTGTTTTGTATTTGCCTATATCTTCTCAAGTTAGGATAATGAAAAACAATTAGTCAATTATTTGCTAAAGTATTGAAAAAACAAAAATCATACATACATGCATACATACATACATATGTATTACATATATAAGGGATAGACCAAAAAGGTTAGTAAATAATTGTTAGAGGATTTAACAAGTTAAACAAATCATTAAAGACCAAAATGGTTAAAATTTCAAATTTAAGGGATGAAAACGGTTAAGACAAAATCTTGAAGTGACTAAAACAGTTAAGACACAAATTTAATAGACTAATTGAAAAATTATCATTGTAATTTGATAATTTTGCTATTAAAATTTGGATTAATTTTAAACTTTTCATGGAAAACAAACTCGCATCAATCTTTTAATTGCCTTAATATGACAAATTTATCTTTTCAATTATTTTAGTTAAGTAAAATTTTATTACAATTTATCTTTTTTTAATTAACCTTTTGTTTTTTATTCTCTCATAAATTAAAATAAAATATTACTAAAAAAGAGAAAATTTTATAAACTTTTATATTTATTTGAACATGTAAATAAAAAAATATTGATTTAACAAATAACTCAAAGATTTATATTGCTGCATATTAATAGATATATATTAAGTGCTTTGTTAAATTAGATTATCTTTCTTCACATGTTTAAACAAATAAAAAAAGTTCAATAGAATTTTCTCAGTAATATTTTATCTTAATTCATAAGAGTTAATAAAAAAATGTTAATTAACAAAAAAAATGATAAATTGTACTCCATCGGTCACAAATTAATAGACTTGTTTGGTTTTTCACACCGATTAAAAAAATTAATGTTGTTGAAAGTGTGCATTTTTTAAAAAATATTCATAAAATGCCCCTTTAATATTGGAAAGTTTGAGCATTACAAACACTAATAAATTATTGAGAATTGTTTTCTCATTAACTAGATGCATTTTTCCAACAATATATTCACCAATTATTATTCAAACTGCATTTAATACTCTTACTTTAAATAAATGTATTTTAGTCAACTAATAAATACTCCACTCCATCCTATTTCAATTGTGCTCATTTTTTTTGGATGTCTCATTTCAATTGTTTAGTTTCTAATTTTAGTACGTACTTTTAAAATTATACCCTTATTATTAATGAAGGATTTGGATGAGTTGTCAACAATTTATTGGAAAATACATTTTTTGAGAATGATTAATAGACATACAATAGCTATTAAATAATAATAATTTAGAAAATTTAGTTACATAATTATTATTTCCAATACTTATCTTAATTTTTGTACAAATCCAAAGTGGACAATTGGAAAGTAATTGAGAAAATATATTATCTTTTTAATAAGGAAACAAGCTTATAATTTGAGAAAAATAAAAATAAAAATAAACCTATTAAATTAAGATAGAGGGAGTAATAAAAGTTATATTTAATTAAAATAATTGAAAAGATGAATGACATATTAAGACAATTAAAAGATTGAGGAGAAATTTATTTTTCATGAGAAGTTTAAGGAAACTTAATATTCTGGCAAATTTTTGACAAAATGACCAAAATGATAAAAATGTTAAATTGAAGGGACCTAAAAGGTAAATAATCAATATGAAGGACAAAAATGGAAATATATTAAAACTTAAAGGACTCAATTGGCTATTTTGCCCAAAAATATTTTCTCAAATTTACTAGGAGCGTTCAAAAACTGAATTAAACTGAAAAATCGAATCGAAATTTTAAAAATGATTTGGTATTTTGATTATTCAGTTCGGTTAATCAAAATTTTTTAAAATTACGGTTTGATTTTCATTTTCAATTTTAAAAACTTCGATTAAACCGAAAATTTGAAGTTTTTTTAAATTTTTTTTTGTAATTAATGTTTAACCAAATTTATTTACTTAAAAAAATATTTAATTCCTTGTCTTTTCTTATTTGAAATGTTTTTGTATCGATGATTAAGTATTGCAAAAGAAGTTCATTTATCATATTTTGATATATTATGAATCATCTTCGATATTATTCTCCTTGAAATGGGTAAAGAATATGATAATATTATTTAATTGATAAATTTTCTTTCGCCTATTGTTTGAATGTGTTTGTGTATTTGACTATCATTATTTTATTTAATCATATTTCTTTAAGATTATTATAATTTTTTTTAAAAAGATTGAAATTTCAATTTAAAATCAAATCAAAAACCGAAATTAAAAAACTGAGAATATACGATTTGATTCGATTTATATATGTAAAAAAACTGAAAATAAAAAAATTGAACAGAAATTATAAAAATCCAATAAAAAACGGAATTAACACCTAGATTTACTTACCGGTATCATTCATCTAATGTAACCACGGCCCCATCTTCAGTTGTTCTCTGACGACATCTCTCCCCTCCTAAAAATTTGTGCTGCTATTTGTTTATCCACTGATACGGTGCAAGTTACAACCTACCGACTTTGGATTCTTGATATGTTTCAATTTTGGCGCATTTATATGTTTCTTTGCTATAAATGGGGTGAGAAGAATCGCGGAGAATCAAGTAATTTCCAGTAAAAAATGTGCACTTTTCAAAAGCAGAGTACTAAGTCATCTGGGTTGGCCTTTTCTGGTGAAGAAGATGATTGCAATGGCGGTGGTGAAGTTGTTGATATTGCAGAAAACACAGTGAAGAAAAGAAGGAAAAGGCAAAAAAGCACAGAAAAGAAAGAAGTAGAAGAGGGTCTTCGGCAATTGCAATTGCAGAATCCTTTGACTGTTCTTGGCTCAGATATCATGCATATGATACTGAGCTTTCTTGACGCACGCAGCGTGGCACTGTGTCTCCTTGTCTCTCGTGGATGGCATGAAATTGCTTGCAGTGACCGGCTATGGTCTCCAAAGGTTTGATCTTTTTGCCATTTTTATTTTCTTTTCTGATTGGGATTTTTGAGGGGTTTGTTTAGGTCAGCAAAGTGCAACAAGGTTTAAATTTTCTGTCTCTTCCTTAATTGTATTGTGTTTTCAGTATCAAGATTCTTGATGTTTCTTGTGGTTTACAAGTGATTGGATAAATTCGATATCCCTATTTTGGAAATTGTTTTTGTTCCACCTATTTTACTTCCATGTCTAAACAAAACTTTTGCTGTGCTTGCTTCCTTCTTGCTGGAAATTATGTGATGTTGGTTCATTTCACTGCCCAGGACGTCAATTCCTTGTTCATAAACTTGTTGTGAATGCAATTCACCCAGGCCTTTTCAATGAAATATAAAAAATTCCTAGAAGTAGTATCAGATTCAGAGGGATGCAAGAGGGATTGTCACTATATCTTTTGATGTTCTGACATGGGATTCGATTCGTAGGAGGATGTTGTTTTGTGGGATTCATATTTTAATCCTTTCACTAATGTTAGTCCCATGTGAATTTCAAACACGACATGTTTGACGTGGTCTTCATCTAGCCTCCAATTTTCCCAATCTTGTGCCACGTGAATATACCACATGTCAAACCTTTCCCCCCATAGCATTTTGTGTTCTCCAAACCTCTACACTCGCTTGGTTCTGCATCTTTTGTAGAAATCTGTTATCATTCTGGTCCTAGCTCTCCTTTCTGTGTATAGGCTTCAAGACAATCTTCCAAGCTCCGAAGTGCTACTTCCTTCCATAGGAATCCTTTGCTACTTTTCTATTATCCTCAGATTATAATGATGAAGAAATTTAGTATGTTGGCAGATTCGATGAAGTTGAGAAAATGAGAAAATGAGAGATTCTTAAGTTCTCTGCTCTAAGTGTACCGTTAGTTTAATCTTTCGTACTGCTGAAAGCTTCCATGATTATGACTAATAGGGTATAATTTGAGGTCCCCTGTTGTAATGACTTGTACAAGCAGAATCCAGATGGATTACAATGCTATCACGGGATCTTCCATTATCTCTTCTGCTATTGCTTAATATCCATTACTATCAGAGGTTTCATTGCCCCTCTTTTTTAAACTAAAATGTAGAACTTCACTGAAATATGCCGCAGCCTGCAGGAGAAGGAAATATTCTCCCTACTGTTTAAACTATGTTTCAGAGGGATTCGAAATGATGCAGGACAAACCAGAATAAAGATTATTTTTTTCCTTCTATTTCTGGCGTTTCTATGTATCCAAACCCTTTTTTTCCCTCTTAAAATAAATATTAAATTTTAATCTTTCATTGACGGAAATGGTGAAGGTAATGGATGTAAGAAATCTAGCATGCAGAGAATTTTCCCATAAGAGGTCTGCTTTGGAGCTCAACTGTTTGGCGGTTAGTTCAACTGATGGTATTTAGAGAACAATAAAGTTAGATGCTGGAACATGATGGTTGTTTTAAAGCCTTTTTTACAAGTGTACCTTTAGTCATTAACAAAAGCTGAAGATAACTTAAATCAAATGCCTTTTGGATTTATTTTCAAGCACTTTTGCAGCGTCCTAAAAGATGTGTATATATCTCCTAAAAGATGCAAAATCTAGCAGGTATCAGAGCAATTGGCTAGAGCTCATGTGACAGTGAGGCACATTTTCTCGAAAAATCTTCTTGTAATCAAATCCAAAACTATTTAAAAGCTCACCCCTCAAGGGTCATTTTCTTTAAGAGTTCAACTGTGTGCTATTTGTAAATAATTTGGGGTGTATAATTGATCTAAACATATGATAGATGAGATCAATTTTAGCAGAATTAGAAATTTCAGGAAATTTATTTGGTTAATGCTTGGTCTCAATGACAGTTTGCATGCAGAGGTAACCATATGTTGTGCTTTTGTAGTTTCAGATGTGTTCTTAAGAGTTCACCTTTTTTTCTGGTAGTGTGAGGAACTATGGGTTGGGAAAGCGCACATACCTCGGTTGTCAAGAACCCAGGGAATGTCAAAGTTACATGCTTACTCGTTATCCACTATGGATGGAAATCGTGTAAGCGACTTACATTAATCCTTTATGTGTTGTCTTTCATTCTTTCATTTTGGTACATGTTTCTCACATTCTTCTCTATTCATGAAATTATTATTTGCTAACTATTATCATCTCTTAGTTTTCTCTGATGCATCTGCTAATCTAAACGTTGATGATGTCAGATGCGAATAACTAGAGCTGATCTATGTGACCATGTATGGGAGTTTCATTTTAAAGAGGTATGTTTTAATGACCTGCATCTTTATGGTACTCTTCATGTTGAGATGACCTAGTGTGCTCTGACTTGCTAGCTTTATGAGGACAATAAGGTTCTGATTTTCTTCCCCTTTCACTGTATGGCTTTGAGGATGAGCTACATGGTTTCTAGGGGTAGCAAAATGAATGTTTAATCTATTTGGATAAATTTATATAGGTGTCAATCCATTTAAGTCCAAAATGATCCATTTATAAATGGTTTAAATGGTTTCCTTCTAAATGGTATATGAATGTCCATAGACACCAATTTATTTATAAAACTTTGATTATATTTTTTTAATGGGTGATTCATTGTAATTGTATTCAATTAAATTACTTAATATAGTTTTTATTATTTAACCTCATGTTCAATTTAATTTTTAAATATTTAATTAACTAATCATCTATATGTATTTGAAAAATGTAAAAATAATAAATACACTATCAATTGAATTTTTTTCTAAAAATAAATGGACACCCATTTATTTATAAAACTTTGATTATATTTTTTTAAGTGGTGATTCTTTGTAATTGTATTTAATTAAATTAATATAATTTTTATTATTTAACCTCATGTTCAATTAACTTTTTAAATATTTAATTAACTAATCATCTATATGTATTTGAAAAATGTAAAAATAATAAATACACTATCAATTGAATTTTTTTCTAAAAATAAATTCCTATTAAATGAATTGAAAAATGGTTTTATGTAAATTTCTGGAGTTCTAAATTAGTTAAATTATCTTAAAAAAGTCTATCATCTGACAAATTTAAAGAAAGGAAAATTTAAAAAGTTCTTTTACATGAAAGTCATCCTCATCATCATCGTGAAATATTATGATTGACATATAAAGTTATTGAGAATGATGATATGAAAACTTTTCTGTCGTATCTAATATAAGATTTTCAAACTTTTAGATGTAATTATATGGAAAAGTTTTAAAATTTTATTGACTTTTGATGAATGTGAAAGAAAATATCATAAAAACAGTTATTGCTTTTATAGCGAGAGTTCTACAAAGAGACAGAGAGTTTGTGTGAGGAAGGGAGATTCACTGCTTTAGAGAAAAAATAGATTTTTGGATAAAAGTTTAATTTTTATAAAATATTGAGGTTAAAGTATAATTAAATAAATTTGATTAATGATAATTGATCAAATTTAACTTTTTAAATGGATGATTATTGAATCTTATGGATATCCATTAAAATCATTGAGATAAATGAATTTAAATGACTATTTAAGTTAAATGAGTAAATCAAAACCATTTAATTATAGATGAATTTGGATGTTTATTGGGTTCACATCCAGTTTGCCACCCCTAATGGTTTCTTCTTTCCTTTCTTTTGCCAACCATGTAGGAGCATTTTCTCTACCTATTATCGGCTAATGTAGAATTTCTCAGGTTTCTGTACTTCTATTTAGGATCTGATATTTTTGTGCAACATATGATATAGTTTGCTATTCAGTTCCAACAATCAATTTTCCTGCATGCATATACACCATGTTCTGGGTACAGCATCTCATGATAGTTTGCTGTTTGGTTCCAACAATCAATTTTCCTGTGTGCATATATGCCGCATTCTTGGTACTGCAGAAAATTTTACATCAAACCTTTATTGGTTCAGGCTGCTCCACAGTATTGGCGCAACCTTGATCCTTACTGGAAAGGCACAGGAGAGCAAATGCGCCGTTACTTCCATCCAGATGGCAGCCAAACTGCTGATCTAGATGACAAGGTATGGGGTGGTCATGAGGCCTGTTATTCTGTAGTCACTGGTTTGGAGGTTAATGGAAAGATAAGAGAACATTATGTGAGAATAAACCGTTGGCTTCAGTTATATATTTCAAGGAAGCAAGACTGGAGCTGGGAGATGTCCAGTCACCTCTTCCACTACTCTAGTATACCTGATCCTGAAAAGGAAGATGGCACAGGTCCCTTCTTCTAGTTGTGCTAGTAGCATCATTTACACACAAACGAAACAAGTCTTTTTGTCAACATGCTTTTTCTTCTGGCTTTCTTTGTGCTTCAGTTAAGTTTGTCCTAGAGTATGTCTCACAAGACAGTTAATTCACAACAAAGAGCTTCAGTTAAATATTCCCCAGCTTTGGATTAACATGACTGAACTGGTTATAAAGATAAATGACTCAATAGGTCATCTTTTAATTAACGATTTATTAAATAAAATATTGAATCTCCTCATTAAATTTTTGTTTTTGTTATTTTTATTTTAATCAAATATTTTAATTAGAAGTTGAATTGATGCCTATTTCGTATTAAAAAATTTAAATGATTTTCACTAATTTTCTTTTGAAATACTGCTTTAAATTTTATTTTTATATTTATTTAGATATTATTATGTTCAATAATTAAATATAATTTTTATTTATTATCTATATATTTTAAAATCTGTATATATTTTAATGTAATAAGTATAAATAGATATATTTTCAAAAGAAAAATAATGACAATCATTTTAAATTATTTTAGTATGAAATAGACATTAAATTAATTTTTAATTAAAATATTTAATGAAGATAAAGATCAATCAAATTTTAGTGAGAAGATTTAATATTTATTTAATAGATATAAATCTTAATTACAAGATGACAAATTAATTTATTTAGTCTTTTATCTTTATAATTTTGATCGATATTGTTCATTATTATTATTATTTTTAGTCTTTCTTATCTCTTATTTTTATAATTTCACTTAAATAGATTCTTATCTCTTATTTTATAATTTCACTTAAATAGATTCTTGTTATGTTTTAATTCGAACTGAATTTATTATTTTGTTCCGTATTTTTATCACAGTATGTGTGTACTCTAGTGAAATTTTTGGCCATGATAAAATGTATTTGAATGATATTATAAAGATAAGATATCCGGCTAAGGATCTTTATGATTTTGACAGTTCATAAAATGCATATTAAATTTGCCTCAATTGAAGCAGTTAGAGCTCTTGATCGACGATTTTTGACAGTTCTCGAGGATTTGAACTGTTAATTTGTAATAATCGCATTGGGATTTGTGGTTTATCTCTAGCAACTCAGCAAGTAACCTGCATATAGAACGGACATTTTGAAATACCTTACTGAATTGGAATTATAGGAAACTTCAGTGGAAAGAGATCCCATGGAAACATTGGAAAAGCTCCCCAAATTACAAAGGCTCTGTATGAAGCGTTTCACTTTTATTAATAATTAATAAAGAAGTTTGTCATGCATGCAATGTTAATAAAGAATTTGATGAGCTATGTGAATTGGAAATATGGATTATAGTGGAAGGAGCCATGCCTTGCCGCCTCTCTCGCCTTCACCAGTGACTTCCAAGAATCGGCTTATTGAACACATTGTAGACTTTCCTGAAAAGAATCAGTTCGTTAGTGCTGCTTTGGATCAAGATTTCCAATCATAGACTTAAGCAATGACTTTTTTTAAAAAAAATATTTTTATTTAAAAAATGATAATGGTCTTCAAATATAAGGTTATTATGGTGCAGAAAGCCAAGGTCATCTATGACCAATTCTAGCACTGAATTGCTTTTTGCTGAGGGCGTTTCTTTCAGATCAAGGTTATCATGAAGCACACTAAAAATGTAGATCATTTATGATAATTTCTAGTCCGGTTCAATTATCCATCGACTTAATTGTTCCTTCTTATTCAGCTTGCTAACATGGTATTCCAAGTTGGGAGTTCTATATCCTCATCCTCCAACTTGAAGGGGTATTAGCAATATAACTTCTGCACATGTCAATATTTCTTTTTGTACCTGTTTATATTATAGGGTTTCTTAGCTGTGTATATTTTGCATATTTCTTTTCTTTTTAAGAGCATTAAGTTTCGATTTCCTAATTACATAGGACTTTTTTAATTCTTTTCATAATGTTTCTTCAACGTTTACAAAGATATTTATCTATTCTCCATTCAAGAATGGAGTATTGAGTGTATTTTAATCGTTTTTCCACTGTTTTAAAGTGGTAAAAGGGAAGGCAATCAAGCTAGCAAGATTGGCAATTTCAGGATAAAATTTGATATTTATTTTGATATACTCCAAGTATAGTAATTAATATTCTATATCACTAACCAAAAAGTTTTTTCCAAACTTGAAAAACCAATAAATTCACTTAATCTTCCAGATTCTATAGTCACGTGAATCATGCGTCAAAACATAGTTTCTGTCTCACTCGTAATGAAATCACATGAGACCTTTACTTAGGATTTTTTTTGAGGGGTTGATGGCTGAAATTCATTCATTTTCTCTAAGTTCATTGTTGTGTCCATTTTATTTATTTATTTTGTTACTTTTATTCTAATATGACGACAATCTAAAATAATTAATCATAGACACATTTAAATTAGACACTTATTACTTTATTAGAAACTCATTATGACTTTACATGTTATATAACACATTGATATATATTATTTCTTTGCTTTATATTATTCTCTATATTGACTCCCAAAATGATATAACTAAATTAAAAAGAATAAAAATAAATGTATGCATGTGCTTGTGCGATAATTAATTAATAAGATTACAACAAACGTGGAAAGAGGAAATCAGACAAATTTGTCATTATGAATTTGATCCCATTGTTTATCTATTAATTACCAGATCATAGAACATATTAACATTAAAGAATTAAATTTGGGTTCTAGTTACATATAAAATGATCCTTTATCCTCACGTAGAAACACTCCTAAAAAACACCTGGTATTCTTCTACCATTACCAAGAAAATGACATTGTATATTTCCATTGGCTTATTCTCCTTAGTTTTCATGTCAATCTTTTCTCACTGCAGATGCAATTCATTTTCAGAAACCAATGATTTTGGGCTTCTCAGGGTATATGAAGTTCATGTCATCAACAACATCAGTGACCCTGGAGATCAACAATTATTTTTACAATGCAAATCCGGAGATGATGATCTTGGTATGCACACACTTAATAAAGGCGATGATTTACATTGGCATTTCAAGGTAAACTTTTGGGGATCAACTTTGTTCTATTGCAGGATGAATTGGGGCAATAAGAAGCAAGAATATACAGTTTTCAGCGTTGGCTATATGACTATCGAGTGTCAGAAAACTGGGGCGTGCTTTTGGATGGTGACTGAAGATGGATTTTACTTCAGTTGTGATAAGCAGAATTATAAGTTGCAATACCTATGGAATTAGGTGGTCAAGTGAATAAACTCACAAATCCTCTGCCACAACAGCTGCTGAAGGCCCTTGAGAAGTATGTTTCTGATTACATGGAGAACGACAAATTCCCATGTAAAAAACGCATGTGTTGCTGTTAGGTTCAATTCTCGATCGTTGCCGGGTTAGCTTATGATGTCTTCTGTTCTTCAATGATTGACATGACAAATGGATTGGGGATTCCTACGTATGCAGTTCTTCACATCTGGTGCGACCTATCTTGGCCTTCTCTTTCATTTTCCACTTCATTATGATCGAATTGGAAGGAAATTCATGATATCAGATCCTAATTTTGCAAATCCTGTCTTGTTTTGTCATCTTTTACTTTTTTTTTAAAAAAAAAAAGATGGCAAAACCCATGATGGGATGGGATTAAAAAAAGTTGGAATAATTGAATGACATCCAAAAGCATGAACTTCCTTCCAATTCGATCATCAATCATAATGAAACGGAGATGAAAGAGAAGGCTAAGATAAGTCATACCAGATGTAAAGTGCACGAAGGAATTCCCAATTCATTTGTGATTCTCCATGTAATCAGATATGTATTTTTCAGGGACCTTCAACGGCTGTTGTGGCAGAGGATATTGACAGAGATATCTATCCCTTAGTTGTCTATTACTTGTCTTGAAAGTTATTCTCTTAAATCATTTTTTTCATTTTGTGCCTTAACATTCGATGTCATTTTATCATATTTTATAATTATGTATTTTAATTATATAACTTTACAAATCATAATAAAATGAGCTCATATATTATATCACACCTCTATTATATTCATATTTTTAATATTATATTTAATTTAACAAATTTTACTCTAATTTTATGTTATTAAAATTTTAATTTAAAATAAATAAATAATTTATGAAAACATTATTCAAATCTTATTAAAATAAGAAATTTTATTTGATAACAATTTTTTAAAAAAGATAACAAAAATTCAACGCAAAATCCATCACTTTTTTTTTAAAAAAAAACCAACTTTTAATATTCACTATCAAATTGATACCTGAAAAGAATTCTAACTTCTATAACTTTTAATTTTTAATTAAAAAATTATTACAATGCCATCAGAAAGCAAACAAAAAAAACACTTTAATATTTCAATGGAGCCATGACAACATCATTTGCAAACACTATTTCAGGTTATTTACAAATGATGTTATCCAATCAGGATATCTGTCTTTTAAAGAAAAAACAATTAAAAATGATGATATCTGTGGTGCCGATTGCATTCTTCAATTTGAACCCTCGGATGGAGTTGCTCTTAGTATTGTGTGCAAATACTTAATTAGTGATTCCCATTATTTTTTTATATTATGTAACTTATTAAGTTATGTTAAGTCCTTACTTTCTATGCCTTCTGTTGTTTCTTTTATTTTTGGTAAACGCTCTCAAGTGATAGTAATATTCTTACGGACCTTCTTGCAAGAACTAACAGGTACTACTTCTTGTAATTATATATATAGGAGATGGCCAAATGCAACTCCATATATGATTTCCTCACCTACTTTAGCTGGTTTTAATAATAATCAATTTTCATTTGCCCTAAAGAAAAAGGACTAATTATAGAATCGTCAATTTTAAGAATGTTCATAGCATTATAGAAAGTTTTTACTTTTTCCCTTTATTTTCTTGTTACTGTATTCTATCGAACAATGAAACATAAAATATCTTTCAATTTCCCACTGTTACACTAATTGTTCTGCTTGCGAGAAGGTGTAGAGAAAGATAAATTTTAAATTTAATTAGTGAAGGGACATTTCTTATTTTTCATATGCAATAATGAATTGGAAAAACAATGTTGAACCCAACAAATATCTATTGCATAATAAAGTAAACTATATTGTTTTTAAACATAAAATTATCACCTATAGAACTGCCTTGGAATGAAAAGTTAAAATGATTCTGAATAGTGAATATCCTAAGAATCGCCTATAGCACTCCCCCCGCACCCAAGAAAGAAGAAGATTAACTTAGCCTAAGAATATGAGAAGTAAAATGAGAAAGATTTCCTACAAAAAGAACAATGATGGTGCCAAATATTTTTGTTAGGGATCATAATAGAAATAATATTTAAAAGTATAAAAATGTATAAAAATATATTCAAATGTAAATTTTAATGTACATAAAATATAAATATTAGCATACTTGTTAGGGGTGACAAAAAATTTAAATTAAGTAGGGTATTGGCCCGCCCCCACCCCAAAAGAAAGGGAAGATAATTTCCCAATTTAAGCGGCAATTGGAACGAAAACAAGTATTACATTACGAAAATGGAGACAGAAATGAAGATAATGTGAAAAAAAAAAAACTAATTTTCTTTTTACTTCTTTAACTGTCATGCTAGAGCCATTACGCCTACGACATTTATTTATTTAATTTTTTTTGACAAAGTGTTATGAATACTAGTTTCCCCCAACTCAATCAATCGGTGGTCTCTTATAGCCTAAACTTTGAATCGATTTGTTCTTTTCTTCTTCAAAAGTTGAATAGTTGTATGTTTGGTTATTATTAGTAATAAATATATGCTCTATATGCTTTTTATTGTCTAATTTTATGAGAAAATTTCAATAAATTCTCATATTCTCTATTCTAATGACAAAGTTTGGGTATTAAATCAAAAGTAGAAATTAACAAATGTTATTTATAATAAAAGTTACTAACTAAAACAAATATTATTTATTTGAGTCCTGATCCCACAAATATTTTACTTGAAATTAAAAATATCTATAAATATGAGATTTTTATGAATTTCAAAAATAATTATTGTCATGTCAATGCAAGAAAAAAAATCTTTTGGAAACCAATTAAAATTCATTAAATAAATAACCTAAATTCTTGAAATTATAATAATGTTCATAATAAAATTGTAATGTTAAATATTATCAAAATTATCAACATCATTCAGTCATTCCTTATATTGGTTGCAATATAATGCAATTTCTCTTTATTATTCTTGACTTTCAAAATATGGTCCAAAATCTTCAT